>VXAX01001122.1:0-30721 GCA_013399835.1 Leptocoma aspasia | reverse complement strand
GTACATATATGCATACATATATATATATATATATGCTATTTTTAGTAAGTTTTATTATTTGCAGTGTAAATTTTCTTGTCAATTTGTAGATGATTACATTTTTTTTTCTGCAAGCCAGTATTGGTCTCTTTCTCTGACAGAAAAAACCAGGAAGGAGATGACTTCTAAGGGCTCCACTGGAATAGAAGTTATCCTGTCAACCCTAGAGGTAAAATCTTCTAATTTTTGTGGTTATAGGTTCATAGCAGTTTTGCATTTTATCATTATGAAATGTATATATTTATTATTATATTTGTATTATGAAATATGTTGTTNTGTCTTAGATATTTAATTGTTCTTTGGCTTTAGATGTATCAGTTCAATTTTAATTTCTAGGTGGTGGTCGGAGAGCAAGTGTCTTAGTCACCAAAGGAGGGACACAGATCTTGTTACAGCTGCTTTTGACTGCCAGCAAAGACTCTCCACCAAATGAAGAACTAATGGTGCTTCTTCATACTCTTCTTGCAAAAATTGGTCCAAAAGGTGATATTATGGCTTAATAATTACAGTTTTATAATTGAAACTTAATAATTTTTTCTGTTGTTGTGTAAGCATCCACATACTTAGAATTTGTAGAGAAGGAAAAAAAGAAGTAAATTAGAAGGTAGGAGAGAATAGTGGAAAGTAGATGAGCAGAGTTGACATCAGTAGAAAGAATTCAGTAATTTAACTTCTATTTTTTAACAATTTCAAAATTAGTGTGATTGGTCTTGTATTTCTTTGATGTCAGACAAGAAGATTGGCATGAAAGCAAGAATAAATGGTGTCCTAAACATATCACTGAATTTAGTGAAGCATAATTTGCAGAACCAGAGGCTAGTATTGCCATGTCTTCAAGTATTAAGAGTTTATTCAACCAACTGTAAGTATTGCATAAAATTATTTTCTTTCCTGTGTGAATAAAGCTTTTTATCTAGATAAGGTTAAAATATCAGCTCTGAGTGCTTGTTTAACGTTAGTCATTTAAACTATTTTTTTCTGCGAATTTTCTCCTTATGTCCTCAAAATGCTTAAATTCTAGAAAAATACATTTTTTTTATCGGTGCTGTTGGGTGTGTGAAATTTTGAGCCATCTAATTTGCATAAATGCTGATGTTTAAAGCTCTAAACCATAAATGCTAACATTTTGCTTGCAGAAGCTCTTAGAGATAAATAATTATTCTCGTCATTATTCATTAACATGTTTTTTATTTCTGATGTTTTATTTATTTCTTTATTACCAATTTAAAACTTGATTGACACAGAAAATATTTCAGCTTAACCTAATTTTTTCTTAATTTAACCTTTTCCTTATTCCTTTTGTTCAAGATCTCCACTTGCCACTATTGGAGTAATATTCTTCCACAAGAGCCTAGTCGTTTGGGCTGGCAGGAGGAAGTTGATGAAAATAGTGTGGTTCTTTTTGTATCTCTACTGTCAGTTAGATGCTCTTAATTTTTTTCATTTGAGCTTGAAATGGTTGTTAATCTTCTTATTTCTGTGCAAGAAATTGCAAACGGTGCCATGTTCCCTGCCAGAGAACTGATTTGATAATCTGTAAGATTATGTTTTCAGGTCATTCACATGAGCAGCAATAATTCATAAAACCCTAATATTTTCAAAATATGGAAGCTTTATTTCTGTTGAGCTGTCTGACAATGAGGTAAAACACTCCTAAAATGAAAAGTCTAATACAGATAGTTACATTAGTTAAAATTGCTTATCTGAAAACTTGCTTCATCCTGAAAATGGGACTGAGTCTTTAATTTGACTTCTTAGATCAGTTCTATTTTTCTGTATTCCTCACTCTTTATGAAAAGAAAAAATAGTAGTTTGTAATATTTTGATGAATAGTACTTCTTCAAGTTTTTGTACAGTTACTAGTAGAATAAGTCCTAACTTTACTTAGATTCTGGTATGATGTTGCTGCTAACGATGATGAAATTGCCACTTGGGTTCACGTACTAAATTCTTTATTTAGTATTTTAATTAAATTAATTTAGTATTTAAATTAAATTTACAGTGATAACAGCACTTATTATATTGAAGTAAATGTTTAGCTGCTCTCTTCCTAGTTTGTTAGGAGAACATATTGCTAAACTCAGTCAGGAATGGAATTTCTGTGCCTGTATCAGCAGTTTGTATTTTCAGTTGGCTGTTGAATTTCAAACATATACTTTAAGCACATATTTCTCTGACATAGGTCTTAGCATAATTTCTTTTCATTTGCTCCCTTTCAAATAGATTACTTTTAGAATTTTTTTTCCTAAGAACATGTATTCATAACATGTAGTTCAGGAAAGCTATACCAATTGGCATTTTTAAATTTTATAGCAGACTCTTGGATTTCAAATCCTGGTGAATATAGCTGTTTGCCCAAATACTGAAGGGTCGTAGTTATGTTCTATGACAGCAAGTCATAGAACCTGGAATTTTAGAAAACTTGCTGTTTCAATAAACTGTGAATTTCTGTAAAGGAAATTCTTTTTGTGTTCTATCTTATCAACAAAGAAAGCAAAATCCTACAGTAGAAGTAGTACATGGTTTTATTTGTAAAGTAACAATTTTCTTGTTTTCCAAGTTTTATCAGGATTGGCTCATCATGCTAATTATGTGTAGAGTAGTGTCTGCTTGTCACTGTATGTCTTAAAGGACACAAATTTCTAGCATTTTTTGTACTTCAAAATTAACTTGTGTGAATTTTAGTTTTGAGTATATGGGTCTTTTACTTTTGCCTTTCTTACTACATTATGTTAAAATGAATTGCTTTTAACTTCCAGCTGTAAATGCAGTATCTCTGGGAAAGAATGGAGTAGTAGAACTGATGTTTAAGATTATTGGCCCTTTCAGTAAAAGGAACACTAGCCTTATGAAGTAAGTAAGATTTCTTTAATATACTATATGGTAAAACCTTGTGTGTTTTTTCAAAACTTACTTGTAAATGAAAACCATTATTGGAGAAATCAAATGCAGTTAATATTTGAAGATTAAAGTGAAGGGAGATGGGAAGGAGTATCACAAATATAAGAGATTTTAATGTTCCTCAGTAGAGTAACACAAAATACTTGAATATCTAGTTGCATTACTGGTAAAATAATATACCTTATTTTTTATCTCTAATATTCCTGCACGGAAACTGTACTGTGGTCAACCCCAAATCATAACAAGCAGATGGAGACAATCCCATAATTTTTCAGTTTGTTTCTATGACACCAAGCCTGACAGAGTTCAAGAAGCATTTAGACAATGGTCTCAGCCACAGGATGTGACTCTTGGGGGTTGTGCTGTGCAGGGCCAGGAGCTGGACTTGATGATCCTTGTATGCCTCTTCCAGTTCAGCTTATTCTGTGATCTGCTTTGTGCTTTTAGTGTGACACTCTCCCTTTTGTTTGGTAATAGAATTTTCTTTCAATTTTTCTGCAAAGCAAATAGACGTTTGGAGCAAGAACATAAAACATAGAATAGGAAGCCCCAGCAATATCTGTCTTGTGGGCTATTGTGTTAAAAGAATTAGAATTCATTGTTTAGGTGAAAGTGGTGACTAGATTCCCACTCTGGTGCTGGTTGTAGATTTTGGCCTTTTTTGTTTGGTTAGGTTCTTTTGATTTGGGTTGGGTTTTTTGGGTGAATGTAGGGTTAAAAAGTAGCTAAGTGGATGTAACTGAAGATAATCCTTTCTTTATATACTCCACCTTTTTGAAGTACATACCAGTGGAAAACTAAATTTTTCATCTGATTAGCAAAGTATTAATCTCATATTGTGCATATTCTAACTTCTTTACAAAAAGAAATAGCGTTATGTGATCAAAATCTGGTCTTTGTGGTCACAGGAGTAGCTGTGACCACAGGAGTAGCTGTTCAAAAAACATGTTCCTTTAAGGCTCAGCTAAAATTCCACATATGAGCGTACTATTCTGTGATGTGACTAATCATTATATTCTTGTTTATGGTCTAAGATCAGATGCATCAATTCTATCTTCACAAAGAGGGGAAAATACGTGTGTATGTTTTGTAATTGCACAGTTGAATTGAGAGAAGATCTTTGGGTACAAGAAAAATCTCATGCTGACCATCTTGTCTTGTAGTACAGATTGATGGGCATTACTTCTCAGTATATTCATATACTGCCTGCTGGTATTGACCTGCAGTTTTCTAAAATAATGTCCTTGACTTTGTGGAAGTACTTGTTCTGCTGCTAACAAAGACACGAATTTCAGAATATCATAACCAGTGAGTGTCGGTCATAAACATTACATTGTCACTGTTTTTGCAAAAGCTGGAAGTTTGTGTAGACATTGCATTCGTATTTCTAAGCTTTGTCATCAGACTTCAGATACATGATCTTCTAGTAAAATAAAAGTGAAGTCTGTGCTACAGTGCAACCAGGAAAATATGAAGTTAGACTCTATATAAAGTCTGTAAGCAGTAAATATTTTGTATAGTTTTACAGTGTTATAGATTAAGCTTACTGGTTGGTTGCTGTTTTGACTTTTCTTGTTATGTTGACAGGGTTGCTTTAGACACACTTGCTGCATTGCTAAAATCAAGTAAGTGTTTGACTACAAGAAAATGTCTACTTGAGCTATAATGGGTGTGTGTGTATATATCAACACAGTGAAACTAAACATTAAGTCAAAAATAAGGCTAGGAAACCTAGAAAGAAGTTTCATCGGCAGTTTCTGCTGTTTTATTTATGTTGTACATACATGTATGTTTAATACTTGGTTACTGTTTCATCAGTTATGCAGCAGAAAGGCTGCACGGCTTCTGCAGAACTGATCTGGATCCAAGGTGGACAAATATCTTTTTACATTCACTCACCTCAGCCATTCAGTAATAGATGTCTATAGCTTAACTCCTGTTACACATACATCTGAAAATATCTGTTGAATGGCTAGGGAAAATACAGGTATTCTCCAGTACCTTCCTGAGTAATTAGGACTTGGGTCCCAATAACAAATCTGTCAGTGATGCTCATGAAGTGGAATTAAAGGTAACAAAACCAATGGTGTGTTTCCAGACATGTACTGTCTCAGCCAGCAGCAATTGATCCTCACAATGTCATCTTTGCAGATTTTGAACCAGCATTGTAACTAGTAAGGAATTAAAAACTCATTTTTTCCAAAGAGTTGTGTTAAATCGACAGCATTCATAGTAGTTTTAGTGGAGTTGAATAAGAATTGAGATCTGACAAGATTTGCAGGAAACCATTTCACACAAATGGTGAGAAATTTCCGTACCAACTATCACAGGGTGCTGAGTTTATTCATGTTTATTTGGTGTGATACCTTGGTCTTACAGGTTTGTGTATTTATGAATTTTGCAATTTCTTCTTGGAAAGTTTAGGGAAAGAAATATTTCCAAATTGTTCTCGGTATTATATTCTGTAAATTGGCAGTTAAACTTTAATATTGGGGAGAAAAATGAGGTGTTCAAAAGGTGTGTCTTTAAAACAGGAGATCTTGTTCTTTTATTTAGGGATGTCTTCTCCTTAGTGGTTTTAACTTATAACTTCATACACTTTATATAAGTAAATATTTTCATAACAACATTAGTCTACTATATATTCCAGCTGTCATACTGATTACCGAGTATTTGGGGTAGAAGTATTATCAGCTTATGAAATTTGAGTGATAGTTGTAAAGCTATATAGATTGCAAGTGAAAAGAAGTTTGTTTCAAATCTTGTATCTAGACAGTGTGTGTGGATAGTGATAGATACATTTTGTAGAAACATTTTTGTTTTTTCATTTACTGGGTGACAACATTTTACAATTGCCTTTTAAGTGTAATGCATGCTGTTCTTCTAGTAAACCATGAAAATTACATTAAATGTTCTAAGAATGAAGTTCAGACTACTGGTGTCAGTTATCTAGTCATTTCTGCTTAGGTTGATATAAAACTCTGCTAAGGGTGGCTAAAATACTACTCAGACTGAAATAATTCAATAACTTGCATAAAAAGAATAATTTAAACATTGAAAGTAAAATTTGAAAGTAATATTGAAGTCACTGGGCAATTTTAATTTTCTTTCCTAACTTTTTTTGCAAAGAAACAAATGCCAGGAAAGCAGTAGACAGAGGATATGTACAGGTGCTTATAACGATTTATGTTGATTGGCACCATCACGACAATCGACACAGATACATGCTGATACGTAAAGGAGTGTTACAGTGCATTAAAAGTGTTACAAACATCAAATTGGGAAGAAAAGCATTTATTGATGCCAATGGTATGAAAATTCTTTACAACACTTCACAGGTAAGTTTATCCTGATAGCGATTTTTTATGGGGTTTTTTTTGCCTTTTTGGCTATGACCTGAAGTTTGTCATATTTTTGACATTCATGGTCATTCCTGATTATGGGAATAAGGATTATATTCTGTACCTCACTGAAACATTGAAAGAGTACAGAATTAAATTTGTATTTGCTGTTACTTCCCTGTGGCTATCTCTGGGAGGAGTGGTTGGACTTAGTTTTAAAAAAAAGGGGGGTGAAAATGCCTTTCTATGTTGAAGTTTGGATTTTAAAAAAAGGTGAACTTGAGTTGGTAGAAGTTTTTCTATCCTTCAAAGAAGACATGAACCAATTTTTTTGTAAATAGTATATAAATGTATTTTAACTTTCAATATAAGAAATACTTTTCTTTATTTTCCTGTTAACAGGAGTGCCTTGCAGTAAGAACTCTTGATCCTCTCGTCAATATATCCAGCCTAATAATGAGAAAATGTTTTCCCAAAAATCGCCTTCCTTTACCCACTATTAAAAGTGCTTTCCATTTCCAACTCCCAGTTATTCCTGCCAGTGGTCCTGTGGCTCAGCTGTACAATTTGCCTCCTGATGGTATGGTGTTTTTGTAGTACTTTGTTTTTGAGTATGTCTAATTTTGCTTTATAGAAAGTGGAATCAACTGCATTTGTTTGTGTTCTCTGCTAAAAGGACTCTGAGACACTTCTCAACAAGCAAAGTGTCTGTGACTCTTGGTGTGGAGCACCAATTTCTAATGTTAAGTTTGAAGTGATAGAAATTTTGTCCAGATACTGTGGTTATAAAATAAAAGAGGAAACAAGGACTAAAAGGTGATGTTCACCAAACTCGGAGGTGTGAAGAGCTGGCTGTATTCAAACTTAAATGGTCTCTCCTTTCAACTCATGTAACATATACATTCTCCTTTGTGGAACGTGTTGTAGTGTACATCCTGTCTTACAGGAGCATGTATCCCTTCCTTTCTTTCTGTTACTTTGATAAGTTAGGATGTGATGAATTTAGATTAATGTTTGCCATTTGAAGCACTGGCTTTTATATGTTATTATGGTTATTCCTTCATTTGCATGATGAGAAAGTAGAGCTGCTTTTTTGGACTGTGCAGTCTCTTAGAAAACACTGTACTGCAAAGCATTTATATGGTCCTTGCAGGAAATAGATTCATCCCATTGTGAACACCTTTCATTATTTTCAGATAATTAATACATATTCCAATAAGGTGAAACAGCTTCAGACCTGGTAAGCAACTAATGAAGTTGCTGTCAGAAAGTTACTCTAAAATGAAGGGTCAAAGTCAGCTTATTAATATCTTTCATTCATGATATCTCCTGAAACAAAACGTCATCATAGTCTGAAAGAAGTAAGCTATCCTGTTGGGGTTCATGTGGGTCAGACTCCAGTAGTTCAAACATTGTTTATATTTTGTCTCCAAAGTAGAAATAGATTTAGAAGTGTGTTTCAAAACCCACAGAAATTAAATCTCTGCTTAATACAGTAGATTGGTACTGTATAATACCTGTTTGGAAACGTCCTAGTTTACTGAAGTGAACTAACTATATGTTTTTTTAATACGTTTGTTATCTGTGATAAAAAGAAGTGAAAAACCTAAGGAAATAGGATACATAGTGCTTTAAAAGGAGAAAGTTCTATATTAAAAGACATGTGGAATGTTGGGGTTGGGTAGAGGTCTGGGTTTATTAAAAGTATAGTCAGTATTGTAAAAGCAGTACATGTAGTCATTCTGAGTACACTAGAAAGTCAGCATAATTTGTAAACCTCTGAATGAGCCTTTTAATGACAATCAGCAAATTTCCTGCATGGAAAACACTTAAGAGAAAACTTAACAAAATCCCGCCAGCACTACTGGTTTTACGAGTTTACTACTTGGTTTTCACATTTTTTTCAAGGAGTAAGTGAAAAAGAAAATAAACCCAGAATGTAGAAAATCTTCTTTGAGCATGTATAATTAGATTTATCTGTATGTAAATGTATAATCTGCCTTACAAAACCTTATTGTATTGTAGTGGATGATGTAGTAGATGAAAGTGATGATAACGATGATGGTGAAACAGAATCAGAAATTGAAACTGAAACTGATGATGCCAAGGATGAAGATTTTAAGGTTGGTAGAGACATAGGCAAAAGTCAGGTATAGCAATTTTTTATTGAAGTTGCTTGAATCTGGTATATAAGCGCATTTTAAGTGTTAGAAGCAGTTTGAGGAGGTTTTCAGGGCAATATCTAAAATTAAAAAAGCTTCAGAAACTTAAAGAAGGTGGGTGCCGCTTGAAAATATCATCCATTCTTGTTCAGATTGCTTCAGCATTTTTGTAAAAATATGTTTGCTTCACACTTGATGTATCTAGTGTGCAGTGGAACAGAACCACAGACTACTTAAGCAGTGTTCTCTGCCCAACTTGTATTTCTCTCAGCCTGCTTTTCTCACATAAGCTGGTCCATATGTAGGAGCTGCTCTAACCTTTTCTAGCATTCTAGACTGGGATTGACTAGATCAGTGTTTCAGCAAGATAGCTGAAGTTTCAGCCAGCTGTAGAGGTGGACATCATACCTCTCACTGTTGTACCACTTAGGGAAGGTATTCTCTAGCTGCCAGTCAGGACATGGATGGATATTTGGTCAGAACTGCCTTATTCTGTATTTTTATGTTATGTGTATTTAGGAGTTAATGGAATTTTTTTGTCCATGAGCTGGAAAAATATTTTATTCAAGGATCTCATGAACCCTGATGGAGGGAGTATCTTCCATAGAAGCAGTATTGCATTGTCACTGCAATCAGATGCAATCTTCACATTCCAAGTTCAGTGCTGGGAATATGCATGGATTTCTTGTAAAATCTGATATCTGTGTATAGTAAGTTTGGATGAAAGAAAATTGAGATGTTTGTAATATTGCTGTTGAAATGGAGGCTTAGGCATATTAATAATACTGAGCAATCTAAACCTTCATGATGAAACCTGCAGTTCAGCTACTGTTGAAATAGTGGTATTTTATCTTTTAAAGCATGCCTGGGTCAGGAGTAAAGGTGAATGTTTCAGATTAATGTTGTAGAAGTTCATTAATTTTGGATGCAAGATTAATTTGTTCTGGTGATCTTTCAGAATGATGATATTGAGACTGATATTAATAAACTGAAACCTAGACAGGAATTGGGAAGACCCATAGAAGAACTGAAAATGTATGAGCAATTTTTTCCAGAACTTTCAGAAAACTTTCAGGTAAAGTATATTATTCCCAGGACATTTCTGGCCATGTCAGATTGACTCTGGAATATACTTTGATGTTCTTTTTTGGGTGGATAGTTCCTCTAGCCAAGAACCATGAGTCTGCAGTTCTGGACCTACATATGAGAGTACTTTATTCTAGGTTATTTAGTTAGGTGTTATGGTTGCTTCAGTCTTACTGAAAAGGGGGTACTGTAGGTAAAGATGTAGATGTAAAGGAAAACTGTTTTCTGATATCTGATTATTGCATACAGCAGAAAGTAAAATAGTGAAGAAGGATGTGGGATTTCTGAGAGCGCTTAATTGTATTAGGCATCTTCTTAAATGCTGTGCACCTACTTAAAATAGGTAGTTAAAATAGCTGAGCAATTGCATTGACTTTATACTTTGTTATTAATGAACTGCTTGTTATTGCTTTAAGGCTTTCTTGTAAAAGACAAACTCATTGCTCTGATGCAAAAGACAAACAGATGTAGAAGACAAACTTCAGTGCTCTGATGTCTTAAAACAGCTGTCACCTTTTAAATTACATTTAAGACAAGGAAAGAGAAATGTTTCTAATATTTATGAAACTTGGGAACTGTCTACTTTTTTTGTTAACAAATTTTTAAACTATTTTTTCACCTTTGTTTTTTAAGGAATGGGACTTAATTTCCAAGGAACCAAAGCCTTTTGTACCTGATGCAAATTTGAGTGGACCTATTGTTGTTCCTACAGCCAGTGAGGAGCACTGTGCTGAAGCAAACCTGTCAACAAAAGGAGTTGCTTTAAAGGAGTGCAGTCCTTTATTGACAGAGGAATACAATAGAAGGCCAGTGTTTCTGGAACTACCAAAGAAAGATAACATGAAAGACAGTAGTTTACATCAGCAAAATGATCAAAGAAACATGCTTCCGTTATGCCAGTGTCTAAGCCAAGAAATTGTGAAAGGCTTGGACAGAATGAGTCTCCAGAACAGTGCAAAAAATGATCAGTATAATGGTACAGGGTGTGTAGTAAAGAAGGAAAGCAAAGCTAGCATTACCACACTTGCTTCTAGTAAATCCTGTGAGCATGTTTCACCCTGTGGAGGTAGTCTCTTTGAAGGATCATCTGTCCAGCTGGGAAAACTCTGCTGCACTGGAGTGGATTCAGAGGAGGAGGAGGATTCCAGATCTAGTTCATCAGGAGACCATGTCATGCTTCAAGTTTCTGATGTATCGCCAGTTCATGACTGTGATCTTTATCTTGAAATGGTGAAGAACACAAAGTCTATTCCAGAATACTCAGAAGTGGCCTATCCAGATTATTTTGGCCATATTCCACCCCCATTTAAGGAACCTATTCTGGAGAGGCGATATGGGGTGCAGAGGTGAGTTACCATACTCCTTTTTCTGTTATTCTTCTCATTCCTTTGAGAAACAGTGTTTATGATGAGATTAACCTGATGATCTCCAGAGGTCCCACCAACCCAAACTATGGATTCTAGCAACAAGCAATGTTACATTGTTTACTTGGGCATCTAAAACTGTTTCCAGTGAAAATCAGTTTGAAGTTAGGTGAGTAGGCATTGATCAGCACAGGGGCCATAAAGAACACAGGCTGATTCTGTAATTGCTAAGTCTGGTATTCAGTTTCTAAATATGAAATTCAATGTATATTCTCCCTTTCTGCCTTCCCATCATTTCACATGTAAATTTTGTAGTTTGCAAAATAACAAACCAACCTACAAAACCCACCACCAGCCAAACAAAAAAATTCTCACCTGAATGCTCCTTTCAGGTTTTTGCAAAGATAGGACAGTTAAAAGATTTTTCACCTCTTTCCTCTGCTGAACCAAAAGTCTGTCTTTCAGGGAAAAATAGTGGAAAAAGGTAAAAAATTAAAAAAACTAAAGTGTTTGGCTTTAGTGTTCACAGTATAAGAGAATTTAGAGGTAACAAATGCAGAGAATGCAATTTGTGTTAGGTCCTGCAGAATTACTTACAACAAAAACAGAACAACACACCCTTTTATTTCTTCACTGAGAGATAATAGATGATGGTGAAGAGTGATGAGATTTTTCAGAATAATTTGCAGAAGTGGTATGAAGAACTGGCTAATATATAGAGTGAGTTACTGTAAAGATGTGTGAGTACACTATCAGAACATGTAGTAGAAGCTATGAGACCTTGCCACTTGCCTAATTATGAGATTGAATTCCTTCACCTTTATACTCATAACTATAACCAACTTAATGAGTTTCTTTGTATTTATATTTAGATATTAAAATGATTAAGAAATTAAGCGTCTTTAGGTGGTTGAATGAAAATCCTTCAACTGTTTCACACAAGTAATGAAAAAGTGATCTTTGTAGTGAAATGACAACGACATAATGAGCATGTCATTCAGTGTTGAAGGAGGAGAATCTTCCCTAGCAGGTTATTTATTAGATAGATTCAGCTGATTTAGAAGGGAGATAGTCTTGAGTCAGTAATCACCTAAGAACCGCGCTTAAGCAAATCTTGAAAATCTTTATGTATGTTTTTGTGGTAATTAATAATACTGAATTTTCCTGAATTTCAAAAAAAATTGAGTGAAGTCAGATACAATTTGTCATTCCAGTGCTCGTTGTTAAAGCACTGGAAAAATAAACCTTTTACGATTATACATAAGGCTGATTTCTCGACCATGAAGATAATTTTAGGGTATATTTTGACTTTAAATGTTTTATTTTTGTTGTATTTTTTATGTTGAAAGTAACTTTTTGAGGTCTTGCATGAAGAAGAATGAGATACTAGGTATTATGACTAAACTTGAATCAAAAATCCTGCGTGACGTTTTTAAGGAACACTGTTTTAAGAATTCAGTGTTCTACAAACAAGTCAGTCTTGTTACTGCAACATAACAAACTTCTGAGAAGGGAATTTGTTTAAAAATCTTTTTATGATTTCATAGTTTATAGCGGGTTGTTTGGTAGGGGACATGAAAAAGCTTTAAAGTCTTTTATAAAGCTGTGTCTAAAGTCATGACTTTCAGTGTGATTTATGTTCTCTGTAATGTAATCACTTAGTTACTGCTCACTGGGTAAGTCTTACCTAGAAAATAAATGGTTGCTCTAATCCATCCATGTAATTTGAGAAAATGTGTGGGGTCTAAGGTGTGACTTAATGGATTTTCTTCCTTTTATTAGAACAGTGTAGGGTTTGGGGTTTGTTTTTAGTCTTGCAGTGTGCCAAGAGATTAAATGTTTTTGAATTTGTGCTTTGGAGTGCTTTTTCTTCCTCTTTTAAATTTAGTAGCATGTAATTATCACCAAATATCTGACCAATGTATTACTGTTAGGATAAATGAAATTGATTATAACTGAAGTGTTTTATACTACTCTATCTTTTTAGGAAGAAAATTATTATATAGTCAAATACCCTATAAATTTGGGTTTAAATTTCTACTTTTTTCTATGCCTTAAAAATTTAGTTGGGGTGGCGTTTTTTCCTGTACACTTTAGTGTTTTCTAATCATCAAGATCCACAAAGGAGTAATCTCTAAGCACAGGGCTCACATCAACAGTGTTGGTTCTAGATTTCTTTTTCCTTTAATTTTCTTTAAATAGTTTATCTTCATTTTTTGGAATGCGAAAATGTCTGCTACTACTTTTCCTTCTCATGAGCATCTTGAATACTATTTCTTCTTTGCTTTCATCTACACTGGTAATTATAATGGTATTTAAAGGACATTATTTATAAAATACTTATTATGGATTTTCATTGATGGATTTTGTTTTGACAAAACTCCTGTGATATTAGGAAGTGTTACGGCATTTTAGAGCTGAGGCATGCCAAGATCAAATGAGTTTTCTAACGTCAGTGTAAGGTCAAAAATCTGTAATTCTGTCCTGTGCTGAATCTATTCAGATAGATTCTGGTGAGTCAGCCTTGTCACAATGTTACCAGTACCTTGAACTTGTGACTTCTTTTCTTTTTCAGTTAATTTCAATTTAGTAAAATGTGCTAGGGTTGAGCACTTACCTTCTGTTTCTCATTTGTTAACAGTATTTGTTTTAATTAAATTGAGAATTTTCAGCCTGAATGTACTTTACCATTCTGTTTCTGTATTCTTCATTGTTAATCTACCTCCTTTTCTTCTTATTGCAGGTGCTGTGCAAGCTTTTCCACACAGCTCTGCCACTATATTTCATTCTTGAACTGCAACACATTCTTACTTTTCCAAGCCAGGACCTAGATACTGCCAGTTGTGCAATGGTTTTATGATCTGGATAAGCACACATCTGACATTTGGCTGACATCACCAAATTCTTTCTTATTTGTTACGTAGTCAATAAATGAACCTAGATCTCCAGAGGTGAAAAGCTAGCTCACTAACACACTCACTGTGCCACCAACTCCCTAAAACTCTGTCATTTTTGTTATGGTAGGATTCGTGTTACTAATGTTATCAAGTGTTGTCATGGATTAAAGCATTAACATACGTAATGTTTGAGTAATTTCTGCTTCTATTATGAAGTATGAAACTGCATTTTTTTCCTTCAGATAAAACCCAGTAAGTTGTGTGCATGAAAACTCAGTTCCCTCACATACAAATACTGGATTCAGGAAGCTGCGAACACAGGTGTTTAAACTTAAGTACACCTTGAGTTTGTGCACATAAGTGGGGGTGAAGCTGAGGTCTGTCTGAACTGTACCACTGTCTTCATGTCAACTTTGTTAGTTTTCCTTTATGAGGCAGTTCCTCTTTTGTGATTGGAAACAGTAAGTGACAATTAAGTGAGAACTCTGCTTTTCTTTTTTAGGACAAAAATCTCTCAAGATATTGAAAGGCTGATTTATCAAAATGACATTATAGATAGAGTTGTGTATGACCTTGATAATTTGAGGTAAGTTTTTACCTTCTGCAAACAATATTTAAGTAATACTCCAAGCCAGTTCTACTTTCTCTGTGATGTGACTCATAGTATTTACAGCAGATTTCTTACAAAGTTTCATCTGACATAACAGTGTTCTTGCTATCTAGGCTGTATTTGGAGGAATGATCAAAATAGTTTCTGAATTGCCAAGTGAGGACTAGAAGAAAGCTATTTGGTTTAGCTCAGTTTGTTTAATTCATTTTGGTCCCTTTTTCTACTCATAGTTGTTCTGTACCAGAGGAGGCAGATGTTTTGAAGTTTAATTCCAAATTTGAATCTGGAAACCTGCGCAAAGTTATTCAGATCAGAAAGTAAGATATTTCAACTCTACCTTTCGTGGTTTAGGCCTTTTATTTCTGTTTCTTATGATCACTGATATGTTTTTGTTAATTTTCAGACATGAGTATGATCTGATTCTGAACTCAGATATAAATAGCAATCATTATCATCAGTGGTTTTACTTTGAAGTCAGTGGAATGAAAACTGGCATTGGTTACCGGTTTAACATCATCAACTGTGAAAAGTCAAACAGTCAGTTCAACTATGGTAAGATATGTTTCCCATACTTTGAGAAGAAATATGCAAAAAACACTTGTACTAGTCAACTTAGCTGTTTCCTTTCCTTCTCCACAGTAGAAGTAGTATTCTCCACAGTATTAACAGCATTCATGTTGTCAGTTTAAATTATTTATTTTAATAGTGTTGCTAGGAAATGTTTTGATAGCTGTAGTTAAAAAGAAGAAATGCATCTTAAACCAAGAGCTGTCAGTTTTTAAAATGAAGTTTTGTTGTGAGGCCAAAGCAGAGGAAATTTACTGGTAAGTGCAACTACAATTTTCTTAGGACCATTGCGCAGGGGAGGACAACAACCTCCCAACAAAACCTGTTGATTCATACAGATCAGGAAGAACTACAATTGTCATCTTTAATCCTTTTCTGCATAGGGGTAGATGTGAATGTAAGTGGAGACATTCCAAAAAGAGTTTTGTCTTATTGATGGTAAGGAAAAATAAGTCTACTTTGAAGTGCTGGGGTTCGTAAGTGATCATTGCTGTCTCTAGTAAGTAGTGTTTGCAGTGTGTGTCTCATTCAAAGGTTTACGAATGGCTGACTGAAAATACAGTTCTTCTTCATGTCTGGGAGTGTGTATGTAGTTTCACTCAGCTTAAAACTGGTTGGTTTTTTTTTCCTGCTGTATATTCTGAAATTCATCCTTTAAGAAGGAAGAAATTTCTCCTCTCAGCTCGAGCTTCAAACTCTTGTTACTGAGTACTATTGTATTCTCCTTTGTCATACACTTTCATCCACGTTGATAAAGTCACAAAATACCAGGTAGTTTGACCAGTAATAAGATGCTTTTAAGTTACTTACTGATCTTCCTCAGTCAGCTTAGATTTTTTTTTATGTTGTGCACACTTAATAGTTTCTTTTGATTTTTTTAATACACTGACTGAGTCAGTCAGTGTGGTTGGCTTTATTAGTATGTATTATTTTCTCCTCTAATTTCATATTAAGTATTCAGTGTAAGTATACTATCAAACAATAGACCTTAAGGAGTTACTTGTTAAAAAAATTGTCCTGAAACATCAGTTATTTCTCAGTTATTTACATGAATGGATGACAGTATAAATTTTTTGTGTACTCTGTGAAGCGTTTTTTGTAGTGTGAGTTGGGTGGAGTGGAACTGAAGGCTGCTTGTAGTCTACCATTCATGCAAACCTCAGCTTTCATTTAAACATTCCATTTTGGTCTTTCATAGGTCTTACTCTTTTCTTTAGTTGTTATTTTCTGAAAATCGGCAATCTTTTGTCATCTGCTTTAAAAAGCACACAGTGCAATACCGAGACATTCATGAAAATGCACTCTGACAGTGACTAAATAAGCAGAGGTAATTTGTAGACTTGTATGTAAGTGTTGCTGTGGTCCATTACTGCTAATATGTTTCTGTTTAATGGTAAGTATTTAAGTGAGATAAGTTTCTTCTTTCAGGTATGCAGCCCCTCATGTATTCTGTTCAGGAAGCACTACGTTCTCGACCGTGTTGGACTCGTGTTGGGACAGATATTTGTTATTACAAGTGAGTACACACACAAACCAAGCATACCCCAAATGTTACACTGAGGATTAACATGAGGTACAATTTTTGAGAAGTACTTTTTTCTGCATTTGATAGTTCTGTTATTCTGTTGTGAAGAGGGGTTTTTTTCTGATTTGCTACAGAGAGTAATATATGTGATAGAAATACACAGAGTGTCATTTTAAGCACACTACTAATATTTAAGCTGTTCATATTTTATACTTCTCATAGAAATTGGACACTGTTTCTGGGAAGCTTTTAAGGGAATATATATATGCATGCTTACTTGAAATCCTATTAGTAGGATTCTAGTAATACTAACCTCATGGTCCTTGTGATGAGCCATCTGTAATCTGTGGTGGAATCATTGTAGAGGAGTTCTAAAACACAGGATGAGATGGTGCAGCATGTAGATATTTAATCCTTCTTGGTTGGTAGCTGTTTGCTTACTTTTTCTGTTTGTTTTTGTTTGTTTTATTTTTTTGCTTGTTTTTGTTTGCTCACCTTTTATCGATGTGAATGAATGTGTGTATCACTGTTACAATAAAGCATCTTTAAAGCTTGTGGGAATCTGTATTTAACCTGTGTTTACATAAAAGAGAAACACAGTCACTGAAAATCCTTCTGACTCTTGGATTGTTTGTTCAGAAATAATCAATAGTATGAAAATAAATTACTCTAATGTGTGTATTACCTTCATTTTTTTATTTAGGAATCACTTTTCAAGAAGTTCAATTGCTGCTGGGGGCCAGAAAGGAAAATCCTATTATACAATTACGTTCACAGTGACTTTCCAACACAAAGATGATGTGTGCTACTTTGCTTACCATTATCCATATACATACTCAACTTTAAAGGTGAGAACCTTATAATCTATTACAAAAATGAATATTTATAGTATTAGCATAATATATAGCATTCGTGACTGAATTAATTTTGTTTCTTTTTATGAAGTTCAAAATGCTCCTTACAAGAGAGAATTTTCATAATACTAGTGTTTAGGTTGACAAAATGTATAGGTTGCTCTAATGAACAGTCCTGGGAAAAATAAAATTGATGCTTACAGGCTAAATTGGTTTCCTGGGTATCATAAAGATGATTATGTGACTGGAGCATCTCTTATGAAGAAAGACCTCAAGAAGAGATGACTGAGAGTGGACCTCATCATTGTCTGGAAGTATCTGAGGGGGTGTGTTGAGAGGATGGAGCCAGGCTCTCCTTGGTGATGCCAAGAATTGGGACAAGAGGGAACTGGCATAAACTGATGCACAGCAAGTTCCACCTGAACATGAGAAGGAACTTCTTTACTGTGCAGGTGACCAGGCACTGGAACAGATTGAACAGAGAGTTTGGGGAATCTCATGCCTGGGATGTTCAAGCATTGTCTGGACACAATCCTGTGCAATGTGTTATAAGATGGCCCTGCTTGAAACAGGGAGATTGGACCAGATGGCCCACTCTCATCCCTTTCAACCTTATGATTTTTGTGATTCTGTGATAATTGACTAGAAGCAATGCTAATTTGATGGAGTGTTTGTGTTTGAGTTAAATTACTTGTATCCTGCTGTTCTACATACACTTTTTGATAACAAAAGCTGCTGTAACTAAGTAACTAAGATAATTAGACATCTTTTTAGGTTTATAATTGTCTGAAGAAGTCTTCTGAAGCTTTTAATACTAAGCAAAATTCGTTTTAATACTAAGCTAAAATGTCTCTGTCACAGCAATAAAAGCAAAGCAGAGGATTCAGTGGCCAGTGTATAGCAGCTTTAAATGCAGCTTTTTACTAAACTATGCCAGCTTTTGAAAGAAGTACCTGTTAAGAGATGTTATAAGCAACTGCTGCTTCCAGGAGTTCCTGGTCCTGGAGGTTCCTCCTGCCCAGCTGCTGGAGGCCAGCCAAGGGACCTGGGGGTCTCTGTCTCAGGCTGATGGACATAGCTGCTGCTTTCCTGTTTGCTTATGTGTTCACTAGCAAGTCTGAGTATGTATCCCAGGGAGAGACTTATGCACACACACTTGTGCATGCCCACTCCCCCCAGGGAGGGCTGGCTGCGTGGACTGGCACAGACAAGGCGCACCCCGATGTAACACTGCTATGGCTTGCATAACAAGTACAGACACCCCATCCTCCTCTGCACTTGGTATGGATTGCTGTTCACTAGTAAAAGTACAAGCCAGCTTACTCCCTAGAATCACAAGCATGTTTATGGGACACTGGCATGGCCCATCCATGCCATAGCCCTGCCTCGATCCCAGGTCTCTCTTACCTGCTGTGCAGGCCTCCAGTTTGCAGTCTAGTCCAGCCTGATGCTCTAGCAAACAGATGTGTGCACTTGCACACTCATCTCAGAGGCACTCCGCACTTGTGGCTCTACCCCGATGCCAGCATGGACTGTCTGCCTGCTAGATACCCCTCCCTTCACCTGGGGCCCGTACTTGCTGGGTAGTTTACCTTGAAGTTTACTAGCATGTTTCACGTGTGCCCCCACACACACCAGCTGCAGCGAAGATGCATGTGCTTGTCCCCCATCATCCCTAGCAGCTGTTACCAGGCACATGGTCTTGTAACCCATGTTCCTGCTTCAGGTGTTGTCACTGAGAAACTCAACCATTATTGTCCCACCAGATGTGTTTTGATGGACACACTCTCCTTGCTTCAGTGATTGGACACCATCACCTTTACCCACTGTGGTAGCTGGCAGTGAGGCATATCCTTGCTTCTTTGCTGACACCAATGACTGAAGAGTGCCTACAATGCCTACAGCTCCAGCTGCTGGAGTCTGCTTTGATTCCAACAGTAGCTCGGACTTGTGACACCTAGCCTGTGGTACCTACAGAGATGCTCCCAAGAAGCTGGCTTCTCCAACTACTGATGCTGTGACCCTTGTGCATTCCAGTTGTTGACCCCAAATTGACTTACACCTGTCCTTTTAGTTGCACTAGTCCACACAGCACTTGGATGCACAGGGTAGAGAGTAAGGCTGCGCAGAGAAGTGGCTAACACTGTAGGATCCAGGTGCTTGTGTTTTGTATGGTACCACACCCCCTTTTGAATGTCCCAAATTACCCGGTTCCACTTGTTTATCAGGTGACTGTCAGGTTTCTCCTTGTTTACCAGGTGACTCTCTCCAAGTCTTTGTCTGTAGATTCTTAATGGCCAGTTCAAATAGAGACTGGTGACTTTGGTCTTTGCTATGGTTTCTGTTACATCTCAGCTCTCTGTTCCTGTGTATTGATTCTCCCTTTACTTATTACTACTTTTTGCAGCAAAAAGATCACTGATCAGATAACCTTAATGAAGCAGAGGTTCTTACCTTCCATATACCCTTATGGTACCATCTTTGTACAATAATTTACCCTCTTTTCCTTCCTCTTTCTCAAAGCAGTTGGAAAACCAGACTCTGTAAAGAGAAGTATTCAATCAGAGATGTAGAAAATGGTATTTCATGGTCAAAATTATCCTGGAAACTTGAACATTGTTTAGAGCATCTAAAAGAAAGATCTGTTAAATAGTACCTTTGAAATACACTATTGTATGTGACTGCAAAGTATTTGAAGTATTTTTTCATTTTTTTTGGGATGAAGATGCATCTTAAGAAGCTGGAATCTATGCACAACCCTCAACAGATATATTTTCGGCAAGATGTTCTCTGTGAGACCCTGGCTGGCAACAGCTGTCCATTAGTAACTATTACAGCCATGCCAGAGTCCAATTACTATGAACATATCTGTCAGTTCAGTAAGTATAACTCTTCTTTCTCATCAGCTGAAAAGAAGGTAAAACTAGGTATTTGTAGAAAAAATTTAGTCGTAAACACTATGCAGTGTAAAAATAGCAATGTAAAATAAGGTTAATGAACTTCATGAAAGTGAGAGGCATCAGTATTCAGGATTTGCTTTGTATTTAATAATACTTACTTGTGGTAGTGAAACAAAGATATTTATATCTTTAATGTCAGAGTATATATTCATGTATTTTAAATTTTTGCTGCTAGGTTTGTACATTACATTTTCAGACAGCAGTTCTTGGAAAATAATATGGACAAGTAACTTTTTTCTTAAAACGCTGAGGTTATTAGCTTGTCAAAAAAATCTTTCATAATGCTTCATCTAGCTACTGTGATCTGAAGTGAGCTTTTGCCATTTCCTGATTTGTTTGTCCACCTCAGTATTTTTCTTGGCTATTGGGAAAAAAGTAATGGAAGTTGAATCATAACTGCCAGCTCAAATTAGTTGTGTAATTGTCTGATCAAATTTAAAGCTCCATTGTGATAGTTCTGTAATTAGCAGTCCTTTGAAAAATATTGTGGCAAGCTCTATCAATAATACTCATACTCGGTAATACTCAACCTACAAATGTTTTTCCATTGTTACAAATGCATTAGGCTGTTGGCTCTTTTTCCAATCACCAAACTGTTTGCAATTTCTTTGGATATTTTGCAAATATTTAGAAATATTTATAAAATATTTCTTTGAATAGTTTGCAATTTCTATGGATATCTCTTTTAGGGAGTCGTCCTTATATATTCCTGTCTGCTCGTGTACATCCTGGAGAGACTAATGCAAGCTGGGTTATGAAGGGAACACTGGAATACCTTATGAGCAATAGTCCAAATGCTCAGTGTTTACGGGAATCTTACATTTTCAAAATTATTCCCATGCTCAATCCAGATGGTGTCATCAATGGAAAGTAAGCATATATTTACTCACAAATATTTCACCTGTACTCTGATTCTTAATAAATATTTAAAAATGAATAATCTAAACTAATCCTGCAAAAGTACAAATGCAATACGTAATGTGATAAAAAAGCAATAGACACTTGCAGTATTGCTACGATTTTTGGCTTCTTAAAAGGCAGTTACAGTCCTTTACAAATTTCAGTTTAAAAAAAATATTTCCAGTTGTTCATGGGTGATAATCATTCCTATGTGATTTGACATGACATTTTAATTGTCTCTCTCTCTTGGATTTGTGTAAGAGTGTTATATGAGACCACGTTTGCATTTAGGAAAAGTTAAACAGGTTCATGGTCTACATGAAAAATAAAAGTGCCTTATATTTGAGAAAGCCTTTTACATATTTTTTTTAAAAGGTGGGAAGTTAATAGGTGTGCAAGAGAAAGGGTAAGAAAGTATCTTGGTTTGACTGAATTTACTAATAGTACTTATTTCAATTGCTGTACTTTTCTTAATAAATTTAAGGGATATTTCTGAACCTGTTGAAACTGTTATGAGTTTTGCAGTGAAGCATTGAGCAGTCTGCTCAACTATTTACTTGGTTGCAGGGAATTAATATGAAATGGAAATTTTGCTGTGGTGAATCAACAATTTCTATTCATCTGTTATAGGTACTATTTTAAAACGTTTTGTGAACAAAATAATAAAAATAGAACTAATTACAGATTTCAGTAGAACCTTGTCTTTATATATGTAAAAGAATGTGTATACTAGAATATGTGTAATTAAATCGTTCAGGATACAGGGACAATTAAGAAAGTTGTCTCAGCAGACACAGTCTAAAGGCAAGTGTAGTGAAGATGACTGCATGATCATGAAATCCTGCAAGTTTAAAAGTTCTTGCTGATAGCTGACTGAATACAGAGATCGTCTTTTTGTTTGTTGGGTTGTTTGGGGGTTTTTTGTCCTTGTTTTTCTCACAGCTCCTTTTCTCCTAGCAAGATCACATTTCAAGTATTAGATTTCTAGTTGACATTAGTCTTTAAATTACAGAAGACACCGAAATTGTAAAGATACCATATATATGAAATTACTGATTTTGAACTAGAATTTTGATAGAATTGCAAGCCTTCAGTTTCAACAGCAAATAAGTAATATTACAGTTGGCTTCACATAAGAGGCTACTTCTAATTTAATTTTAGATTTTCTGTAACATAGCTTAAAACACCCCAAACGTTTCTATTATTTGGCATGTTAGAAAATTGAAGTTTGTTTCTTGCCAGACTCCTTCCAAAGAAGCAGTGTTGATGAGAAAAACTTAAGGTGGGAGGGAGGCTTATTTAAAAGTATGATAATACAGACTACATCATGCGTTTTTCCACCCCCCCCCACAATAGCCACCGTTGCTCTTTAAGTGGAGAAGATTTAAACAGACAGTGGCAAAATCCAAATCCAGATCTGCATCCCACTATTTACCATGCTAAAGGGTTACTGCAATATCTGGCTGCTATAAAACATTTGCCGTTGGTAAGTATGTGTGTGTAAGCAATTCTGAATATTTTTAACTTTGTCTATGTACCTAGTCTGTAACTTAAACATTTTGATATGGTCTTGTAAACCATGTCACACTTAAATTTGACTTGGAGAACTGGTCTTCTGCAAGCCTGTAGATGTAAATCTGTTACATTGACTAGGCTAGAAGGTTAAACTTTCCTTAGATGAATCACACACTTTTTGTCTTAACGCAGCAGTTAATTATGTAAGAGATTGTGTTGCCTAATTCTTTGGAACGTTCAACAGTACAAGTAAAAAAATTGTCTTTCTATTACTTTCATAAAATGTTAATTCCGTATGCCTTGGGTTTATTTTGCCAAATGATTAATTTTAGGTCTACTGTGATTATCATGGTCATTCTCGTAAAAAGAATGTATTTATGTATGGCTGCAGCATCAAAGAGACAATGTGGCATACAAGTGTTAATGCTGCTTCTTGTGACGTGATGGAAGACCCTGCCTACAGGGTAAGTTTGACATTTGTACCTTCTATTTGGCATGGGTTTGGAACATACTTTTCAAATAGTATCCTGATCCTATACTATGCAAATAATTACTCTACAGCATAAGCAGACTTACTTAAAATCACCTCTTTTTAGTTTGTGAGTGTACGTCAAAGTACACTTCATGAAGCTTTAAACATTATACATAGAGTGCTTTATTTTTTTTGTTTCTTTACACCAATATTTACTTTTTTGTGTTTAATATTACTTTTATATAAAATATATGGAAAATATGCTTCTGTGCATTTATAATTACCAGATTAAAAAACAAGTAATTGAAGCATGGCAAACAATATTCTAGCAACAAAGCAAAAAAGAAACTGAATTGTTCTAAGAAATACTTATTTTTGTATATGGAAATATGCAGGATTCCTTTTTATTTATTTCTCTATATAAATATGTGTATTTAAGACATGTGCCCCTAATTAGGTATATATAATAAACTTGCACAAACACATCCTCTGCATTGTATAAGCTTTCAAAAATGTCAAAAGTTTAGAGAATTACTTGTTTCTTGGAGTGTTATCTATTTCGTCTGTGTGTCTCCCTCCACTGCTGGCTCATGGGAACTCCAAACCTGTAGGTATCCAGGCCCCGTGTTTTTTTTTAAAAGATTCAGAGTTAAGCTTCAAAAGCATGTGAATGCTTGTTATGCATCCTTGAGTGTAAATGAGTACAGATGTTTTCTGATTTTTTCTTCTCTTTAAATCTCCCTCACAAAAAAAAAAAATCTGTGGCTTCTTGATTTTCTTGTGTGATTTCCTGGATGTTGAGCCAGATGCCAATGATGTCTGCTGCTCTAACACATTTATGTGGGGTTTTGTCACTTCAGCCTGCTCTACTGTAGTGCACAAAAGACAGTAGTCAATAAGGGCTGTTGGGAAAAGCCTTTTATTTTCAAAAGGGGGAACTAAAATGTTTGGGAAGCTTACACTAATGGGTTATGTATTACTACTGAAATAATGAATTTGAAGCAGTCATGTGCTTTGTCTTAACTGACACAAATAAAAACTGGAAAGAACAGTCATTTAGCAGTAGTCAAATACATGTATTTGCATGACCTTTTCACTGAAGCTGTCATGTAAACAGTTATACTGAACTTCGATTCACAAGCTTGAAGTGAAATATGCATCTAGTGCTTTGCTGAATACAAATTAATTTTATGTGTCAATAAAATACTGCTTTTGTTAGGTCTGTAAATGGGATTTCTGAAACAGTCAGCCGTTGAATTAAATACTTATGTGGAGTATGTGGTACACTTAATTTGAGCAAACTTAGCTCGGTGAGTTAGGAGGGATGTTGATCAGCTCTTGTATCTGATCCTTATTTGCATGACTAACAATTTTAGTGACTGAACCTGAAAAAAAGGATTTTAAAAACTAGGAAAAGGCCTGAAGACAGGGTCACTTGAACACACTGAGTTTTGAAAACTCAACATGGAGAATTGTTGCTTTCTTGTTTTTTTAATGCAAACTGCACCAAATTTTCTGGTAATGGTTTGTGATTACATGGTGCCTTTTCACCTCCATCCATATGGGAAATAAAAGAATCACTGTTGTTTTCAAACTCCTGCAGGCACTCCCCAAGATCCTGAGTCAGACTGCCCCCGCATTCTGCATGGGCAGCTGCAGCTTTGTAGTGGAAAAGTCCAAGGAATCTACAGCACGAGTTGTTGTCTGGAGAGAGATAGGAGTACAAAGGAGCTATACAATGGAAAGCACGTTATGTGGATGTGACCAGGGCAAGTATAAAGTAAGAGGATACAGCAGTTAACATTTCTTACTTTTTAATTTCTTCCCTTTGCATTGGTATCTTCTTCTGTAACCCTGCTTGCTCAATTCTTGCTTGCTTTAAGCTTCTGAAACCCTTTTAGGTCTGGGTAGGCTAATGTTAGGATGAAATGATACCATTTTCAACTTTGTAGGTTGCAAAAGTTATGCTTATGGGCTGCTTTAACAAGATTAGTATTAATCATTACTTGTACCACATGTACACATGTAGTTAAAAAAACCCCAAAACTGTTCTGCCCAACAGATTATTAGGACTGGGTTGTAGTAAAGGCCAATACTGTAATAAAAATTTCCTTTACATATGGCAATTTAAGATTTCACCATGGCAGATCATGGTTCTTCAATAGATATTTAGCAGTGTCCCTTACAGAATTTTCCCATATAGTGGGGAAACAGGCTTACAAATCAAAACACTTTCATATCGGGTTACCAGCACTACGAATTACACATCATCTCTGAACTCATACAGTTGTGAGGCTTCTTGACTTAAAATTTGTTTTCATTTTCTCTCCTTGAAAAGTGTTAGTGGGGCTCTGTATCTGAAAACAAAAGGTGACCCTCTTGGTAGTGTCTCACTACTAGACAGCATGCGTGGAAGAAGTGGATTTCCTCTGCTTGAAAGTTGAGTTTAGGAATGCTCATTAAGAAAATTATCACAAGCCTCAAATAAAGTCCTTGACAGAAAGAGGATCAGAAGGCTTTGTGGGACAGAAACAAAAAAAAGAGTAGAAACAAGATATATTTAGTATATTAATGTATGCTCCAACATCTGTGCTAGATATCCCTAGACAGTAGGAAGACAGATACTTTGTCAAGAATTTCAGTAGGCCTGTAAGTACTATATTTTGTCAGTTAATGACAGATGCATTCCTGCTGTTGCCAGAATATTCCTCAGATGACATCATTATAGAGTTTTAAAAAAAGATAACTCTTCCAATGTACTTACTTGGAAATTTTGAAAATATTCTTAGCCATGGACCGTCCTGGTTTTAGCAGTGTTGCTACAGGAAGTCTTAAGAAAAGTGAATTGAAGATGCTTAAACCTCCAAAGCTATTCTTCAGTAAGGAAAGAAAAAAATGGCTGAATTTTGTGGAAGAATCCTTTACTCAAGGGAAGAGCATTCTTTTATGTAATATAAACTAATTGGTGAGACTAAATTACTGTTTGGCCATTCATTTTATGGAGTAAAGCAATTTGTGAGCTCTTAGTCATCCTCCGAACATACAGGAAGATTCTTAATTTTTTCTTCACTATTATAATGCTCAGACTTATTAATAAAATACACCTAAAAAGTCAAGGTGATTTGACTTAAGCAAAGAGCTGCATTTCTCCAGTGAGAAGATGAAAGAGATGAAAAGGCTTATGTTACTCTATTGAGCAACACGAAACGCAGAGACAAACACAGCTACACTCGAGAGAAGGCAAAGAAGAGAGAAACTTTATTTTAGTTTTCCTATTATATAGGGTTCTGGAAACGACTATTGATTGGAAGGTGAAGCTACCACCTCTCCAACCACACTGGTCAATGACAAAGTTTATCAAACCTTTCTCCTCCCAGGAGAAAGAATGAAAAACAAAAAAACAGTTAGAAAAGCATGTGCATGTTTACAAAAAACAGCGTGAGAAACTCCATCACAAGAATGAAAACATCAGAAGGCTGAAAAATGAGAGTGACAGGCTTAAGCTCAGCATTTTTTGGGGGGGCTTTTGTTGTGTTGTTTGGTTTAGTTTTGGGATTTATTTTGTGGAAGGAGTAGGGCCAGTAAGTCTGTCAATAAACTTATGATATAAATTAGATTACATGTGTCATAATAACGTTATTTCAAAACAGAGAGAGGGTGAACTGTAGACATTCCCTTTCCTCCTACTTCCCACCCTAAACGACATGAGAGTTCAGATCTGAGGGATGGAAACATAAAGGTCTGAAACACTTTGCTAGTCTTAGTCTGATTTGGCATCCTTGCTGAATTTTGTTCAAAGCATGAAGAGGATTACTTAACAATTTGGTTCTTTGTGGAAGAAATACTGAGTCTTTGCCAAAGCTGAATATAATTTTTCTTTTTATTCTAATTTATTTTACTTTGACAATGATGAATCTAGACTATTTCCAGCCAGGAAGCTGTTGAGCTGAAGTTAGCTGTTCTTACCTCAATTTAGAATTTCTGGTGACAGAATTGTCTCTGGAAGCAACTTTTTTTGAGCTGGTCTTGTGGAGTCTTTGTAGACTGTTGACAATAAGTGCTGCAAATATAGGTCAGTCATCTGTGAATCAAGATACGGAAAAACAAACTTTGAGGTGAAAGGAATCTCCAAGATCTACTATGGAGCATAATTAAGATGCCAGACAAAAGAACAATGTCTTCAATGATTCATGCCACCTGAAAACAGAAATCAATCTCTTTCCTGATTGAGGATTAATACAGTTAGAAGTATTGCTTGACTTTTAAGTTCATCAAAGAGATTTTGTTATCTGGCAATCTTACGACACACATAAAGAGAAGATGTCAGGAAATGAAGATTTGGTTAAGAAATTTCTCAGTAACCATGATTTTTCAGTCTCTAGAATTTGAGTTCTCAGAAATTATCATGTCTTTGTAACCTCTGCTGAATAGGAAATCAGAAGATCTACATTATATTTTACTGTCCAGTTGTATGTATCATAGGAATATTCTTCTCCACTTGAGGTCATAATCTGCTGTGCCTTTGTTTTGTGTCTTTGCTTTCAAGTAGCAAATTTAATCATTGAGATATTCTATTGATATGAAGGTACCTTCATGACATGCTTAGTATGGAAGACTTCAACCCTCCATCTAAAACTTTACTGTCTAGATGGAAGACAGTTGTATAAGATGTAGAGAAAAAGAAATTAAATTCAGTTTTAAAAAAAAGAAGCTACGTCGAGATGGCTTGAGCTTAAAATCAATGCTGGTAGCATGTAAGTAACTTTAATGGGCCTCAGTTAAAGGTACTAGACCAACAGTTGAAGATCATTAGAAGATAAAGAAAAGGAGTGTAATCAAGGCTTCAGTGAAAATGAACTTGACCTCAGGTCTCTTAGTAAGGGCAACTGATGATAATGATTTCCTGAACCAGACTTTGGATCTTGTTTCATGGAAATGAAGAGGTGTGGCTGATGGAAGAATCAATTAAGAAATTTGGCATTTGTGTGATATTACATTCTCCCTTATGATTAAAAGAAATGAAATAGGCAAATCAAGATTTGGTATGAGGTTTTTACCACAATTGTGTAGACCCTTCAGTGTAGTAAGTAGAAAATTTATCCTTCAGGTGTTTCCGAGCTATCCACCTCCAATCTGATCCATTTAGTTTTCTCTTTAGTTACATCCTCTTTCTGCTGTGCTAAAAATAGCAACGGAACATGTGCACGCTATTTATGACAATTGTCTTTGCACTTTCCTTCATGCTGTACTCTTGTCGTTTTTCAACTCAGAGACTCTCCTGTTAGATATAGCCTGTCTATAAGGAACCTGCCAACTAACGATAAATTCTTCAGCAACAAATGTAGATGGTAACTGGAAAAGTTTCTGAACCATCAAGTTGTGCACATTAGTGATCTGTGTAACAGTGAGGTTACTGTTACCTTTCTCCTTCCTCTTCTACATACTTGTTGCCTCTTGACCTTAATGTTATTTTAATCTCTTTGGGGCAGGGACTGTGTCTTCCTGTGATTAGCATAGTGGAGCCCCAGCTATGACTGGGGTCTTCGAAAGTTAATGATGTGCAAACAAATACACAACAAAGCCAAAAAATTGGCCTCTGTGAATAAGGTACTGCACTGAGTGAGGAGAATTGATTTCTGTTCCCAGCGGGGTCAGTGACATGCTGTGAGACACTGTGCAAATCGCTTCAACCCTCTCTGCCTCCATTTCTCCATCAGTAAAGTGAGGATAATTCTTCCTTTATTAATAAGTGCTTTGAAACCTACAGCACAAAAGCATTATAAAAGAGGTAAGTAGTATTACTATTAAGAATAATACTCAAATATTCAACTCTTGTTCACTGCTAACAGGTTTCGGTACCATTTGGCCGGAGGATGGCACTGTTCAGAATCATGGATATAGCTTTATCTTTCTTGTTACTAAAAAGCCCCTTGTTTATGAGTGCAAGGCAAAAAGTAACTCAGAAGAAAATCAAACTTTTCTTCTATTAAGTATGTTCAAAACAGCACATGGAGAATGTGTGAACTGTACCATTTCTGGAGCAACATACTTTCTTTTAAACCTTGCATTTTAAAATGCAGTGTCAGCGTGGCAACACATACAAAGCTTGTGTGTTTTTTTCCCAGATTTTGGTAAAAAAATTCCTGCTTCATTCCTTTTTGCTTCTTTCGTACTTGATGACTTAGCTTACCACCAATTCCTGCCTCTTCTGTTTCCCTGTTTGTTTTGTCAAAGCTTCTTTTTAACTAATCTATGTGTTAAGGGGTTTAAAAGATCCAAGCTAAAGTCCTTTTAAATTCTCCAGAGATACAGAAATTGCAAAGGGGGAAATTGAGTTCAGTTGTGCTACTGAATTTTCTAGTGTCTATACAGTTAGTACTAGCCAATTACATAACTGTTGAGGCTCAGTCTAGATTACTCTCTTTTCATAAAGTAGTTGAGGTCAGAGGTTATGTCCCTGTATACTGCACTTCTGGCTAAATTAAAAGTGTAAAATCACCTGATGGGAGTATTTATCAGATATGTAAACTTGAGAGTATTACATAAGTTCTACCTTCTAAGTAGTCTTTGCAGAGGAAGATGCCTGGCTATGTAATTCAAGTTAGAAAAGAGCTATAGCATTTGAGAATTTGTTTGTTAGTGTTATTTACTAAATATGTGAATAAATGCTTTCAGAATTAACATGTGTAGCCTCTAACTTATAGACGGGGAAGAGGCATCTGTCTCATGGAGTAACTGCTGCCTTAAATAGTCTTAAACATAGCAATGAACTTGATCATGATCACAATTATCACAGCTATGATATTAATTCTCTCCTTTTTTTAATTCTGTTTGATGGAATTTATGTTGGGGAATCTTGTATCTTTAATTCTTTTTTTTAAATAATTTATACTTATGAATCTAGACATTATCTCTGTCTCTCTTCCAGTGCTACTGGGAAAAGATTTTTTAATATTAGGGTGCTAGAAGTGAAGACTAGAAAGCTCCAAAAAATGTGAATGTGTCTGTTCAGCCTTGGAGGAATCTTGTAGTTATTCCTGAGTCTTCTCTGATACTTTAAGTGTTTATTCTACAATTCTGATTTGTTCTGTCTTTAAAGCAAGAGAATGTGTTAAATAAAGAAAGAAAATACTAACGTAAAGAGCTATTCTGCTGTGTGTGTGGGTCCATCTGCCTGTACCTATTTTGTATTTTTAAATCTTATTTTCAAATTAGGGATTGCAGATAGGTACAAGAGAACTGGAGGAGATGGGAGCAAAGTTCTGTGTTGGCTTGCTGCGTTTAAAAAGAATATCCTCACCTTTGGAATACAGTCTGCCTTCTAGTCTGTTGGATATTGAAAATGAGCTGATTGAGTCAAGCTGTAAAGTGACAAGGTAGTACACTTTTATTATGTTCACTTTTTCTTTCGGGGAAAAAAATTGTAGTTTCTCAAGTGGTGTAAAGAATCTTTCAAAAATATTCTTCCACTCATCAAAAATAATGCTGATGTGTTGTGCTTTGTTACTGTAACAATAATCTGAATATG
>VXAX01001108.1:38953-79989 GCA_013399835.1 Leptocoma aspasia | reverse complement strand
AGGCCAGCCTGAACAAGGCACCACCAGGAGCCTCTCCTGCACCCCCTATTCCTGCATCAGAATGTTTTCAGCACAAGGAGATGTTGTAAAATCGGGGTGAATCAGAACCTTTTGTGCCATTCAATCGTTCTCACCTCAAAGCTTGGGTTCAGCTGCTGCAGACAGAAATGAGCAATAGTTTGTCGTCCATCCTCCAGATTCCCTGATCAATCTGCCAGTCCCCAGTGTATCAAACTTTTAGTGTGCTCTAAAAATGAAGAACTGGATGTGTGTCTGCATTTTAACGGGTGTTTGTCATCCCCTAGAGAACAATTATTTCAGTATTTGTCTGCTGACAGCAAAGCATTTCTTTAAACATGAACCCTCCAGAATTTAAAAGACTAGGCTGGAAGATTTCTGGTTTATATCACACAATGCTTTTGCTCAAAAAACCCCACATTTTTCAATCCAAAGCCTGACCGAAAGTTCCCCTAAAGTTAGAGGCTGGCAGACATGAGGATGTTGGCATGCAAATTTGTTCTTCTAAGACTTGTCTCTAGCATTATTTCGCTATTTCAAAACTAAAAATTAGGTTTCCCAATGGAAAGCTCTGACAGGATCACGACTGTCTGTCATTTAATATGGAAATGTACTATTAGATTTTATTATAAGATAGATCAAGAACTCTCAAAAGAAAGAACAGATCATCTGTGTTTAATAAATCCCTGGGGAGGAGCTTCCCAGAGCAGTGTGGGTGCCTTGGGCACTGCTGACCCCCCCCAAATGTGGGGTCCTTTTAAATCCTCACTGGACACAAATTCCAGCCTAGATCTGAAAAGGTTTGAGGCTCAGTGTGGTTATTAAAACACTGCATTGTTTCATAATTTCTATATACTTTTAATAATTTACTCAAAGAGATTATTTACTGCAATATTTTTGCAGCCTCTTCAGCCCCAGATGCTGCACTTACCCTTCATATGTTCATGTGCTTTTAAGCAAATTCCTCTATGAAACATTAATGTACCATCATGTAGCCATACTCTGGTCAGAATGAAAGTCAATTTTGATTTAATGTGGTCACCATTTTTTATTTTTTCCCCCTTGAGGAACGACTTTTTAAATTTGACCTCTTGACTGCCAGGATATTTCCAAGCTGCTGAGATCCTATGTGAAAAATCTCAGGTCAACACCACCACCAAACACACATTCCCTCCAGTACATTCCAGTTTTCCAGTAATTATCTCTATTTGAAGTAGTGAAAAATTCACTCAGCATCTTTTTCACTTGGTATCAGGCCTTCACCTGCATCTGTGGGTTTTTTTCCTGTTTATTTGATCAAATATCATCTGGAGGAGTTTTTTGTTTATTTATTTGTCTTCTTCTTAATTTGCCAACTTAACAGGCTGAGTAGCAGCTTAACCACTCCACTTTTAATTTTCTCCTCCTGCCCACCGGAGCTGCTGGAATTTAAGTGAAGAAATAACTTCCAGGCAGTCAACATCTCAGTCTTCCAAGGAACTTTATTTTTCCTAATCACCTCTAATGTCTCATGGGCCATTACTTCTCCTGCTTTACACAAGGGGCTCTGAGCAGGCAATTAGCTGATGGCAAAACCTGCAGCAATCAGGAGCAGCAGCCAGCTGCAGGTGCTTGTGGTCACACATGGATTTTGGGGACAGCACCACCCAAAATCTCCAAAAAAAGGAGAGCTCAGCAGAATTTGGAACAGCATTTTTCCTTTCTCAGAGCAGATCTGAAATCTGGACGCTCCAAGGAACGCCTTCATTTGGACGAGGGGAGGGAATCGTGCTGGGGGAATATTCTGGATGTTGGAAAGGAGAAAAGCTTTGAAATCATCAAGGTGGAGCAGCCTGGTCTGGTGGGAGTGTCCTTGCCCTTGCAGGGGGTTGGAGCTGGATGAACTTTAAGTTCTTTCCCAACCCAAACCATTCCATGATACCGTGACGGAATTATAACAGCAAATAGCCCCAAAATCCATCCGTGATGGAACTGGAAAAGCAAATAGCCCCAAAATCCATCCGTGATGGAACTGGAAAAGCAAATAGCCCCAAAATGCTGAGTTTTGGATAAGTCCACCAGGAGCAGAGATGGAGCAGGACAGTTCTTCTCTCTGCAGGATGCAAAAGTCATTCTGCAAGGCTGGAATCTGTAGAAGGGAATTTTACCAGATATTTTTAAAGCCAGGAGATTCCTCACTTTTCAAACAAAAGACAACCATGGGAAGGACCAGGCTGTGGGGTGTTTGGTGAACCATTAATTATACCCAGTTCCACTCATGGATCCCACTGAAGAAATCCACCTTGATAAAAATAACCTTTCAGTGGTCAGAAATAAATGTCAAAATGCACTTAAACGTCTTTTTTTCCCTAATTTTTTTCTTTTCTTTGCAGCTTCAAGCAACAGAGGGAGGAGTTGGGGATGAAGGAAAAATCAAGCAAATAAAATTCCTCTCTCCGAGAAAAAATGTCTTTCAAAGTATCCCCCTTGATTTTCTTCTAATTAAGCCATAATTAGAAAAGTCACTGTGACGACAACAGAGTTATTTTTATTGCTACTTAAAATTGTGGATGAAAATTTAGTTTCCAATGGGGAAGAAGGGAAAGGTGGAGAATTGAGGCCAGGACAGAATTTCCAGCTGTACCTTCCCATCTTTGGGGAGCAGAGAGACAAGTGACGTCCCTGCAGAGCTCAGGATGGCACAGAGATGTGTTGTGTGTCTTCATTTGCTTGGAAAATGTTCCAAACTTGTGTGACCAAGGCTCTGAGCAGCCTGGCCCAACTTTGAAGTTAAATCTGACTTTGCTTCACTCCTGCCTTGAGCAGAAGCTTTGGCCAGATGTTCTCCAGAGGTGCCTTCAGCAGAAGTTTTCTGAGCATCAAGGAGCAGTTAAACATCAGGGCTTGAACTGTTAATGGCTTTTGTTGATTTTATTGAGTTAAATCAGTATTACTGTGATGGAATGAGATTGTTTAGCTGAATAAACTAAAACCCAGAGTTCAGCCTTTGTTCTTCTCTTCTCTTCTCTTCTCTTCTCTTCTCTTCTCTTCTCTTCTCTTCTCTTCTCTTCTCTTCTCTTCTCTTCTCTTCTCTTCTCTTCCCTTCCCTTCCCTTCCCTTCTTTCTCTTTTCTCCTCTCCCTTTCTCTTCTTTGTTTCTGTTTTGATGCAGCCCCAGCATTTTCAGAAAAGAAAACACCAGCAAGTCAAAGATTCCCAGAGCCCTTACAACCTTTCCACAAAAGGGCTAAATCAAAATATAAACTGTGCCTGTGCCAAGGACATGTTAATGAGTGGGCTCTGGAAAGTTTAAATATAAATACATATAATTACAGCTTGCTGCTGACAAGAAATTGACTTTCTTCCTGTAAAACACTAAAGTGAAATAAAAGTAGATCTTCAGCCCTGCAATCACAATAGGACCTGGAAACCTGTGATTGTATCAATTAGAAATAAGTTGAATGCAGCTCTCTATTCCCTCAGTCAGTTCTGTATTCCTTCCTTCTAAACGAATGGATGGACATTAGTCAGAAATGTGCTGGGAAAAGTGGAATTTCATAATTGCATTGAAAAATAGTTTCATTTCCGCTGTAAAAATCTAAGCTCAAAATCGAAGAAGGAAAAAAAAAACCCTTAAAAATTGAGCACAAAGAATAAATCTCTGTTTTCATTCATAGGCAGGACTGAAAAATGTGTTTGGGAAAGGAATTATTTAAATGCTCTAGATTACATTTGATTGGAGGGGAAAAATTCATTTCTTCCCCTGAAGGGAAAAAACTAATATGTTCCAAAGTGCAGTAAAAACAGAGCCATTCCGAGCTGTCATTTACAATTAAAAAGAGAAAATATTTAATGGGAGCTGGTGAATATTTCACAATGGAAACATCACTTTTAGCCCTTAGAAAATTCCCCTTAGAAAATTAGAATTTTCCTTAGAAAATTCCCCTTAGAAAATTAGAATTTCCAGAGTCTTTGTGGTGCATGTAAAGTGAACCCTGGGAAATAAGGATGGACTGGCCCAAGTAGAGTTGAAGATGCTGGAATTTGGCAGCAAGGAATGGATTTTCCAGAGAATCTGTAGCTGCTCCTGGATCCCTGGAAGTGTCCAAGGCCAGGTTGGACAGGGCTTGGAGCAGCCTGGGACAGTGGAAGTTGTCCCTGCCCATGGCAGGGGGTGGTTATTTATTCAGATTATGGTTTTTTTCTGCTTAAAATGTATAATTAATGATTTTAAAAATGTCTACAGCTTCTACTTTTGTACTCTCACAACAGCCCCATGAACTTCAGCTGAGCACACAAGTGTAGGAGGAAATCAGGGCATGAAAAGGGGGGAAAAAATCCGTGAAACTATTTAAAATTTGAGTAAATCTAAATGAGGGATGAGACCTGAATGCATTTCACAACCTCTGAGCTAGAATGTGAACAAGTTCATCAGAAAGATGAAACCAGGTGAAACAAATCCTACTCTGCCTGGAGGGCAGTGATGAATTTATGGGTTTTGGTTTTTTTCCCTAAAGGGGTGGCAGACGTGGAAACCCACCAGTATTTATTCATTTTTTAGATTTGCCTCTCTTCTTTTCCATTCTGGTAACACCATAAATCTTCGTCAACCCCCTTTATTGAACTCCCCGTGTCCTGATTAACAACCTAATGGCTCTGAGAGATGAAACTCATTAATTTTGATTACAGGCCCTTAAAGCAGGCACTAACTCTTCCTTTCATTCTGGTGGAATTGCCTTAATGAAGCAGAAGTGGCTGAAGACAGAGGCCACCACAGAGCAAGCTGCTCATGCTCAGGGTGCTTGTAGTAACTCCCCACTCCTGCTGCTCCTCAGAGCAGTAACTCCTCACTCTGCTGCTTCTCAGAGTGGCAATTCCCCATTTCTGCAGCTTCTCAGAGTGGTAATTCCCCATTTCTGCTGCTTCTCAGAGTGGTAATTCCCCATTTCTGCTGCTTCTCAGAGTGGTAATTCCCCATTTCTGCTGCTTCTCAGAGTGGTAATTCCCCATTTCTGCTGCTTCTCAGAGTGGTAATTCCCCATTTCTGCTGCTTCTCAGAGTGGTAATTCCCCATTTCTGCTGCTTCTCAGAGTGGTAATTCCCCGTTTCTGCTGCTCTTCACAGCAGGAATTCCCAACTCCTGCTGCTTTCCAGGGCTGGGTGCCCCTCAGGGACTCCCCAGGTCATGCTGGTGGCAGGAGGGGGATGTGGCAGCACAATTGATGGATACTCCTGAAAATCCAGATTAACAGGAGGACTGAAACATACTAAAAAAAAAAACCCAACAAAACAAAACAAAAAACCACAAAAAAAAACCCCACACAAAACAAAATAAAAAAAACCCAAACTAAACAAAAAACCAAAATAAAACAGAAAACAAACAAACAAAACCAAAAAAACCACACAACAAAACAAAAATAAACCCACCACCAAACCCAAAAAACCCAACCCGCCCCCCCAAAAAAAAACCCCAAAAACACCAACCCTATGGACACTTAAGAACAATTTTATGACCAAAAACTCAGCTGAGAAAAATATTTCCTGTGGTGATGAGGCTCAGAGATGCAGATCCAGTGGCAGGAGCCTGGCAGAGCTCCCCTGTCCACTCTCGTGCATTCCCACACCACCACTTCCCTTCCTCTACACAGTAAAGCAGGATTTTAATAAAATGTCAGGCCAGTCATAAAAGATCACTTTTATCTGACCTTTCAGGAGAAGGTAACTGAATTTGTAGTGAAATTAACCTGCAGGTTGAGCAAAGCTGGGCAAGAAATGGGTTTATTGTAGTGATATTCGGGATATTTTTCCTCCCAAATTAGGATTAAAAGTAAAAATCTATCAATTTCTCATAAGATGATTCTCAATAAACAGATTTACAGCAGTTTGGCAAAACTTCCTTTCACTTCACAACCAATTCAGCATTGAGCTGTCTGAAGGAAAAACTAAAGTTTGAAGGAAATCGAAGTTTGAAGGAAATTGAAGTTTGAAGGAAATTGAAGTTTGAAGGAAAACCGAAAGTTTTCCTTTAAGACACATGAAAAGAATCCCAGGATAATTGAGGTTGGAAAAGCCCTCCAAGACCATCGAGTCCCAGCTGTGCCCGATCCCCACCCTGTCCCCAGCCCAGAGCACTGAGTGCCACACCAGGAATTCCTTGGGCACCTCCAGGGATGGGGATCCAACCCTCCCTGGGCAGTTCCAAGGCCTGAGCACCCTTTCCATGCAGAAATTCCTCCTGATCTCCATCCTGAACCACCCCTGGAATTAATAAAACCAAGGCTACTTTTTATCCTGGTGTTAGCGATAAATAAGGAGGAGCCACAACTGCTATGGCGAGACCAGGAGCAGCCCAGGAGCTGGTTTGAACTTTTAAACCCCAATTCCACTTTTTCCAGGAGCAATTTAAACTCCAATTCCACTTTTATTATTTTAAACCCAAATTCCACATTTTCCAGGAGCTGGTTTGAACTTTTAAACCCCAATTCCACATTTTCCTGTTGGATGAGGTCTGAACTTTGGAACCCCAAGTCCACATTTTCCAGGAGCTGGTTTGCATTTTTGAACCCAAATTCACGTTTTCCAGGAGCTGGTCTGAACTTTTGAACCCCAGTTCCACGTTTTCCTGTTGGATGAGGACGTTCACCCCCGGCTGGGCCTGGATGCCAGCGGATCCATGGATGGCAGCTCCTCCCCGCAGCTGACAGATGTGACAAGAGGGCTCCCAACGCCACACAAAAGCCACATGTGAGCTGGCTCTGCCTCTTTGGCCTTCCAGATCTGCAACCCCAAGCCAAGAACTGGGTGAAGGCCTCATTTGATCCTGAAATATTCCCCATTTTCATGGTAATTTGTGAGTCAGGGATTCGAAATGTTAACCGAGTCACAGCGTTTATAGAATTTCTAGCGTGCTGTGGCAACGTGTGCAACTCCAGCAGCGATTTGTGAGGTCATAATATGAGTCTTTTAAATATTCCTGGCTCCAAAGCCCGTTTAAATCTTCTGCTTTAAAACTGTAATTAAAGCTTTCAGGGAAATCCTGTCTTACTCCCTTTGTATTACCCAAGCCCTCCTCTCACTCCTCAGGTGCCTACACCAGATCCCACATAGGAACCTGAAATATGGATTTGTCTCCTGCACCTGCCATGGAATATGGGCCTGGTAATTGAATTAAAGTTCTCCAAAATAAATTAATTTCGCGTAGCAGATGGCCAGCATGGATTTCAGCTCGCTGTGTGGCAGCCAAGTTGATTTAAATCAACTTGAGGAGAGGTAGGCTTTAATCAGGTCAGCTGACAGCTATTAGAGCAAACCTGATTGAAATTCCGAAATTTAGGGAAAATAAATCCGCCACCAACCCGACATTCCCCTCCCGCTGGGACCCAACAGATAAAACTTTTAAAACATTCAAATGATTCTGGTTTGGGTAATAAGATTTAGTAGAGCATGGCAGGCTTTTATTTTGCTGTTTAGCCTCCTCTGTGCCTTTTTAGTGGAAAAGGTGCCACATAAAACCAAGCACCACGGAACAAGAGAAGAGGGAAAAGCTCCAATTCTTGGCTGCCTTCAATCAATTTTTAAAACCGTTCAAACGAGACGTAAAATACTACAAAGTCAAAATAGCTGCGTTTTATACTCGGCGTGCACAGCTGTAAATGAAAATAAAGCTGAAAGCAGAGAATTTGTGCAGCAAATACTTCCTTTTTTCCTGTCTTAACGTTACTTTTAACCATTATTTCCAGAAAAAAAAAATCTCTGCTAAGCACAGAGATAAGATACAGGTGAGTTTATAGTGCCACCTGAGATGCCTCATTACTGGTTTTTAATAATTAATATATTTTTCATGGCTCTGGAACAGCTGGGCTTCATCCTTCAGGTAGGAATGAAGTCTCCATCCTGCTTTCTGTCTTATTTTGAGCATCTTGTACATAAAGCTGGTTAAGAAATAGATTTTCCAGCTTGTTGGCCAGCTCCAAAACCTTAATAGTTATTTTCACCTCAAAATCCTGATGGAAGGAACACTTCAGAAGTATTTTGGGGAAATACATATTCAAGAAAGAGACTGACTAGAAAATAATGGATTTTTTCAATCAGATGGGATATTTAAACACTTTCCATATTAAAGAAGAACAACCTGAGACTCAGCTCATGTGCCCACTAGCAATTTCTCAATGTGGCATGGAGGGTGTGTGTGTGGCCTGGATAAATACTTCTGAAAACCAGGAATCATTAAAAGCCACCAAGAACTGATAAACTATGGCTCCAACTGGACCAACCTTGTTCCAGTCCCAAACAAGACAGAAAACACCTGCAGTGTTGCTTTAATTTAGTGCCAGGATTGTTTTTAAAATGCATTTTTTTACCTGCAGCCTTTGTTTCATAAATCACAGAATACCTCAAGCTGGAATGGACGTGTGGGATCATCAAGGTCCACTTCCATATATTTGTATATAGGATATTCTGTGTATTTTTCCTGTAGGAAGTCGTTAAAAAAATCAAGTGGGGTTGGAATGGATTCACTCATTAGTGCTGGAGGTGAATCTGCCATTTCCCTTGAGGCAGATTAGGCTAACAAAAAAGTTGTTTGCATTTGATTTGGCTCATTCTTGCATGCCCTTATCAAAAATACTTTCCCAGGATCAGTTTCTGGTGCAGGCTGCCATCAAACCACACTTCCAACCCTCCCTGTCTAGAAAGAAAAGAGGAAAAAAATATGAAATCGTGGGGTGTGGCATTGATCAGGAGGAGATTTTTTCTCTTTTTTTTTTGTTTTTGATTATCAGCACCAAGCAAGGACCTGTGTATCGTCGTGGTCCACACACAGAAGAAAGGACTCTTGACAATAATTTCAGAAGGCTAAAATGATTTATTAAAATGACTCCATAATTCTAATATATTTCTATATCTGCTCAGCAGAGAGCATTCCATGCTCCTGCTGCTGCTTCGTCCAGGGAAATGTGTCCGAATAGTTTACAATATCAGAAAGATAAAGTAATTTCAGCTTCAGTCTCCTCATAGGTAGGAGGAGGCCAAGCAATTCCATGTCCTTGAAGAACAGACACAGATATTTTGTTTACAGAAAGCTTATACAGAGTAAAAGACAGCAAAAGGATGTTCTCCCATGGGAAAATGATCAGAAGGCTTACACACAGAGAAACTTATCATATGTTCATAGCAACACCTGTGTGTGCTCCTCATGCTCTTCAAGGTCACCTCCCCTCGCCCTGCTCTGTCTGGATTGACATTGCTGGATTTGCACCAGCCACAAAATTCGGGATGCAAGCAGAGGGTGCATCTGTGGATGCAGGTGCTGGGACTCTGCACCAAACACCCCAAAAACCCTGAGCGTGGAGCATCCAGAACCCACACCAGCAGCGTGGCAGACCTGAGTTACCCCACAAATTCCCATTTAAAACATCAGCGGATTGTCGGAAACCCCGACGCTTTCCCCTCCCGTTCCTCAAGTCAGGAGTTGCCATTGTGTGCCCAGAGCTGGGACAGAGCAGAGAGAACCCAACACTCTTTTCTGTTTTATCTATTTGCTTCTCTTTCCCCGTTTAGCTGCTCCCCCACTTGTGATTTTCACGACGTTCCAGCCCCTTGGGAGTCCAAGGGAGCCGAAAGCCGCGGCACAAAACAACATCTCGCACAATCAAACGCTTCGAGTGCGTCTTGATCATCAGATTGCATTGAACTCCAGACTATTCATATGCAGAAAAGATTGCAAAACCCCAATTCAGATGGCTTTGCTTCATTAATGGCATGAGCAGCCACAATTATCAGGCTGTTGTTCCCAACAACGAGCTTAGAAATACAGGGAAAATGGCCACAATATCTTGATTTATTGGGTTGGATCTTTGAAATGTCATCTCTGAGGCAACTTTTTTTTTTCCCCAGGCAGCTCAAAAAAATCTGTTCTCAAGTTTTTGGGGAAGAAAAATAAAAGCCACATCAGAAAAATCGAGCTATTTTTGTACTGATGTGAATGACAAACACGTACCCGGAAACATTCAGCAAGTGGGTTATTTTTATATTTCCTTAATTCAATAAGGCTGAATAAGGTGAATAGGAATAAAGTGAGCCAAGAGATTATTTGTTACAATTGATATCTCTGTGTGAATGGGATTTCCAAGTCCTAGAAAAGTCCAATTTCAGGTTGACAGTGCTGTAATAACGAAAAATTCCTTCTGGGATGTTTGTTCTGAACCATTTTGTGTCCTGGAATACAACAGGCAGCTACTTTTCCTGTCAAAGGTGCAAATTAAATCCGGTGATATCCATCCACAATGCACCATTTTCATGATGAGTTTACTTTGGCAAAGCTCCTGAAATCTGGCAGAAAATAAATCTGCTCAGACATTTTTGTGCTGAATATTCCATACGTGCCACCCCAAAATCATGGAATCACAGAATCAATCAGGTTGCAAAAACCTTCTGAGGTCATCAAGTCCAACCATCAACCTCAACTTTTAATATCAGAAGCTGAAAACTCTTAAAACAATCCCCAAACTCCAAACCAGGGGCCTCCTGGTTCTGCACAGTTTCTTTGGCAGCTCCAGGAATTCTTGGGTTTCCTGTAAATTCTGTTGCTTACAGGGTGTTTTCGGTGTCGAGGATTTGCATACATCTCCATATATAAATAAACCACTTATAGAAAGAAACAAGGTTGGCAGGGGTGTATCAGCTGTTCTGGTCCGCCCAAAATGGTTGCTCATTTTTTCATGGATTTAAGAAAAAAAAAAACAGCACTTATATTTTTCCTGGAAAGTTGTGATTCCCATAAACCCCCATGCACGGAATTATCCTTCCTAATGGGTCTCTATTATGAGGCCTTTCAGGTTCTTTACAAAGAACACAGGAGAAATATTTTCTCCCAGCTCTGATTTTTTCATATATGTAAAATTTCTATTGAAAGGGGAAAACTGATTTTTCTCATTTTTACTTTTCAGGTCCTGCTTGTAAAAAAAAAAAAAATTATTTTAACTTATTAAATTGTTTAAAAATTATTTGTATCAAATACATGAAGTATCATAGGATGGATTTCCATGTCCCCACCACCCTAAAAAGTTCCTCAAATATTCTGCTTTGCCTATGAACTGGAATCTCTAGATTTTACAAATATTCCTCTGCATAGAAGTAATTTTAATCTTTTAATCAAAACAATTTCAAGGTAGAAGTAGGAGGAAATCTCACCTTTGCATTGTGTTATGAATCCATAAAATCACACTTCTTATCTTTAATTTCATTTTCCACTGTCTGGAAAAAAAAATGAAAGCTATGAGGAAAGATTCTTGCACCGCAAAATCCTCCGAAAAATCCTTAAAAATCCACAAGTAGACCAACAAACGAAAGAAATCAGTGTGATTTGGGGGTCTAGAAATTATCCATTACAGGCAAAATTTAGTCAAGCAGAAACAAACGCAAGCAGGAGGATATCATTGCCTAAACTTAATTGCTTAAATTCCTTAAATTTCTGGAGTGAAAGGAAGCTAATTAGATATTGATTTAAATAAATGCAGCCTCCTGGTGGCTAAGCACTGGTTATTAAGGGTTCTTGTATAAATTAAAGACTACAAGGTAAAAAACCAAATATTTTTGTAGCCCTGGTTCAAAGACAGACAAAACTCAAAGTCTCATTCAGCCAGAAGTTGCATTATTTGGAAACCTGCTCCTGTTATTGCACCGAGACCCTCATGGAATTCAGAGGGAAAGAACTGGCTGGAAACATGAAGCCAGGGGTTGTAAACATCCAGGCTGGAGCCTAATTACCAGTTAGAGGATTTCACAGCATCAAATCCACCAAATTTAAGAATTTACACTTCCCTGAAACGGCAGCAACAGCACTGAAAGAGTGAAGTGCAATTCCCTGGGAACGAGAGGAAAGATCCTGTATTTCTGTTGGCTGCAAATTGGGAATATCACTGGGAGAAGGGTCCAGCTCCCACCCATCCCCGACACAGGGACCACGAGCTTCACTCACCCTCAGGGCTGAGGGGTGAAGTTGTTATTTAGAGCAAGGAGGAGCTGTTAATCCAAAATCAGGGAAGCCTTTGGATTGACTTCCAGGAGTCATTAGTGCTGCTCTTCCCTGATGGAAGGCTCCCCACAGACCTCAGCCAATGGTTTGGTCCTTACTGACACCGCTCTGTGAACTACGACTCATTAAATTAGACGGGAGTTTGGGGAGATTAATTACCTCGTCAGGTGCTTGACATTCCCCATCTGGAGCAGAGCTCCGGCTGTCGCCTGCAGGAGGAGGAACCATTCCATCCATGGAAAGGCACTTCATTCCCAGATTTATCTGCTCCCACAAGAGCTCAGTGATGGCCCTGGATTGGATCCTGTGCATTCCCCAGACAGACAGGGGAATGAACCATTCCATCCACAGAAAACCTCTTCATTCCTGGAATTCATCATTCCCTGATTTATCTGCTCCCACAAGGGCTCAATGGTGCTCCTAGATTGCATCCCATGACCCCCCAAATTTCACTGGACAGGGGGATGAACCCTTCCATCCATGGAAAGACACTTCATTCCCTGAACTCATCATTCCCAGATTTAGCTGCTCCCACAAGAGCTCAGTGATGCTCCTGGACTGGATCCTGTGCACCAAAGTTTCCCTGAAGGACAGGGGGGATGGATGAACCATTCCATCCATGAAAGGCACTTCATTCCCTGAACTCATCATTCCCAGATTTAGCTGCTCCCACAAGAGCTCAGTGATGCTCCTGGACTGGATCCTGTGCACCAAAGTTTCCCTGAAGGACAGGGGGGATGGATGAACCATTCCATCCATGAAAGGCACTTCATTCCCTGAACTCATCATTCCCAGATTTAGCTGCTCCCACAAGAGCTCAGTGATGCTCCTGGACTGGATCCTGTGCACCAAAGTTTCCCTGAAGGACAGGGGGGATGGATGAACCATTCCATCCATGAAAGGCACTTCATTCCCTGAACTCATCATTCCCAGATTTAGCTGCTCCCACAAGAGCTCAGTGATGCTCCTGGACTGGATCCTGTGCACCAAAGTTTCCCTGAAGGACAGGGGGGATGGATGAACCATTCCATCCATGAAAGGCACTTCATTCCCTGAACTCATCATTCCCAGATTTAGCTGCTCCCACAAGAGCTCAGTGATGCTCCTGGACTGGATCCTGTGCACCAAAGTTTCCCTGAAGGACAGGGGGGATGGATGAACCATTCCATCCATGAAAGGCACTTCATTCCCTGAACTCATCATTCCCAGATTTAGCTGCTCCCACAAGAGCTCAGTGATGCTCCTGGACTGGATCCTGTGCACCAAAGTTTCCCTGAAGGACAGGGGGGATGGATGAACCATTCCATCCATGAAAGGCACTTCATTCCCTGAACTCATCATTCCCAGATTTAGCTGCTCCCACAAGAGCTCAGTGATGCTCCTGGACTGGATCCTGTGCACCAAAGTTTCCCTGAAGGACAGGGGGGATGGATGAACCATTCCATCCATGAAAGGCACTTCATTCCCTGAACTCATCATTCCCAGATTTAGCTGCTCCCACAAGAGCTCAGTGATGCTCCTGGACTGGATCCTGTGCACCAAAGTTTCCCTGAAGGACAGGGGGGATGGATGAACCATTCCATCCATGAAAGGCACTTCATTCCCTGAACTCATCATTCCCAGATTTAGCTGCTCCCACAAGAGCTCAGTGATGCTCCTGGACTGGATCCTGTGCACCAAAGTTTCCCTGAAGGACAGGGGGGATGGATGAACCATTCCATCCATGAAAGGCACTTCATTCCCTGAACTCATCATTCCCAGATTTAGCTGCTCCCACAAGAGCTCAATGATGCCCCTGGACTGGATCCTGTGCATTCCCCAGAAGGACAGGGGGATGAGCCATTCCACCCACAGAAAACCATTTCCTGAACACATCATTCCCAGATTGAGCTTGTAAGGGCTAAAGGATGCTGCTAAATTGCATCCCATGACCCCCCAAATTTCACTGGACAGGGGGATGAACCATTCCATCCATGGAAAAGCACTTCATTCCCTGAACACATCATTCCTAGATCTATCTGCTCCCACAAGGGCTCAATGCTGCTCCTGGATTGGATCCTGTGCACCAAAGTTTCCCTGAAGGACAGGGGGATGGATGAACCATTCCATCCATGAAAGGCACTTCATTCCTGAGCACAACATTCCCAGATTTAGTTTCTTCCACAAGGGCTAAATGCTGCTCCTGGATTGGATCCTGTGCATTCCCCAGAAGGACAGGGGGATGCGCCATTCCATCCACAGAAAACCTCTTCATTCCTGGAATTCATCATGCCTAGATTTAGCTGTTCCCACAAGGGCTCAATGGTGCTCCTGAATTGCATCCCATGCACCCCCAAATGTCACTGAAGGACAGGGAATGGCAGGATGGCCATGACATGGTCTGTGGCAGCATCTGAGGAGCACTTGAACTCTCTTTCCACCCCCTATGTTAAAAGTAAATCCTCAAAATCCCATTAAAATGATCTAAAACTCCCCACAAACAACTGGGAACTATGGCCAGGAATTCCTTGTTGATGTGATCAACGAGCATCACATTAACACTGTGAAATCAGAAAATATAAAATACAGAGTGATCCTTTTTATCTGTAATCTTCAAAAGAACAAATAAAAAATTAAAAAAGAAACCCACAAAGCCAATATTATTGTGTTAATTTTTTGACCTGATCCTACTCACATTTCACATTAGAAGAACAATGGGATTTTCTCCTGGTGGATTTTTCCAGAATCAGATATTTCAGGGCCATTAGAAATATTGTGAACATTTCTCCTGTGCCACAGATTGGGACTTTATTTCTTGGTGCCTTCATCTAACCCAATAACTCCTGCTGAAATTAGATCAGGCATTTTAGGAAGAGATTCAATCTTATTTTAAGGCTCCTCATATCTGATGCTGCATGAACCACATCCATTAATAATCTGTTCCAGTGCTTAATTACCCTTGTTAAGAATACAATTAAGAAATTGTCTGCTTTTTGTTTGACCTTTTTCTGTGTTCAATTTTCCTTTCAATTCTATCAAAATTTTCTGATAATGTTTCTCCCAAATTCTCTCATAAATAGCTCTGCTCATACATAATTCTATTTAAAACACAAGCTCTCCTCTTCCTTGTCTTGAGCAAAAGTGGCTTATGTAGATTAAAAACAAAATTTAAAAAAAGAAGAACAGAAAGGACAAAGAAACATAAAATAAATTATATTTTAAAGTGGGTGATTTATTAAAAAGGAACTGAGGGGCTCATCTTGCACCACGGCTATTTTTAGACAAAAGTTCAGCATTTAAGGTTCAAATCCAAGGTATTCGCTGATGCCCAGAATTTATTGTTGCAGCTCAACTGCAAAATCCATCATCCCTTGGATATGAAGCTCTCCATGGAAATATGGGTAGGAATAATGGAGCTGGGAAGGGGCTGGAGCCCCAGGAGAGGCTGAGGGAGCTGGGAAGGGGCTCAGCCTGGAGAAAAGGGGGATCAGGGGGGACCTTGTGGCTCTGCACAACTCCTGCCAGGAGGGGACAGCCGGGGGGTCGGGCTCTGCTCCCAGGGCACAGGGACAGGAGGAGAGGGAACGGCCTCAGGGTGGAATCAGCAGGAATTTCCCCATGGAAAGGGGGGTCAGGCACTGGAACTGCTCAGGGAGGGTTGGATCCCCATCCCTGGAGGTGTCCCAGGAATTCCTGGAGGTGGCACTCAGTGCCCTGGGCTGGGGACAAGGTGGGGATCAGTCACTTGATGACTTTGGAGGGCTTCTCCAACCTCAGTGATTCTGGGATTCTCTGATCCCCTAAGAGCCTGTGGGGCCACCCACAGCTCTCTGGGATCCCTTCAAGCCCAGAGCAGAGCCCTGAGGCATCGCTACTGATCCAGGTGAGGGCTGGGCAGGAGTTCTGGCATTATTTGTGGATTATTGACCCCTCCCCACACTCAACATTTCCTCCAGCGTGGATAAACACACACAAAAACCCCAAAGCCTTGGTGACACCACGCGGGTGACAGCCAGAGCACATTTTGTTGTGTGGATTTGTATCTCCCTGACTCCCACACAGAGTTTCCATGGGAAAACTGCAGAATGCCTCCATGTGGGAATTTTTAGTGCAGCCCCCAAACCTATCATCTCCCCAAAAAGTGTCCTTTTATAGCCCTGTCAATCAGTGTATAATTAGCTGGATTTACATGCAGAGCAGATGGGAATTTTGGAAATGTTGCTTTTACTAAATGCATGTGAGGAGTTAAAAAAAAAAAAAAAAAGGAAGAACCATGACTTAGGGATTCAATATATTTGTATTCCTAATGTGAGGTTGAATTAAATTCAGTTCCATAAATATAGCCAGTTAAATGTGCAGCAAAAATGCCAAGAATTATTAATTACAAATAACAACAACAAAGTTGTTGTTGTTATTCAGAGGAGAAAGTAAAAAAATGCCACATTTCATTGTGAAAAATAAACATCAGGTTTATGCTGATGGCTTCAGGTGTCTTCTTTAAGGAGAATTTCCCAAGTTTTAGGAACACCAAATCCTGTCATTTTGGGCAGAATTTCTGTACCCCCTTCCTGATCTCACCACCAGCACTCAGCTATTTAAGATTTCTGATTGAATGTATAGAATATATAGATAATTTCAGTCTTATCCACCAAAAGATCACATTTAATAAATATTTACTCTTTTCTTTCTTTTCCTGTGTTGTTCTGTAAATGTATTTTCTTCCTATTGAAGTCCTAGGTCAGACTGAGTCTCTTGGTAAATCAAGGGGATAATAGAACACAGAAATGTGACTTTTTTCCCTTCTCCCTGCACACTTCCCAGACACTACACTGGTTTTTGACAGCTCAGTTTAGAACAGGAAGAGAAAATAGAATGCCAAATTAAAAAGGAATAAAATGAATAAAAATCTCTGGATGAAAATGGAACCAATATTCACCATTTTGGAAAAAAACATCCTTTCAGTCCCTGCAAAATTAAAATTACTCACAAACCTAGCTGGAATTGCTCAAATAGTGCAGACAGTTACAACAGGAGCTGCTGGCAATGGGATTTTTGCTCTGCCACTGCCCACAAAGGTTGAGACTCAGATAAGGAGCTGAAATTCAGCTTCCCAAACCAGTAAAAAATGTGTGGCATGAACTGGACCAAGAACTGTGCAGGTTTTCTTGCCCTGTGCAGAAATTCTGCATCACAAAGCACTTAAAAACACATAAATTTGAGGTTTTCTTTTAGAACAGAGCCAATTTTGGGGCATTATATCTTGTATTTTACTTTTTCAGTGGATATCCACCCTCCCTCCCAACCAGCTACGGTGGGAGCACCAAAATCAGGCCCTTTTTGGTCTGAATTACCATCATAAAAAGTGGTTGCAATATGTAAAAAGTGGCAGAATTTGATTTATTATGTTCAAGAAGGAAACGAAGGGCAAAGAATCCAGGTTTGTTTGCCATGGGTATTGGAATAAATGCAGTAAGAGCCCCCAAAATAATGCACTGAAGTGCTAGAACATCACACTGATGAGCACTCAGTTCTTCCTCCTTGGGGTACAAACTATAAATTAATTTTACCTTGGAAGGCAGCTTGACTGCAGGGGCTGGGGAGATGAGGGGAAATAGATGGAAAATACTTTCTTGGCTGCTGGGAATATCCAAGGATGACAGAGGGATTATTTTTATTTCCAATATAAACAAGTAGCCCAGAGGAAATAAAAAAAAAAAAAAAACAAAACCAAACCAAAAGATAATTAAGACAAATTATCAGGAAAACTGGACCTCCTGGCTTATCACATCTAATTATTTGTTATTCTGGGCATATTTCTCAGGTTTTTCCCTCAGAAAGGCATCAAGCCCCATCAGCCTAATTGTGAAAAATAGTTAGGCTCGGATTTTAACACGTTTAGGTAATTCCTAAAGATAGAGAGCAGGACATATTTCCTTCCAAGCAATATCTTATTGTTGAAAGAAATTGGATCAGATCTAAAGAATATAACCATGGACTTATCTGGGGAGTTGAACACAATGGAATGTGAAGGACACAGGAACTTTTTAAGTCAATAACGCTGCCAAAGCCTGCGTATCACAAAACTTCAGGTACTGCCACGACAGGCAGAATGGAGAGAAAATATTCAATAAATAGAGGGAGAGAAAAAGGATCTGTCAATTGGAAACGACCAAAAAACACAACGTTAAACTCTTGAGTCTGTTTTCAGAAATGACAGAAATTTCTGCTTCAAGTCTGAACTTTTGATTTATTGTTTTAGACAACAGCTAAAGTTTTATCTCAGGGACTCACGGAATCCCAGAATGGTTTGGGTGGAAGGGATCTTAAATCCCATCTCATCCCACATCCCATGGGCAGGGACACCTCCCACTGTCCCAGGTGCTCCCAGCCCCAGTGTCCAGCCTGGCCTTGGGCACTGCCAGGGATCCAGGGGCAGCCACGGCTGCTCTGGGAATTCCATCCCAGCCCCTCCCCACCCTCCCAGGGAACAATTCCTAATTCCCAATATCCCACTCATCCCTGCCCCTGGCCGTGGGAAGCCATTCCCCCTTGTCCTGGCACTCCAGGCCCTTGGATGAATTCCATGAGCCAGTTTAAGGTGATGTTTCTACTCACAGGGATGCACCTTCAGAATAAGACTCAAGTTCCATTTCTGCCCAAATTCAGCTGTGGTTTCCTACATAGGAAAATGAGATCAGGTAAATCCTGGTTGGAAAGCAAAGTCTGTATTCCATCAACTGAGACCCTCAGCAAATTCAATTGTATTTTTATTGCTTTGAATTGCTGAAACTCAACAACGTGAGCTTTCAATAACAACATGAGAGATTAATCTTTGTAATATGTTAAATAATAACTTTCAAATGAATCTAGCATTTGTTTTCCTGAAGAGATGGTAGCAGTATAAAGCTTAAGACTTTGATTCAGAAAATTATCATATCTTTATTGAGACAGAGGGAAAAAATTAAACTTTCTGTATGAATTACTCTGTACATATTTAATTTGTCTAAGTCAACAGGCTTTCCTCTACTTGTTCACATTTTTTTGTATTTAAACAGACCAAAGCAAAGAAAAAAAAAAACCTATCCAAAATGAGCAGAAATGTTATTTTGTGTCTAATGAAAAATATGGGATTATGAGGGAAATGTACTTGTAAAATGTAATTAAAGTTTACACCACTCATCCCCAGATTTCAGGTGCCTATTTAAAATGGAATATTTATGTCAGCATTACGGGGAGTTATTGTATCTGTAAGGACAAATGTTAATTATGGAGGCATTACCGAGACAGCCATGGAATTATTATCATAACTTGCTCAGAGTTCTTCCCACTCTTGAATTCTGGAAAGGGATTGGAGCGGAACAACAAAGCGGAGACGCACAAACCTTCTTCACATCCTGGCAAAGCTTTGCTGAGGTGCTGGAGAAGCCTGGGAGGAAATACCCAATTCCAGCATTCCACCTACAGGACCTGGCCCTGCCCCGAGGGGTTTCAGGAGGTGTCCTCGTGTCTGTCACATCCTCACCCACCTTTCCTCTCCCTCTCCAGGGATGCTGTGACAGCTTGTCAGGGTGGCATCCCCTCAAACCTGCAGCAGACCAGGACATTTCTGTGCTCCTAAAGAGCACTTGGTGTTCCAGCTGAGCAGCACTGGAGATTGAGCGTTACCAGTGACCCAGCCTGGCACATCCCGCGTTGCACAGCCAGCTCTGCCTGGGCCAAACAAGGCAAAACCACGCTGGAATAATCTACCCTTGGAGTTTAACAAACAGCCAGTTCTGTGCAGTCAGCAGAAAAATCATCTCTATTCCCCTCCTCCAATTTGTTAACCCAGCTTCAGATTGAAAATCAATGTCAGCATCATGCCCTTTGGCTTCTGATGGTTGACAGTTGGCTTCTGAAGGTGAAAAGTTGGCTTCTGATAATAAAAAGCTGTTTTCTCATGATTAAAAGTTGTCTTCAAGTTGTACCCATCAGAAGCCACCTCTCCTGTCTTTTCTTTCAGGAACAGAACACATTTCTCCATTCTTCCCCTCCTCCAACTTGTTAACCCAGACTCAGATTGAAAATCAATGTCAGCATCACATCCTTTGGCTTCTGATGGTTGATAGTTGGCTTCTGAGGGTTAAAGATTGGCTTCTGATAATTAAAAGTTGTTTTCTGATAGTTAAAAGTTGTTTTCAAGTTGTACCCATCAGAACCCACCTCTCCTGTCTTTTTTTCCAGGAACAGAACGTATTTCTCCATTCTTCCCCTCCTCCAACTTGTTAACCCAGACTCAGATTGAAAATCAACATCTGCATGGTGCCCTTTGCCTTCTGATGGTTACTATTTGGTTTCTGAGGGTGAAAGGTTGGCCTCTGATAATTAAAAGTTGTTTTCAAGTTGTACCCATCAGAACCCACATCTCCTGTCTATTTTTCCAGGAACAGAACGTGTATCCAATTTTGCTGTGGGTCAGGCACGCTGACAGCAGCTGAACACTCTTAAAAACAGTGTTTTACTGTAATTATGCTCATTTGTACCACAAAGAAATGCAGGGTTTTTGTTAGCACTAAGTTTAGTTTATAAAAATTACCTTTTCACTCACCAGGTAAAATGACAGTATAGAAACAATGTATGTGTGCATGAAATCCGATTTTAAAAACCACAGCATGGCAGAAGAGTGGAAAAGAAATAATAAAGACTGTTTTGCTATAAACATTCTTATTTTTACATGGAATATTTATTTACCCATCCAAACCCACACAGAGAGTGCTTTGCACAGCTCGGGTTTGAACAGTGGAGGATCAGCACTGAGAATTATTTTAGCTTGGAGCACACCTCCAAAATTAAGAGCTCCTTTCAATCTGTCAGCTTTAATTTTTGCTAATGTGGTCTGGAAACACCTTTAACTAAATGGCTGAGCATGGAAAATTAAATATTCTCCAGATACAGAAGGTTTATTGGTCTTTATCTGAAGCCTGCAACAGCTGTGGAAAGGCAGAGCTACCTCTGGCCTGGGCTCCTTAATGGATGTGGAGATTTTTTTTGATATTGGACCAAGCCCAGCAGGTACAGTGCTGCAAAGAGTTTCCTACTCTCCTTCAAAAATGAAAAGGGGAAGAGAAGTGCCAAAATATTCCTGTCATACTTCTCTGGACATGCCCCAGCACAGCAAGTGGAGTTCTCCGTTATATTTGACAAGTGCCATCTTCTACCAAGGAAAACTGATTTTTATCAAAACATCCTACTCACCCCTACTCCACAGATATCCAGAGAGGTTCCAGACCTGCAGGTATTCCTGCACAATCAGACATTTAATCCTTTCAAACAAGACCCACAGCTTGAAAGAATCATTCCTGATTCATTTTGGCTCCTTTGCACGCTGAAGTCCTCCGAAGAGGAGCGGTAATTCCCGAGGAGGTGGGGAGGAGATGGGAGGCCGTGGTTCTGATGGGAAACCTTCAGGCTACCAAAGTGCTCCATGAAATCACCAGGGACGAAACCTGTATTTCCCCACTGAGTTAAACACGACTTGACAATGCCAATGAACTTTCAGAGAACTGACAGACAAATTACAGCGTGCGTGTGCTAAGCCACGTCGAAACCTTCATTCCTAAAAGCCATCCTGTCAGGAGCTGTAAACACCGCAGAACAACACCCAGGATTTTCTTCCTCCCTCCCATGGCACGCCCTTCCTGCACACAGACTGCTTCCAGACCTTGCAGATGATTCAGTGAATCACAAATTAAAGTTGTTTTGACCTGGAAGAAAGTGAGGAACACCGAGGTGTTTCTGGCCACAGTCAGGAAAAGTTTGCTGCTTGTCTCTGAAGAGCTCCACCAAGAATCTGCCCCTTCCCACACTGTTCCACATTATGTCCTCCACATGGTCTGCATTTGAGGATTTGGTTTGTGGAGTTCTGTGCATTTAATTATTTATTGCATTTAGCGCTTGAAAGTTATGAGAAAACAAAGGCAGCCCACAATCTACGTGTCCATACACACATCAGGAGGAATTTCTCCATGGAATAAAAAGGTGGTCAGGCATGGAAAGGGCTTCCCAAGGAGGTTTGGAATCCTCACCCCTGGAGGTGTCTGTGGAAGGCCTGGATGTGGCACTCAGGGCTCTGGGCTGGTGACAAGGTGGGGACTGGTCACAGGCTGGACTCGATGACCTCAGAGGGCTTTTCCAACCTGAACAATTCCAGGATTCTGGATAGAGGACACTGGGACAGGATGCATGACTACAACAGGATTTGGTTAGGTCCCTCTCAAGCTGAAGCTGCAGGGCTGGGTTTTGCTAACTCCTTCCACACCTTTAACCACAATCCAACGCTCTCCCTGCGGAGAGAAGAAATGAGATGTTGGTCACCGATCTCCAAAACACCTTTTAAGATCTGTATCACCCTTTTTCCTGCCAATATTCATCCTCCCTGCCCAGCTCCTGTCCCTGTTTTCCATCCTATCATTGCCCATTCCACCTCCTGCTGAAACACCCCAATCTCAAGTGGGAGCACTTGAAATATGGAATTCCCAGCTCCGAGCCAGCTCCAAGACTTCAGCCAACACTGCAAAATGAACATGAACTATATTTGCCCTCTTATTTTTTTATTTATTTCTACTTCAAACCAGCTCAGTGCAGACCATCTGATTCTGCAATCATTACTCATGTCCCAGGATGTTTTACTTGCATGCCAAGCTCCTGTCAGACCAAGTAAGACAATTCCAAGGAAAAAATGCCTTTTTGGGGGAACAAGGAGCAGGGAACAGGGCTCACATTTGTCCTGGCTGGCTGACACAGCAATGCTGGCATTTGGCTGGGAAGTATCAAAAATGGGTTTGGTTTTTGGGAAAAAGTTTCATAGATCCATTGTTTCTCCAGAAAAGTGAGAAATCCTGCTGGGAAAAATAACAATCACCCAAAGTGAACAAGGAAAATGTGATGATTTTCTGGAAAAAAAAAAATAAAAAAGGATTTATTGTCAGATAAAATATTTTGCTGTTGTTGCTGTACTTTTGGTGGCGAGAAAGCTTTATTTAGTCACCAACCCAATTTCCAGGGTGTTTCAGAAAAGAGCTCTGGTTTGGCTTTCCCTCTTGCCTTTTCCCTCCTTTCACCATATGCTGATCTGACATTCCAATCCATCACAAGGCTGTCAGATCCTCCCTCTGGAGTTCTTACTAAACACTCCTGAAAACAACCATCCAGCTCTATTGATCTTACAACAAATAATTAAAGAAAAAAATAAATAGGAATTGCAACCAAGCCAACAAGATTCCAGGGGAGACCTTGCAAGCTTTTCTCTTTAATGTCCCAGTAATCTGGGTTATTAACAGCCCTGATATCAGTATCATATCACTGATATATTGAGGGCAGCTCCAATTTGGGCCTGACAGAGGAGAAGTCAAACACCTGCAGGGAAAATGTGCTTGAGGTGGGGATGAATGGGTGCAATTCCACTGCCTCTGTTCTGCAGGAGATCACACAAGATGATGGTAGTGCTGCCATCTGGCCTTGAAAATCTACGAATCTGCATTGAAATTCTCACTTGAACTTAGGCGACCTCTCTCCGAGCCCATCTGTAGGTTGAATATTCCCATTAAAATGCAAGCCAAGCACACTTCACCAGCCTCAATCAGCTTCATTTGATGTAGCCACTGATGCTGGATTTTGGCAATGAAAAACCCAAGAAAACACAGGAGAAAAAACAAAAAAAGCAAGCATTCCTACCTATAAATGCAAACAGCAGAAAAATGATAAATGAACAGCTACTACAGCCACCAGAACATTTCAGGGACTGCCACCCCGAGGAAGTGCTGGCACCGAGTTCTGAAGAACAACCTCCATAACCCAGTGTTGATGTTTGCATGGGAAATATCCTAGGAATTAATTTGGCTGAGGTGGTAGAGGAAGACTCGCACAGAAAGTGGTTGGGACCACAGGAAGCTCAGGAAGGACAACCACACAGGTTTTAAGTGAGAAAAGTGTAAAGGAACACACAAAGGTAAAAGTCTTATGCTTCAAGTTACAAAGATTTCTCTTTTTTTCTGTAATAATGTTCACCCAAGGCCTGGCTTAAAATCAGGAATTAAAAATCCAGCAGAATGGAGTTTTTTAAAGAGTTGGAGTAGCAGAGTGAGCTGGAAATCCTCCTCCAAGGCTGGGCAGCTCCCTGGTGTAGGCTCCCCTCTCCTGGGGCAAACCAGACTTCCAAAAACATCTTCTCCTCTGTTTTACTCTTAATAACCTATAACTACCCTGCAAAAATTTTGGAACAAATATTTTTGAGGGAACAAATATTTTGCATTTAGATATAACTCAGAGTGAAGGGAAAGAAAAAAGGGAAAAACAGGGTATCAGCAGGAACTTTTATTCCTGAGGGTTGGGTTTGCTGGGGGGAGGTTGTTTTTTAGTTTATTCGGTTTTTATAAATATAGATTTTGGATCCAATGTTCTTCACTCGGTTGGATTTCAGTGCCCATGAAAACATTTTGTGTAGGATCAAATGTGGGCTATTTCCAGCAAGTTAATAGGGAAAATATATTCAGGAAGAGACTGGATCCTGCTGATGGAAAACAAAAACAAAGAGACAGGCCAGGAAGGAGATCTGAAGAGAAGGAAGTAATGAAAGGAGCATTTGGGGGCTGCTATTATTACACTGTGCCCATCCCCTTCTCCCTCACCCCAACACTGTGGGTTTTAATTGTCCCCTGAAGAAACAATTCTGTGGAGAAGCCCACAGGGAGCAAAGGCTCTGTCAGGGACAACCAAATTAATTTCTCTGTTGGAAGCATGACTGTGACTTCAAACCCCAGAACAACGTATTTTTAGCAGTTTGGACCATCTTTTTTCACAGCAACTCTTGTCCTTTATCCTTTGGAGGCTGAGCCCTGGTGGCAAACACCTTTTTAGAGACACCCCAGTAATGAGGATTGGGAGGTCTGGCTGCAACATTGCCTCAGTTTTGTCAAATCAGGATAAATCCCATTAGAATGCTTTGGAGGTGGCATAACCAGCATGAAAAAGGGATTTCTGCTCATTCCAATCATTCCCTCCCCTTGTGCAAGGGGATAATGAGGCAGACTTTGCAGCAGGAAGGCCCCACCGAGGGCTGCTAGAGGCTGGGATGCAGCTGCCACTTCCCAGAAAATCCTTCAACGGCAGATTACTGGAAGCTGGGAGAGGGTATCCAGAGGAATTCTCTCTCAGAGTGTGTCCATTTGTTAAATTGTGGCCCTGGACATCTGCTCCTGGCCACTGCCAGAGGAAGGACACGATGGGCAGGTGGCCTCAGGGCCACTCTGCTCTGAGTGCTGCCACTGGGCCCCAGAGGTCTCACTGCTGCTTTGGCTCACTTGGAGCAAAAAAGCTTGGAAAATCTGGGAAAAACACAAAAATCCCCCCCCAGCATTGTATATAAATACATGTTCAGCAAAAAAAATCCTCTGAGAACTCTCTCTTCCCACAGCTGAATACAGAAAAGCAGCAAAGAGGCAAAGGAGGCCTCACTCCTTCGGCCTCACTGTCCCATATCAGGGATGTTCTTCTTAGATCAGGCAAACTTACTCTTTTTCCAAAAAAACCCTTGTAAACCCTCACTTTTTACAGAAATTCCCATGCAAAGGGCAAGGCCTGGCTCAGCCCTATGGACAAGGGCCACCACCCCAAACTTTGCTGGGTTACACAGCAGCTGAGCTCCCCAGAGATGTTAGAGATCCCTTTCCCATGATGTCCAAAGCCCCCAAACTGGTAAATATCTAAATATTCACTGGCAGGAAACACCAGGAAGAGATGTGAAGCATCCTTAGTGAGAGTTCCATCAGGAAAGAGCTGAAACCACCTTTCTTGTCAGAAGAAATACCTGCACCTGTACAGGATTCTTTCCCATAAAAGATCCTTTGTCAAAAATATTAGTGAGAAAACACAGCAAGGCAAGTCCAGCTGCCTGGCATCTGAATCTATTTTCTTCTTACTTATATATATTTCTTAATTATGAAAATTTTCTCCTTTGTACTGGATACATGGGATTAATTAACATTTTCAACAGCATTTTAGATGCATCACACTGATTCCCATAAGACCCTACATTTGTACCACACATTTTTCAAAAGCTGGTTTGTGCATGTTCTGTTTGTTCTACTTTAAATTGAACTCTTCTTCTTAAAAAAAAAAAAAAAAAGTATATATAATCCCTCACAAAAATAAGGGGCAAACTAATCCTTCACGCCCTCAGCTTTTGCTGAATTGTCCAGTGCAATTTGGGAAGTCAGGGAAGAAAGTTTGGCTTTGCCTGTCACCCCCATGTCTAAAAAAGCTCTTATGCTTAAAACAATATCAGCGACTTCGGGGCACTCAGGAAAATCACAATTCCTGACAAAAGTTTCAGTTTGGTTGGCACAAACCTATTAACTGTGCTGAAAAGAGTGACAGTAATTGCAACTGGCTAAGGGTTGATAAGAAAACTCAGGCTGCTAATTTGAAAGAAAATTTACAGACTGGCAAAGCCGTGTCAGACAAGGGAACCAAAGATAGCTGCACTTGGTGGGTTTTAATTCAAGGCAAAAAAAAAGAGAATGAATTCATAATATTTGTATTCTAACAAGAGACTTTTTCAAAGTGATAACTTTATCACCTTTTGTATCTTAGTCCATCAAAGTCTGCTCACAGAAAAATGACCTTTGCCACAGACCAAACCTGACCCTTCTTGCTCAGTTATAAAATAAACATAAATAGAGGACAGCAGATCTGACCTAGTAACACTGGCAGAGATTTTGTGCTGCAGGCCCTGAAGCCGTGGCTTATAAAAGAATTGAGGTTTGTGATTCAAGAGAGGGAAGAATTGAACTCTGCAAACAGAAAATAAAACTCTCCTCCTTGGCCTCAGGGGGTTCAGGCAGGAGAAGGCAACAAGTGCCCCTTCCCACCAGGACTGGCAGAGCTTCACTGCCCAAATTAGCCAAAAATTAATAAAATCTCAAGACTCCAAAGCTGCAGTTTCCTTTAGGTGAGGTTTTGGATCACCCTGGAATGGGATGTCCTTCCTCAGCATCTCCACGCTGGGTCTCCCCCATCATCACCATCCCATCCCTTTTCTCCCTGCTCAAGGTGCCACCAGCACCTTTCTCCTGCAGCTCAAAAATTTCCTGAGGGCAGGGAAGGCTCCATGTGGACTCCCCTGGTTTGCAAGATTGAATTAAAGCATCTGTGGCTCCTCAGTAACGGGATTATCACTGTTCTTTTATCTTGAGTTTCAAAGCAGCTCAGCAGAGTGACCTTTCCTCAAGTATTTCCCTCTGATTCTTTCTGATCTGCATTTTTTTTTTTTTGTTAGAAGAAGAAGTAAAAGATGCAGCAGAAATCCCTGGGCACAGCAGCAATCCCTGGATGTGGCTGGGGTTTCTGGATCCCTGGCAGTGCCCAAGGCCAGGTTGGACACTGGGGCTAGGAGCACCCTGGGACAGTGGAAGGTGTCCCTGCCCATGGCAGGGGTGGCACTGGATGGGTTTTAAATTCCCTTCCAACACAAATCATTCTGGGATTCTAATCCCTGTAGGTCCCCACAGCACAGGACAGCTGCGGCTCCTATAAAATCTTCTGGAAATTTCTAGAAGTTATCTCTCCCATGAATATGAAACACAGCCTCTGCTTATCCTTGACCAGACACAACTCTGCATTTTAATGCTCCTGAAGCGTTCGGTGGCTTGCAGAGAAGAGCACTTTTCTAATAAGGTTTGATAAAACATCACCCTTGGGAGAGCTCGTACATAAACACCTCCAAAGAGTTATGCAAGCCCAGCATGCAGCTCTCATGACAACACATCCATCCAGCATCAACCTAGGGCTTAAAAAGGTTCTACCTCTGCATAGCAATGAGCTTTTCCTCGCAGCAATCCTCCTTCTCAACCAGGAATGCAAAAAGGAAGCACAGAAGGGCCCCTCCCTCTCCTAAATCTCGACTGAAATTATTGTTTTCAGGACCAGGATTAAAGCCAAGAGTTTTGCCAGCAATAGAAAAGACGTTGTTTGCACAAGAATCACCTCCCCCAAAAGCCAGCTCGGTGTCATCTGAGATTTTGATGATGCCAGCTGACAGCCAGGGTTTCTAAGGAAACACCGATATTGGGGGAGCTGCAAGGAGAGAAAGAAAAGGACAGAACCTAAAAATAAGTGTCACACGCCTCTTCCAGACACAAAAACCACCTGATAAAGAAATTGTAAACATCTTGGGACGGTAACATTTCTTAGACACCCACAAGGCTCCACCCAAGCAGGATCATCTTGCACCGAACAATATTTTGCTCAGAGGGAGTTCTACTTTTGAAATCACCTTCTTTTAAATAGATTTAAATATGCTGACTGGATTATCTCTGAAATTATCTAGAATAAATGGGATCATTTTCAGTTTGTGCCACTGCAGCTCCCATTAGTACTCGAAGTCTTAAGTGGAGCATGAATAGGAATTTCCCTGATTTTGAGTATCGATGGTTTTCATGCTGGAAGTCTAAGCTGGTTTTCTTTAATTAAACTGGAATGGATTTGGGGAGAGAAAATAACACCCCTCTCCTGGAGCATGGACAGGTCATGCTGGAATCAGACATCCAGAGCACTCCAGCCAAACTGCACTGAAAATTCCCAAAGAAATGACATTGCAGCACAGCAAGTTAAGCACTTTTTAGGTCGAGCTGTGAAAGCAAAATATCCTCAGAATATTTTTAGAATGGCCAAACCCTCTAATTTTTCAAAATGTCATTGTTTGTCCAATTAACCCAGGAAATCTTCTCTCACACGGGGGTGATCAGAGAGATTTCTTCATCTCTGCTGAAATGAGGGCTGTGCTCTAAAAAGAGGCTCCAGCCAGGTCCGTAACAGCACCAAAGACAAATTCCTGATGAAATAACTTTGACACAAAGCTCACTAGAAGCACTTAAGTATTTCACCATCTCTCCCAATTATGTGGGCGACCACAACCAGTGCACAGTGACGAGATGATTTCACTGAATGTGACTACTGGGCTTTAGGCTATGGATAAATATTCGAGCTTTTACTCCCAGACAGTCACTAATGAACTCCATGTACACATCAGGAGAGAAATATTTGTAGAACTGAAGTCAGAATGTTTCAGTGGGTTTTTAGAAACAGCAGCCAGACAGTTTTTTCGGGGTATAACTTTGATGTTTTGTGCTGTTAGTGTTTGGAATAAGATGCAGAGGACATTGGTTTCTGAACCCCTCACTCTGAGCACTACAATTTACCCTGAAAACTCTCTCTGCATCAGGGTTCAAGTAGTTCTTCTGCTGATATTTCAGGTTTCCCAGAGCAGCTGTGGCTGCCCCTGGATCCCTGGAAGTGTCCAAGGCCAGGCTGGGTGGGGCTTGGAGCAGCCTGGGACAGTGGAAGGTGTCCCTGCCATGGCAGGGGTGGGATGGGATGAACTTAAAGGTCCCTTCCTACCCAAACCATCCTGGGATTCTGTGAAATCAGAGAGGAACAGCATATGGAATCACCAAATGTTATTCTCAGAGGAGTACAGGGATCTATACCAAGGAGAGGAGCAACTCTGAATTGCTGTAGGGAGGAGATCGGTGGCTCCTTTTCCTAGAGCTTCCTTTCCTTTCCTTTCCTTTCCTTTCCTTTCCTTTCCTTTCCTTTCCTTTCCTTTCCTTTCCTTTCCTTTCCTTTCCTTTCCTTTCCTTGCCTTTCCTTTCCTTTCCTTTCCTTCCCTTCCCTTCCCTTTCCTTCCCTTTCCTTCCCTTCCCATCCCTTCCCTTCCCTTCCCTTCCCCCCAGATTCCTTTCTCCAGACTTTCTCCAGGCTCTTCCACCAGGCTGGAAGAGCATTCTAGCACGTGGAAATCCATTTGTAAGTGCTCCCATGGATCATGTGCTATGAAAGGACTCATCCTCTGTCTGAGGCAGGTTAAAGCTTTACAAATCCGAGCAGACATTACCTTGGCTCCCCTGCTCCAGTCTGGAACAGCTCCAGCTGGAGCCCAGGAGATGGGTTTCAATTAGCAGCACACACTCAGCTGAAATGGAAAGCAGGATAAAAAAGGCCCCCCTCGCTTTCTGTCTCTGTCATTCCAGCCAGAACCACACAAAAAAATCGATTTGTGCCGTTCCTGAGTTTGGTCTTTTTCAGGTTTGATTCATGGTGATAAAGCAACAGAGAATAAATCTTCGTGCCTGATTCAGCAAGTGGGCAGGACAGCCCCCAGCCTGAGGAACCACACTGAACTTTTAAACGCTGGATTTCATCACCATTCCCCTCCCTCCAGGCTGCTGAGGCTGCAGGAGGGGACAATCTCCAGTTCACCCCATCACAGAATGCTCCAAAGCCTGGGGAGATGGAGCTGTTGCCACTTGAGATGTGATCATGGTGGATTAAACTCTGCATTTCTGTCACAAAATCACGGTAAGGGCAGGAAACCACTCTGAGGAAGATTGGGAATATCTGCAATTGTTTAGGGGTTCTTGGAGAATAAAAAGGGAAGGAGAAAACATGAAAGGATAAAAAAAGAGGAAAATTTCCACTCAGGTTATGAAGCACTCACCAGATTTCCAAATCTCCTCCAGGACACTCCTTCCAGGGACACTTTGGGACCTTGGACAGCAGTTCCACAGCAGCTCATGCCATTTGCTCTTGGCTCCAGTAGCACCTTCAGCTTCTCGTGGTGCTCCTCATTTCATAAAATCATTAACTCCAAGATCATCAATTCCAATCATTAATCATGGGACTCTTCATTAGGAACCCAGAATTCCTTTAAAACTAAAATACAGTAGTCCAATAAATATGAAACCCTGTCCTAATTTCTAAATAACCAATTTTTTTGTAATTGATGTAACATATTTCACTTTAAATTCTAAGTAACGGGAAACATCTTTAAAATGGTAACTGGGAAATTTTACAACTAGAATACACATTCTCTTGTCCCTTCTCATTTTCCTGGTGAATATTTGCATGTCTCTTGGTCACTAAAAATCCCTTCCATGTTTCCCCACACAAAATAAGAAATATGACTCCTTTTATCTCTGAGCACATTTCCCAGTGGAGCAGTTTCAGCTCCAGCCTCAGCTCGCTGGCCACAGTGCCTGCAAATTGATTTATTCCTCAGAATGGTCAAACTTTGTCATCCAAATGCTGGGAAACGCCGTAATTCAATCTCTGCATGCCCTTTAACTTTCTTTTATCTCTCTGCTGCTTTAACAACTGCTAAAACGTTCAAGGCAAGCTTCTGCGTATTTATGCAGCAGCCAAAAGCAAGGCAAGAGATTAGAAGGGAGCTGGATGTGTTACTTAAGGCAGCAAATATGCAAAATAATATTTTTATTTGAGTTTTTCGGCCCAGATTGGAGATTAACAATGAGGCAGCAACAGAATCCCTCAAAATATCACTAAAAAAACCCCTTTGGTTAACATCCTGGTCCCACTAAAGGCTTTAAAACCCCAAAAATTCAGGGTTTATTTCTCTTTTTTCTAATAAGTTGATTTTGGGAGTTTTTTTGTCCATATACAAACGTATTTGTGCACGGATGTAACAAATACATCAATTTCTTGCCCATCTGTGCTGCAGATTTCCAAATGCTCAGGGACAGACATCCCTGACCTGTTCATGCTCAACAAAATCCCTCTTTTTAACTGTAAAATGTTGCTAAGCATTTGTTCATGTTTTATGGAACACACCGACTTGTCTCGCACTTTTTTCTATTCCCAGTTCTCCTCACTTATATTTATTTAATGTTCTGCTCTCCACTTGTGGCTTCGTTTCTTGCACTGAAAATCATATTCAGCAAAACCTGCTTTTCTTGAAGCTTTGTCATTATTTCCTGTATTTTAAGATCATTAATCAACTTTTCCACTTTGATATTGACTTTTGGACCTCAAGTTTTAACCTGTCATGCCCCTGCCTTATAGTGGTGATAATATCTGGTTTTATGGTTTTGGGGTTTTTTTTGGTTGTGGGGTTTTTGTTGTTTTTTTTTTTTTGTTATGGTGTCCTGGAAAAACTGGGTTTTTTACTGAGATTTAAGGAGGGAATGGATTTGGTATTGCTGGCTTAAATAAAATATAAATTCCTATTTCTGTTTTAATTTACTATAGTTTTACTGCCTGAACCAGCTATTGGAATAGCTATATTTTCCACACATAAGTAATTATACTATAATTTAATACACATGACTTTACTAAGCAAGATCCACTCCCAAAGAGTCCAAGTGTAAATTCTCTCATTTATTTCCTTCTGAAAAATACCAAATTACCAAAAAGACCATCTGGATTAATTCCAGGGTTTTATTATTTAATTATGCTTTAGTTACAGGAATAGAGGTTTCAGAAGCACTTCAGGACAAATTATATCCCATAAATTATTTCCCTGAGTAAGGACTTTTAGTCTGAGCTTGAGACAGGGCCTAACTTAAGGGTATAAGCTCAGTTTTGATTCATTCAGTAGCACATCTGTGAGAGGAATATTAGAGGAGCCTGAAAACATTTAAGTGTTCCAGGGCAGAGATGTTTTTCAGGGATTTCATAGCCCATCCTTCAAACCAGACCTTAACCAAATTCCCCAAGCTGACAGAAATAATAAAGTTCCAGGGGTTCTTGCTGAAACACTTTAATATCTAAAGATGAGCCTACCTCTCCTTTCTAAGATCATTTCAGTAAATTAGTATTGAGTTATACAACCTAATGAGGGAAATTAATTGCCTAAAATTACCTTCCGTGAGTGAAAACAGGCATAAGGAATATAATCAGATTTTTTTTTTTGGTTTGTTTGGTTTTTTTTTTTTGCAGAGGAAAAAGAACCACAGTGAACGGAACAAACTGGGATGTCTCGGATGGAAAAGCACTTCATTTTCCTTCCAAAACAATTTTACATAATAATTCTATTTTTATCCTCCCACTGACTTCTATCCAATCTCTCTCCACTTCAAAAAGATCTGATGATTGCACAGATAAAGCTTTATAGTTTCTTAGCTATCAATTCCATACAACCGACAATAAATCTAAATATTACCTACTTATGATTTCTTCCAGGATCTTTGAATTTCCTCAGAAATATTTCTTCAGATAGGAACTTCCAATATAAATAAAGTGGGATAGATTTTACTCCTTCTGTATTATTAACAACTCTTCCAAAAGTGCAGTTTTCTGGTTTTATTTTAGGAGGCATCTCCAAATCCAGGCTTAAGCATTAATATTAACAGCCAGAATATGACCCCGTTGCATTCAATTCCTGAAGCATCTTTCTGTGAATTCATGAAAAGAGATTTTAGTGTTTTGAGAGAAAAGAGACAGTTTGAAATTTAAAAAAAAAAGCAACACAGTGACAACAACCCCCCAAAAATCAAAATAAAACAACCCCAAAAACCAGCCGAATGTCTTTCCTGACAAAGAATGGGAAGAAGAAAAGAAATGGGAAGAAGAAAAGGGATGGGAAGAAGAAAAGGGATGGGAAGAAGAAAAGGGATGGGAAGAAGAAAAGGGATGGGAAGAAGAAAAGGGATGGGAAGAAGAAAAGGGATGCATCTCTCCATGGAGGTGGATCAGTTCAGCTTCTCTGGGCTCTGCACCAAAGGACACCCCAGATTTCTCGGGTCATGATGGAATCCCCTTCCATAGACCAAGGTGTTCCAAACCTCCCCAGCCTGGGATGGGGCAGGGATGGTGTTGCAGTGAGGTAGAAAAATGATAAAAGAAAGGCCTGATAAAATCAGGGCTGCTCTGCTAGATCAGTGGCTGGCCCTGTCCAGCTGGCACTTTGCAGGTTCCCATGGGAAAGCAATCCTGGTGTGAGCAGTTCATTAACAAAACAATCTATTCCTGGGTGAAAAACAACCAGCACCTGCATAAACGTTAAACCTGTCCCATGAGAACCAGTGAAGAAAATAAGTACACAATTTAAGGGTACAGAGATTTGATGCACAAGTAAAATACCTTTTACTAACCAACACAGTAATTGGAAAGAAAGCTACCAACCAGTTGGAGTCCCACACGAGGTCTGTAAAAATGGATAAAAATAAGTTAAGTGAATAAAGAAGGGGCTTTTTCTACCATGAAGACAATTGAGTCTCGTGGCATTTATTCTGATAGGGATGGGGCAGCCACAGCTTCTCTGGGCTCCCACCACCCCTGCAGGGAAGAATTCCCTCCCAAATCCCATCTAAACCTCCTCTCTGTCAGCGTGAGACCATTTCCTGTTGTCGGATTTAGCCCTTTTCTGACCCAGAGGTGGGGCAATAAAACCTTTTATTCCATTTTCAGTCTCATGTTAAGGGTGAGACAATACAGATGGTATAATTCACGTTATCACAATCAGGAGCCAACTATTTCCTAATTACAAAACACTTTAAATGTTTCTTGGCCTATCAGCTTTTGCCACACCATGCTGTAAATGCCTTAAAGCCAATCATCTAAAATTTCCCCTCCTGGGTCCTACTGCAATGCATCTTTCACAGCTCTGTTATCCAAAGTATCCAGTCTGATTTGCAAGGCCATCCTTTGAAACTTTTTTCTGGTTCCATTTCTCTCTCAGCAATGTCTGTCCTGTTCCATGGCATTTCTAAGTCAGCATTTCTTACCTCAGAGTTTGCACACAGATCCATTCTGTGTGAGCCTTCTGCCAGGCTCTGAGAACTCTCCACAAATCCATTTCTCACACCCGTGTCCTGCCATTCCAGACCTCTGTCGATCGCTTGCAGCAGGTCCCACAAAGCTCCAGGGATGGTGGGGAGGGGCACAGACTCCCAGAACTCCTGGAAGGACACGGCACTCCTGGCACCACATTCCATCGGTTTTAGCAGCCCATGAAAGACCTCAGGCAGTGCAATTCCTGTTCCTTCCTGGGGAAGCCTGCCAGGTGTATTTCCAGGCCAATTATTGCTTCCACAAAGCACTCTAAATCTGTCAGCAGGCACAAGTGTGAAGTGCAGAATAAAAACTCCGTGAGGATTGTGAGCCACTTGTTACAAGAGGAGTTTCTTCTTGCAGAGGGAGCAGTGAGAGTTGGCTTCCCAACAGCAGCACCGCTGCCAAATTCAGGTGTTAAATGCTGTTAACACACACCAATATGTTTGTACTCTTTTTTTTTTTTTTTAATTGGAAAATAGATGTTTATTCTCTGATACATCTGTAGGATAAACACTTTTCAAGCTACTCTGGGAAATCCAGGAAGGTTCCAAGGATTTCTCCCTAGGAGTATGAGCAAAGGGAGATAATGCATTTTATCTGCAGCATCTCAGTGGATGTGGATGTATTTTCATAAAATAAGAGTAAATTATTGAAAGAGTTGCAATGATTATCCCAAATGCACAAATCCCCTCATCGTCTCACATCTCTGACATTATTGCTGGTATGGAACTATAGAATTATTTAGGTTGGAAAAGCCCTCCAGGATCATCGAGTCCAACCTGTGACTGATCCCAGAGCAGAGTGCCACGTCCAGGCATTCCTTGGACACCTCCAGGGATGGAGACTCCAACCCCCCTTCCAGTGCCTGACCACCCTTTCCATGAATCAATTCCTCCTGATCTCCAGCCTGAACCTCCCCTGGCACAGCCTGGGGCCATCTTCTCCCATCTTGCCACTACTGAGCTGTTTTGCTGAAAGCTGGGAAAGCTTCTTCCTTTGGATTCTTCATTTGAGCCATCTCCCACCTGTCTGACCTAGAACATGTCCCAGCTTCTCATCCCAGGTAATTTCTTCTCCTCAGAGCTGTGATTAAAGGCTGTGAGATGTCACCTCAGTCCCCCAGAGCTGCTGACCTGTGCTCAACCTCTGCAGGTGCTTTGGCCGGGCTCGGCTCCCCAGGAGAGATTGATTTCCATCTGAAGCTTCCAGGTTTAACTCTCCTGCAAAAACAGCCCTGATCCAGGCGGAAAGCTCTCCCAGACTCTCAATATTCTCAATATTCCCCACATTTTGGCTCCAGGCTCAGTCTCAGGGCTGGGTGCTCACTCCCAGTGACTGGAGAGCTGTAACTGCCCAAGATTTGCTTGGATATTCCTCAGGAACCTCCTGTTTAATGGGATCCAACTTGGGAAGATGTTGTGTGGGAAAAGGAGACAAGATTTTATAATCAGCTGAACAAAAGTACAGGATTGATGGTGACTGTCAAGCTAATTATGGAATGAATCATGTCTGGCTCTGCAGTTATTAGTCAAAGTAATTCATTATTTGCTTAAAAATAACATTAAAATTTAACCAATAAAACCATTTATTGATGGCTGGTCTGACTTTTTTTTTTCCTTTCCCTTGTCTAAATGTCATCCTGGTTAAGAAAACGTAAAAGAAAAAGTCATTAACTCATCTCAGTCATAAAACATCCATCTTTCATCATTTAAATAAATAGAAAAGTGAGACTTTATCTGACAGAGATTTGGGCTCATCAGTTATGCAATTAAATATGAGAGGCTTTCTTCAAGGGACTCACAATTAAATAAAACACTATATTTACTAAAATATTGGCATTATTTAAAGGTAAATAACATAAATAAAGGTAAATAAATATCCGGAAATGTGAACTCACCCCGTGTTTTTTCCATTTCCATACCTCAGACAAAAGTTCCTGGATTTTTTTCCTGTTGAACTGCCTTTGTTGTTCAGTAATTTCTGCCTTTCCTGAAGAACTGAGCAGGATTCCAGGGAATCTGGCATGGGATACAGGAGGGTGACCCCACCTGCACACCCGACCCCCCAGAATTTGCACCTATTCCTTTGTCTCACCTTTGCTTCTCCTCAGCAAATCTGCCAGGAGTCCTGGACAAAACATCTGGATCTGGAGTAGGGTGGAGAAAACAACAATCAAAAAATGGGAAAGGCAATCAGAAAGTCTGGAATTCCTTCCAGCCCGTATCCATCGGGATTTGTGGCGCAGTATCGATCACGGCAGTGTCCTGAAACACCAGCTTAGGAAGAGAGACGGAATTTTTCTCCAAAGTTCAACTGGGAAAATAAACCAGAAGAGAAGGAAAAGGAGGAAAAAATCAGGGAGATGCAGGGAGTAGCCCAAAAGATTCCAGGTACAGGGCTGGAGCTCGGTGTGGTCGGATGGATTTTGGCTTGGTTTTTATTGTTGTGGTCCTGCGGTGACAAAGGACTCTTGGCAATAATATTAGAAGGTTAAATATGGTTTATTAACATGACTCTATGGTTCAAAGAATTTGGTTATTATTTGTTTAGTTTGGAGCATAGAAGCTGCTGCTTCCAGCTCTGTCCAAGGAATGCTGGAATAGCTTACACAATTAGAGAAAACAACTTTTTACTTTATAGGCTGAAAGGAAGAAAAATTTTTATCTCTTATTATCAGGAGATAGGTTAGAGAAACTTCTGGTTTTGAAACACAACTCAGATTTGATAATAGGATCTTGTACAGAGTAAGGACACTTTCTCATGGGAAGAATTTTTCTGCAGGCCTGCACGCAGGGAAACTTATAACATGTTCACACAACAGGTTTTCACTTGGTTTTACCCAGGAACGAGCAGAGCTCTTCGATTGCTCCTCAGAAACTGAATAAGCTCTGCCTCCAAATGAGTTAAATGGCTCAAAAACTGAGCTCCTCAGATTTTATGAGGGATTGAACGGCTCCAGGTGTTCCTAAGCCAAAATCAATGGGAAGATTAGCTGCAGGAGTCTGCCAAGGGATCACGGACAAGGCGGGCATGGAATGGGGCTGATGGATCCAGAGCCTGAGCGCTGTCCCTTGGGATGGGAATGGGATTCCCACCTTCCACCCAGCTGGAATTCCACACTGAGCACCACCTAGCACCCACAGCACAGGGCTGGAATGACATGAGCTTTAAAGTCTCTTCAAACCCAAATTTTTCCATGATTCTGTAGGAGAAATTCACTCATCTGAAGCTTTTGCATTAGAGATCCCTTTGTCACACTCCACATCATTTAAACCTGATAAATTTCCTAAGAACTTCATAAAATCTTATCATAAATCCCAGAATGGTTTGGGTTTGAGATAACTTAAAGCCCACCCAGTTCCACCCCTGCCATGGGACCTTCCACAGACCAGGTTGCTCCAAGCCCAGTCCAACCTGGCCTCCAACACTTCCAGCAATATTTCCAAAAATATAATTCCCTGACAAAATCCCTTGAGGAATGTACCTTTGCCAAGGCTGCATTTTCACTCTTGCTGTAGCTTTGGGCATCAGCAAACCTGCAGCCTCTGCACTTCTGTCTCCCTAAGGGGGTTTTTGTGCACCTCCATTGAAATACTTCTACAATTCCCACATGAAATATTCCCACAGATGGGAGAAGTTACAGCCTGCCATTCCATTTGATTTAATATTGATATTTTTCCTTCACTTGCGTGTCAGTCAGTGCCCCACATTAGGATGCAAAACTCCTTGAGCATTTTTAGCTATGTAACAGCTTTTTGATGTATTTTTCAGCACTTTACAAGTCTCGTATTTTCAGATGGAATTGAATTTTTGCCTGTTTTTAATGATCTCATTAATGGCTTGTCAGGTATCTGTGTTTCCACCGGCGGTTTTACACCTCTCCAGTCCCATCATCCCAGACATTTCCTGTTGAGATTGTTTTGTGAAGGCTAATGAGGCTTCACCTCGGAGCAGGAGCGATGTGATTCCACACAAACTGAGAAGAGGTTGATCTGACACATTTGGATGCAGCAGGAAGGTGCTGAAAATAATTATTTGTAAATGTAAACTTGTGAAAGGAGTTAAAGCTGCTGTGCTGGCTTTTCCTTCTCTTTCAGGGTCACCTCTGCTGTATCACCGCTGTCCTGGACCTCGGCCTCTCCAGCAGAGATTAAATTCAAATATTCATAGAGCAACAATTAAACTCAAGGAATTAAAAACTTCATTTTAAAGCAAGTTTCATGTGAAAATGAATCTTTAAAACTTAATATAAAAAAAAGTCAGTCTGTTCTTTCTCCTTATAATTAGACACATTTAAAATAAAATATAAGAAATTCATTAGTCATTTCTTCATACTCATAAAGCATTTCTCTGCTTGTTAAATGTCACAGAACTGCACCTTTGTTTTAGCTCTGCCAGGAGCTACTTCACACAAGGAATTTCTAACATTATTTCAAAAAATACTTTGCGTTAGATAAAAGGAAATAAATAGAGAAGCCAAGCTTCTTGCTGTTGGTGAAATTAGTTTGTGCTTATAGTAACCATTAACATTACTGGAAAAAATTCTAGGTAAAGTTAAGATTTCAAATTAAATTGCAGAGATGGCACAGCTTATGTAAGGCACCTGGGTGAGTATCCTTGCATTATCCATAGGTTATTTCACCAGCATCCTCGTGTTCAGTCTATGATCAGACTACAATTTCATTATGATTCAAAGATACAATATTTGAAAAAAACGTCAAACTTCTTAAAATGATGGATTCCACAAAAAAAAACCCAAAACATTTTGGAGCTGCCTCATCTGTGGGCACTCACAGCGTCCCTGCTTTTATCAAGCATCTGGGATGTGGAATTTTGTGACAAGAATCCTCCACTGTGGGGGGTGTAAAAGTGAAGCATCTCCACAGTAATCCTCCAAGAAAGGATTTCTGTTCACCCATCAAGGATCTGAGAACTCCCCAAATTAACTCCACAAAGCCAAGTGCCCTATCAGGGCTCTGCTTTGTTTTCAGCATTTAAAACAATGTCCGAAGGTTTTGTTTGAAGGATTCACACTTCCAAAGGGAGCAGCTCTGCTCCGGTGTCTCACCCACTCCTGTCTTCCCCAGACTCCCACAGACATCAAAGGCAAGGTGGCTTTGTTCACAGTGGAGGTGTTTTCACAGGGTTAAAGAGTGATAATAAACTCCTCCAAAGATTTCATCCACTCAGAAGATAACAAACACTTGAAAAGGAAGGAATAACAAGATGGAAAAGGAACTTTCAGCACCGTTCTTCAATGACTTCTCCGAAACATTATGGTGGCCACAATCCCATAGATCCATATGGAAGTTCATCCCATGTGGAATCCTAAAAATCTGTTTTCTAAGGTGGAGGAGAACATTTCACAGGGTGGAAGGACCAGGTTTCAACCATCTACAAACACTAAATGTTACAAATGTCCTGCCTAAGACCAGCTCGACCTTCCCTGCTCAGCCTGGCTCTGGATGAGGCTGAGTTCCCAAGGGGTGAGGAGGTGCAGCAGGTCCTGGGTGTGGGTGACCTTCTCCAGAGCTGTGGAACTGCACTGCTCGTGCAGAGCCAGCTCTGAGAGCACGGTGTGACACTGGCCCTGACACAGCTCCACCACTGTCACGGCTCCATCCCTGCCACAGCTCCATTCCCAAAAGAGCTCCATCCTTGGCATGGTTCCACCACTGTCACGGCTCCATCCCTGACACAGCTCCATTCCCAAAAGAGCTCCATCCTTGGCATGGTTCCACCACTGTCACGGCTCCATCCCTGACACAGCTCCATTCCCAAAAGAGCTCCATCCTTGGCATGGTTCCACCACTGTCACAGCTCCATCCCTCACATGGCTCTAACCCTGACATGGCTCTGTCCCTGACATGGCTCCATCCTTAACACAGCTCCATCCCTGACATGGCTCTGTCCCTGTCACAGGTCCATTGTTGTCACTGCTCCATCCCTGTCACAGCCCCACCCCTGTCCCTGGTCCCATCCCTGTCACAGCCCCATCCCTGTCCCTGCCCCATCCCTGTCACAGCCCCACCCCTGTCCCTGGTCCCATCCCTGTCACAGCCCCATCCCTGTCCCTGCCCCATCCCTGTCACAGCCCCACCCCTGTCCCTGGTCCCATCCCTGTCACAGCCCCATCCCTGTCCCTGCCCCATCCCTGTCACAGCCCCACCCCTGTCCCTGGTCCCATCCCTGTCACAGCCCCATCCCTGTCCCTGCCCCATCCCTGTCACAGCCCCACCCCTGTCCCTGGTCCCATCCCTGTCACAGCCCCATCCCTGTCCCTGCCCCATCCCTGTCACAGCCCCACCCCTGTCCCTGGTCCCATCCCTGTCACAGCCCCATCCCTGTCCCTGCCCCATCCCTGTCACAGCCCCACCCCTGTCCCTGGTCCCATCCCTGTCACAGCCCCATCCCTGTCCCTG
>VXAX01001108.1:0-38716 GCA_013399835.1 Leptocoma aspasia | reverse complement strand
TCCCTGTCCCATCCCCGTCCCTGCCCCATCCCTATCACAGCTCCATCCCTGTCCCTGCCCCATCCCTGTCACAGCCCCATCCCTGTCCCTGCCCCATCCCTGTCACAGCCCCACCCCTGTCCCATCCCTGTCCCTGAGGGTTGTTGTCCCCTCTCCAAGGCCCTCACTCTGCTGCAGTGCCCTACTTTCCTCTTCTGCTTTGCTAAAGTTTAGGTAAAAAATCCCACCCAGCCAAAACCCCCAAGTGCCTCAACAACAAACTCACGAACAAAGAAGCAAGTGACTACTTTTTAACACAGGATTGAATGTTCTTAAGCAGTTTTGGAAAAGAAATAAGACTCAAATCCTGTAATTCATTCTTCTATATCTGAGGCAATACAATGTGCAGTTTTGTAGGTTGGCTTTTTGCTTCCAATAGCTTTGTAATAGTCTTATCCAAAAGATGAACTGCAAATGATTTTTCTTTTTTTCCTCAGGTTGGTTTTTTTGGGTTTTTTTTGGCATAAGGTTCTTTTCTCTCTTGGAAACAAAGATTTAAAGAACAGAGATTTTGTTTTAAGATCTATAGCAAATAGGCCTTAGGTTTGATTATTTACATTTGAATATTAGAAGACTTTAAATAATCTGCCTGTGAAAGACAAATAAATTAAGTCTTCAGAACTGAGAGAACAGAGTTTTAATCGTGTTTTCTGAGAGGAAAAGGATAAACTCTAAAATGTAGGTTATTACTGCTCTCTGAAATATCATTGCAGTTGCAGAGTGAGAAGACAGAATGATCTGAAAACTGTTTGGGCATTTGAAGAAAAAGCGAAAAATATTCAAAATACCAGAGAAACTGAAGGTTTGTAATAAACACAGCATGCTCTGAGGAGAAAGGATGACATAATTGTTGGGATCCCATATATTATATGGGATAATACACATCCCATAAAATTGAGTCCCATAATTATAGGACATGGCCATAATAGGCAACAGAGGGAATAAAACCAGTTAAACACAGATTATTTGGATTATACTGGTTTAACATACACATATATACTGGTTTTATACATAGTCCTAAACTAGTAAGAAACTGTAGACCAAAAAACAGTTCATCCTTTTAATTCAAAATTCAATCCTGACTATGCAAGCAGTTGGTTTAACTCAGAGGTTATGGATATTGCTCTACCACGGGTCTAATTCCCACATCCCACATGGAGAACTGCACCACTTTTAGTGGCTTTGCATCAGCATAGGCCCAAAATCCACCCACAGAACAAGGCAGTGGGAACAGTTCCAATCACAGGACATCTGGATCATCTCTGCATAACAGCATTTCCCACTGCCTTAGTGCTGACCAGCTCCACAGAGGTGCTTTTGGGAATGTCACTGCTCCAGGATTCACTCCTGCTCTCCACTCTCACTCCTGTGCTTCATCAGCCTGGTTAGGATTTAATGGGAGTTCTTATTGCAGCACCAGAGAAGCCAATTATGCAAAATGAAGCTGTTGATAACTGGGCCATTCCTCCGTGGGAAGCCTCGATTTTATAGACTGGAAATGGAGATGTAGGAATGGTAAAATCTTATTTACAGAGCAGATCCCTCCCTGGGCAGTTAGAGCAGCACAGTCTTCCAAGAGTAACTGAAAACTGATTATACCAAGGATTTATTAATTATTTCAATCAGAGAGTCCAACATCCTGTCAAAATAAATTTTTGCTGTTGCATTGGGGTGTCTCAAAGCTTGACCGTCATGGCTTTGCTTTAAAAATCATTTTTTTCTGTTGAAATAACTAACAAAACTATTTGTGGATAGAACAGCCTGAGATATCCAAGATTTCAGTGCACTCAAGAGTTCAAAGTTAGTTATCTTCTGTCCCAGCCTACTTAACAAAACCTCCCTGAGTTCGTTCATAAGGAAAGATTTCAGGACAAAGTATCCAAAAATCCAAACACTTGTAATACTCTCATTCATGACCTCAAAAGGAGATGTAAAAACTTGACAAATCCTACCTCAGAGGAATCCATCATGTTCCAGGAGAAACAATACCCAGCGATCAGAAAAGTTGTTTGACGTTATTCCGTGAAGAAAAAGACATTTGTAAAGGGATTCATGGGAATTAGAACCAAAATCTGAAAAACAAATAGGATTTGATGATGAAGCTCCCATACAGAAGTTACAAAATGTTCCCCCAGCTTAAATCTGCTAGAATGCATTACACAAGGACATAGAAAATCAGCTATAATCTGTATAAATACAGTGCCTGTAGCTTTGTTCATGGAGCAGGGACGTGAGGAATTACAGCTCTTCCTAGGGAAGTTTCCCAGCCAGGAATTTACCTCTAAAATTGGAAGCAAAGTACCTGACAGGAGTACAGAAAGCAAGAAAATAAAGGCCAGAAGGATGAGGAAGTGCTCAGAGCGCATCAGCACCCTGGCTCCTCTTTTACATGTAAATATTGTAGCAAAAACAGGTTTTAAGAGTTTGGGGAGAAGTTAAAAAAGTAGATTTGCATGTGAGAAAAGATTTAATTGATTTAATGACTGAGTATTTTTTAGCTGCACATGGGAGCTATTGTCACAGTGTGATCCTGGCAGGAGTCAGACCTGGAAGAATAAATGACCAAAAATAAAATTTCAGAGATGTACAAGCTGTTAACAGCATGAGAAACAAATCAACCTATAGCTGAAACAATTTAAAATAGAAAACCTGGCTGAGAAATTCACAGGACTAAATTCCATGCTCCATAAAATGGACTGGGAGAGGCATTATCAGCTGGTTTTTCAGCAGGTAAGATAGCCCTTATCACAAAAGATGTGATATGGACAAGACTCGTGTGTGGAAGCAGATATCAGAAACCTACCATGGAAACAGCAAGTGAAGCCTGAATATCAGGAAAGTTTTGATTAATGTCTCTTTTTACCGTCCTGCCATCTTTGCATTCCATTTCTGAATGAAAACACTTTTATTTCTGCCACTCGCTCGCCAGCACAGACACCGTGCTGAACTTCACCCTGCAAGAAATCCCTGCCACTGGAACGTGTCCCAACACCCCTTTAACACATTGCCACCTTCCCTGGGAACGCCGGGAATCGTTCCATTGATTCCGNTTTGAAACACAGCTCAAAGATTTGTTTATAAAGTCTTGTACAGAGTACAAAGACACTTTACCATAAAAAGAATTTTTCTGCAGGCCTGCATGCAGAAAAACGTATAATATGTTCACACAACACGAGAGCGCTCGGATCAGCCCCGTGGGACTGGGAGAGAAATGTGTTCCACGCCCCAGAGTGAATCCTTAAAGAGAGGCTGCAGGAAGAGGGATGCCTCTGCAGCCATTGTTCCCACAGGGCCAATAGAAAATGGGAAGGAGAAGGGATTACGACTCCCAATAATCCATCCTTAAAAAAAATCTCTGGGAAAGTGCTGCACTGCTCTTGATAGCATGGATATTCCTTCCACTCAAGGAAATGTGGATGGATCAGGGAGGTTATGGTTGTCCCATCCCTGGAAGTGTCCAAGGCCAGGTTAGAGCAACCTATGGAAGGTGTCCCTGGTGGAACTGGATGGGTTTTAATGTCCCTTCCAACCCAAACCAGTCTGGAATTCTATTTTTTTAAGGCTTTTTCATTAAGGATTTGCTGCTGATCCAATCAGGCAGCACAGGGTGACTCAGAGCTGGCAGGTCACAAANAGTGTGGCTGCGTTTGTCTCTGCGTTTCGTGTTGCTCGACAGAGTGACAGTCCCATTATCAGGAAACAGGCAGAGAAAACCTCTGTCTTTGAAACACAGCTCAAAGATTTGTTTATAAAGTCTTGTACAGAGTACAAAGACACTTTACCATAAAAAGAATTTTTCTGCAGGCCTGCATGCAGAAAAACGTATAATATGTTCACACAACACGAGAGCGCTCGGATCAGCCCCGTGGGACTGGGAGAGAAATGTGTTCCACGCCCCAGAGTGAATCCTTAAAGAGAGGCTGCAGGAAGAGGGATGCCTCTGCAGCCATTGTTCCCACAGGGCCAATAGAAAATGGGAAGGAGAAGGGATTACGACTCCCAATAATCCATCCTTAAAAAAAATCTCTGGGAAAGTGCTGCACTGCTCTTAATAGCATGGATATTCCTTCCACTCAAGGAAATGTGGATGGATCAGGGAGGTTATGGTTGTCCCATCCCTGGAAGTGTCCAAGGCCAGGTTAGAGCAACCTATGGAAGGTGTCCCTGGTGGAACTGGATGGGTTTTAATGTCCCTTCCAACCCAAACCAGTCTGGAATTCTATTTTTTTAAGGCTTTTTCATTAAGGATTTGCTGCTGATCCAATCAGGCAGCACAGGGTGACTCAGAGCTGGCAGGTCACAAAGAAGTAGCAGAGCACAAATAGCAAGTGCTTATTTCAAATTAGTTCTGGTCAATATAAGGACTTAAAAATTTACCCAACACAATTGTCAGATAATTTCAAATAATGGGGGTATCTGAGAAAACTGGTCTCTGCTGGTGGATGTTCTCTGAAATCCCATTGATCCAATGACTTATGAATTATTTATTCAGCCGTGCCCTTAACCCGAAAAGTGGGAATTATTGATTTCACTTCATATATCATATCATGGAATCCAAATAGAAGGAAAAAAATAAACATGAGAAAATGGCAGGGAAAGAGCCTCTGAGCCTGTGTTTCTCTGTCCTGTAACAGAGAAAGGTGGAGAGTTTGCTACAGCAAATTTAGGGAGTGGTTCTGGCTTCAGTGACATCTGCAAAACACCATAAAGAGGATTTTTCTTTAGACTTTAAACAGCAGAAAAATACTTTTTGATTCAGATTGAAAATAAAAATATTTGACTCTAATTTCAAACAGAACCACTGTTTTTAAACTTAAACTTCAACATGCAAGGAGAACAATGAAGTGTTTGTGTCACTGGATTAACAGGCACGGTCTGGGGAAGAGCAACCAAACTTTAAAGAGGATTTCTGAGGAACAGCTGCAAAGTTTGTTTGTTTTTAGCACTGGCTTCCACAGAGAACAGTAGAAAAGGACAGGAAGAAACAACAACATCATAAGTTACAGTCCAAAAAAGTAATAAATATTAATTTCTTCTCATTAATACATAATTACAAAAAACCACCATGGAGTGGTGAGGAGGTACAGAATGAGCTTTAAGCCCTTGGAATAGAACAGCCAGAGGTTTCCCCTGGGCTTCCTGGTCCAGGAGCCCTTCCCTGTTTATCCCTATCCAGCTTTTTCATCTCTTCCTTGGACGCGGTGACAACGGGAAGCTCACGAGGCTCTGAAGTTGTGTCATTAAAAAAATGGATTACCAGGACAAAACTCAGCATCACTGAGCCTTGAACAACTTCAGATCACAAGTTTCCAAAAGAATTCTGGCTTAGAAACTGTATTCCCATGTTCCACGAAGGAAAATACTCACTTTCAGTTCTGTGATGTCTTTTGACTCCAGTGAGAATCACAAAATCTGTGAGAAACGCTTGGACTTTTTATTTTTCGTGGCTTCACACAGCAAAATTTGGGAATCACCACTCCAAAAGCATTCCCATCTCCAGCTGTTGGAAAATACAGGAAAAAGATATCAAGGAAAAGCATTATTCAATGTTTTGGTGGTTTTTTGCCAAATATTTTCATTGTGTTGTAAATTAACACCTTCATTAATTCAAATAAAGCCTCAAAGTCCTGAAGGGAGGAGTCAGCTTTGAGGACACCTTACCAAAATTTGCTAGATTTCTCTTAAATTTAGTGTTTATTAAAAGACAGTTCATAACCTACAATATAATACAGGGCTGAAAAATAAACCGTTTGGGGGTGAGTAGGGATGTCACATCTGTGGAATGGAACTTCTCTTCTTACAGGGAATTTCAGTGAACTATGGGAGAAGAAATCAGAGTTTTATTCTCTGTCCCCTTCCCTGCTCTGGAGTAAAATCCATCGTGTGAGAGCCCCCCCCAAAAAAAAAAAAAAGACAAAAAAAAAAATCAATATATATATTTCTTCTTTCAAATCACAGCTGGCAAATTAGATCCACATTTCTTTGGAGAAATTGCTTTAGCACAAATCATCTCTGTCAAATGAGATTTCAAATATCTTGTGTTTCCAAGGTTTTCATGGCTGCTTACATAATACAGTTACTCTATAGGAAGAGCTATCCTCCATCCTGGATTTGTTGACATAACCTTAGCATCATATTTCACATTTTGGGAGATATTTTGGCTACATGTGCTTAGCTGGTGCACTTTGGGGACTTCTGAGGTTGGGTTTGCTATGGAAACACCGTTGACTGATGGCCAAATTTTCCAAAGAGAGGCACAAAGATAATCCCATTTTCCACAGCTGATGGACAGCGGGATAGGAGGAATTTCAACTGATCTCACTGTGGAAATCTCATTTAACTCATTTTAACTGATCTCACATTGTTGTGGTCCATACATTGAAGAAAGGACTCTTGACAATAAATCAGAAGGCTAAATATGATTTATTAAAATGACTCCATAATTCTAGTATTTTTCTATCTCTGCTCAGCAGAGAGCATTCTCCATGCTCCTGCTGCTGCTTCGTCCAAGCAATGTCTGAATGCTCACAATATCAGAAAGATTACAGTCCTTCAGCTCCTTCTCCCCCTCTCAAGGAGGCCAAGGAATTCTAAAATGTCCTTGAAGAACACCAGATATTTTGTTTACAGAAAGCTTATACAGAGTAAAAGAACAGCAAAAGGCTGTTCTGCCATGGGAAAATAGATCAGAGGCTTACACACAGAGAAACTTATCATATGTTCATGGCAACATCACATCAGGAAACTGCTGGGAAAATGCTGCTTATTTCACCTGTTGAGTGAAATTGCCTCACAGAGAACATTTGGGGCTGCCCTGCTGCCAGGGACACTTGGGAAGTGTCACGGTGACAGAGCAGGGAGGCAGCACAAAAGAGCAGCCAGAGCCCCACTGAGGTCACTGACAATGGGATCAATCATTTAATAGCAGGTGTTATCTGGAATGTGTTGTCCTGTGGTGTGACATCATTTTCAGCAGGAGGGGGAACACCCAGCATTTTATACGTTTACATCTCAAACACTCTCCTTTTTCTTTTGCCAAGTGGGCAGAAAGGCACCGCCAAGGACAATCAAACTTCCAAATGCTTTTGATAACTGATAAAATTTGATAATTGATGTTTGAGAGCCTCACCTGCAGAGCTGCTTCCAGGCTCAGGGGTGCCCAGCACAGGAGGGACCTGGAGCTGCTGGAGGGAGCCCAGAGGAGGCTCCAGGATGAGCAGAGGGATGGAGCAGCTCTGCTGGGAGAGCTGGGGTTGCTCACCTGGAGAGGAGAAGCTTTGGGGTGACCTCAGGGTGGCCTGGAGGAGCTGCAGGAAAGATGGAGAGAGAGAATTTCCAAGGGATGAAGGGACAGGACCCAGGGAACGGCTCCCACTGCCAGAGGGCAGGGATGGATGGGATATTGGGAATTGGGAATTCCTGGCTGGGATGGAATTCCCAGAGCAGCTGTGGCTGCCCCTGGATCCCTGGCAGTGCCCAAGGCCAGGCTGGACACTGGGGCTGGGAGCACCTGGGACAGTGGGAGGTGTCCCTGCCATGGCAGGGGGTGAAAGGAGATGACTTTAAGGTCCCCTCCCACCCCAAACCATTTATGATTCTAGGAAGAAAAACACAAACTTTGCAGTTTCAATGCCACTCCAGAGTTTGTGGATCCCTCTGGGCTCTGCCAGAGTTGCTCACTTCCAGTTTTTCCCTCAAAGACCTGGAATATCCAAGTGCCAGCTGAAGGCTCCGTGTGCTGTTGGGACAAAGCAGCAGGACAGGCACTGAAATTTCAAATTTTAATATTTTACCATTTATTTTCTTTTTGTGAAGAAATGAAATTTCACAAAATTTCAAATTAATGGAATTTTGTCTGCGAAAAGACAGCAGGATTTGATTTTTTTTTCTCAGATTGTCAGAAATATAAAAGAAAGCCTTTTTCTCCTAAAACAGGAGTTATTGCTGAGTAAAAATAAACACATTTTACAATTTATGATGCAGTGTTTAAGCTTCTGAATCAAAACATTGGTGTTTGGAGCTGTGCCTTCCTTCACCTACTTTTAAATCTCTTTGTCTCTGTAGCACAAATTCCTTTCTTTTCTCTCTTAGAGGTGGAACAGGGGTTGATAGCAAAAAATTAATCTATCCAACAGCAGCAGAATTTGTCAAAGCTTGATCTATGGCTCACTCTGCCTCTAAAAACCAGCTTTTCATAGAAATCTGATGTGTTTTTTTCATTACTGAGGCAGGTCTCTATTTAATAACAGCGTTCCAACACGTGCTATTGATCCACGTATTGGAACAATTCTTACAGTTCAGGCTGGCCTGTGGATTTATTAAACATTTACTGGCATTTTCTCCAAGGTCAAGGCCATGCACGTGCATGGATAAAGCCAGTGAAACATAAGAGGCATGTTCTGTATTGTTCTGTATTATTAAAAGCTGAGAAATACTTAAATCACAGAAAAAATATAGATTTACAGAGCAAATGGATTCATTTTAACCACATTTCATTTGGGATGTGTTTATGCAATGAATCTGGACTTGAATTCAGATGTAGGATTTGAGGACCAAATAAATCTGAAATATCTGATTGACTTCAGCCTGGATCTACTCTGGGTCCACCCACGCTGCCGAGAGGAGAATCTCCCCAGCTGAAGAAAATTCCACTCCCAGTGAAAGAATTCAGGGTCTCAGTTTTGAACAAATTGACACTAAATTTGATGGGAGCTCTGGGAACTAAAACTCCTCCCTGAAGGACAGAGAATCACAAAATCACAGAAGGTCTTGATGCCTCAGGTTTTGGCTTTTATATTTTTCACATTCTGTGCTGCTTTAGTGGGTAATTCTGAGCTCCATATTATGGGATGGTGAGCTCTCTGCACAGAGCAGGGAGACAAAACAATTCCTTCTCCAGCTGGGGACCAAGGACAAATGATCCAAACCTCAGGCCCAAGAGCACAAACAACGTGGGCTGGAGAGAGAAAAACAAGAAGGATGGGACTTGATGGGCTAAAGCTGGAATTGGACAATGAACTCCAATCTGCAAATGGAGCAGAACTGATAAAAGTGCCAGAGCCCGTGCCCAGTGTCCATTTTGGGACCATTTTGGTTCATCTTGGGTGCAGCCCTGGCTGGGCTCTTGTGCTGCCCAAGGTGGATCCATGGAGGAAATGCTTTTCATAAATCCCTGCTTTATTCTGGAACTCTGTCCTGCTCTGCTCTAGGCCAGCCTGCACAAGGGGTCACTTTGGGCTGGAAAGGACCTTAGAATCATCCAACTCCTGCCATGGGCAGGGACAATTTCCACTATCCCAGTGTCCAACCTGGCCTTGGGCACTTCCCAGGGGCAGCCACAGCTTCTCTGGGCACCCTGTGCCAGGGCCTGCCCACCCTCCCAACCAGGAATTCCTTCCCAATATCCCATCAAAATCTCCCCTCCTACTTCTTAAGGCCATTCCCCCTCGTCCCATCACCTTTTGGAGCACCTTCTGTGTCCTCTCCTGTGAGTGCTGGATGTTCCAGGGCTCAGTTCTGGTGATCTCATTCCCTGTTGAGCATTCCAGTCCTTTCCTGGGCTCTGCAGTCACTCCATAAATCTGGTCTGGTTTTATTGACAGAACCTGCAAAGCAGGAGCAGAGAGATTGTTCAAAGCCACCTTCCACCCACCCCATCCTGAATATGGGATGATTTTTATAGGAAAAAAAATCCTCAGGATTTCACAGAGCAGCCTGGCAGTGGTTCCTTGTTCTTGTAAACAATTTTTGAGGCGTGTGAAGAGCTGCAAATGGCTCTGCTGTGAATCGATGCCTCTCAGGTATAAAAGGATGTATTGTCGCAGGATAATATCTCTGCTTTTCCCCTGGTTTGTTTTTTTGTTTTTTTTTTTTCCCCAATACTGGCAAAACAAACGCTCAGCTTGAAAACAATTCTTACAATATTTTGGATTCCACTTGCTTGACAGATACGAGCAAGTCAAAATGAGAGGGATTTGTCATGGCAGAGCCTACTCCAGAACCAGCCACGAGCCACATCCACCCCAGTGCTCTGTGTGAAAAATGCACACGATATGATTGGCTTTTCGCAAATATTAGAATGGATACTGCATGTGTTATGCTGGAAAGTCATGTTGTATTAATTTTTGTAGTGCTGTATTCATCTTTTAAATGTAGGTTTTTGTTAAGGCATAGTATTAAAATAGAAACCATGTAATGGAAGATACTTTTTGTAACTAACTCAAAGAATGAATAAGATAACCAAGAAATTCTTTGCCTAAGGAAAACAACACGAAAACACCAGGAAAGAGTTATTGCCTCCTTATCTTTTACCTAAGTGGACACGTTGGAGCCAAGGAATCGATTTACACAATGAGACAAAACCAGAAATTACACAGGAGACACCCATTGTTTGAGAGGAATGTTTGAATCATGTATGAAGAAATATGAATATACAACAAACTATTGCTTTTAAGGGGTAACCCTTATTTGTGCTTTGTACTTTTCCTGAGAGAGGAGCACCTGGATGTCTGTAATTCTTTGCTTTTTATTGTCTCTTTTATTGTCCTAACCCTAATGATCTCAATTTGTATTACCTTAATTTTTTTTATTATGAAACTTTTAAAATTTTAAAAAGAAACTAGCGTGAAGTGTTTTTTCCCATCTGTGTGCTGGGGAAGCAGCTCCTGAGCAGGGGGGAGCTGCCCACATGGGGACGTTCCAGGTGCCACACTGGATAGAAACACTCGGTTTGGGGACAGTGACAGAATCCCTGCTAAGTGAGAAAGCGCTTTGTGATGTTTATAGAAGATAAGAGCGATCAATATCCCAAATCTTTGTTAAAGGATTGTGTTTCCTGTCAGGACTCCAAGTCCCTCCCACCGATTTCCCAGGCAGCGTGGAGCCTGTTGTCCCTTTGGCATGGCTCTTCCAGGGGGAATTCACAGGCTCTGCTCTTCCACTGCCTTCTTTCCCAAGATTTATGCTCAGTTTGGGTCTATCAGTTTTCCTTGTCCCATAACTCTTTCCAAGAGGGAACAGATTATTTCCAAATCAAAGTGCAATCGAAGAATTCAGTCTGGTGCAGTAAATGACATTTCCCAGAAGGAAACCTGATGGCCTTTCATGACTAATAAGTTATTTGGGAAAACAAACAAAAAAAGCCAAGGAAAATGGATGCAAATCCCAGATTTCAGAAGATTTAACCATGAGGGGTAACAAGGAACCAAAGCAGGAACGATAAAAATGTAGAAAACCAGGAATTATATTACTGTAAGAAGCCTCAGATATTCAAATATTTTTAAATTGTCCTTTAGTGCAAAAGCAACTTAAAGAAAATGTTATGCAACTTAAAGAAAATGCTTAACCAAATTCATCTGCACAGGGTCATTTTTTAAAATGGTTTAAAATGTTATTAAAATAGACAAACCCAGGCACAAAAGGTCTGTAATTTTAGCAGATGATTACTAACTGCACTAATTAAGTAGCTTTAATTGACTCAATCCAAGTCAAGAGACAATTCATGTGAATATTGCTGCAAGACTCAGCAATCATCATTTCCACAAAGTAACTTTTAAATGAGTTATCCCGCAGCTTTTATTGCTCCCAGTCCATGATTTACAGACCCCAGGGCCATGGATCACTGCTGAGGCACCAGAGGTAACCAGGAAAAGTTTGGTCACTGTTCCTACACCTTCCCTGGAAACTTTGGAGGGTTCCAAGATTGTGGAAGTTAAAGAAAATAGATGGGAACAGAGGGAATATATTTTCTGCTTTATTCCTTTATTAAGCTGTCTAAATTTTTGAGCACTTTTAAAATTTTAAAATATCAAACCATATCTTCTGGCTTTCCCCTGAAGAATTCCTGGTTTTCTGCCCTTCTTAATTAAATAGATGGAATATTACAAATTCATTTAAAGGCAAAAAACCAAAACATTTTAATTTCTGCAACCATTGCTTCTAAAATATGTTTTCTATACCTCGAAACGTGACCTAATCTTATTACTGAAAGTGGGCAGCTTAAAATCGTGGAAAGGTTTGGGTTGGAAGGGACATGAAGGATCATCCAGTGCCACCCCTGCCATGGACAGAGACAACTTCCCCTGTCCCAGGTGGCTCCAAGCCCTGCCCAGCCTGGCCTTGGGCACTGCCAGGGATCCAGGGGCAGCCAGAGCTGCTCTGGGAATCTGTGCCAGGCCTGCCAGGGAACAATTCCTAATTCCCAAATCCCATCCATCCCTGCCCTCTGGCAGTGGGAAGCCATTCCCACTTGTCCATGAACAATAAAATGCCATTTAAAAAATCGATTAACCAATGGCATCCCCACACACCAAACTCGGGGTGAGTGAAGACTCAGCCCTAGAACAGGAAGCATCAAGGTCTCTCATTTTCTGCTGTCTCATGATCCAGTGGAATTCCCTGGGATATTGGGAAGGAATTCCTGGCTGGGAGGGTGGGGAGGTGCCCAGAGCAGCTGTGGCTGCCCCTGGATCCCTGGCAGTGCCCAAGGCCAGGCTGGACAGGGCTGGGAGCAGCCTGGGACAGTGGGAGGTGTCCCTGCCATGGCAGGGGTGGCACTGGGTGGGCTTTGAGGTCCCTCCCAACCCAAACCAAGTCTGGGATTCTGGGATTCATCCCCACTAGACCTTCATTTACACCTGAAGCCTGACAAGAACAATCAGTCCCTCTTCTTTCCCGTGAAATCCCTGCATGGATTTGCAGCCTGGTGTTTTATTGTCCTTCCTTCCCTCCAGCCTGAAGCATTCAGCATTCCTGGCAGCCAGCAGCATAAACCTCTCACTCTTTTATTTGCACTCCCCCAGCCCTCTTATTTATCTTTCTTTTTAGAAATTTCAGGCTCAGAAGTTTAACAGAGCATTTTAAAGTTCCCTTCCCAGGTGAAAGGACCGTATTTTCTCATTTATAGCCAGTGTTTTACAAGGGATCAAAACCTCCAAATTGAGAAGATAAAGATCTTACCTAAAGACATATAAAAGGCTTTGTACTAAAGGAGCAACTTTAAGGCTGTTTTAACTCAAACAAATGAAAAATCTGAAGTAAAAGTGCAAATATGCAAAAGTAGCTCAGTTATTTCTGAATCTTTGAACTTTTACTGTGACTACCTTAGAAGTTGTTTAAACTTATTTATTTCTGGTGCAGTCTCCTCTAAAAGATAGAAAAACTAAACTATAGCTATAATTTGTTCTCACTTTTGAAATTCTTTTCTTTTTTCCTAAAGATATCTCAGAAAAATGCTTGTGGCCAACATTCTGTGGTAGGTTTAATTCATCCTCTTCAAAATAAGTCAAATGAGGGAATAAATTCACCTAAAATCTACTTGTCCATCCCTGAAGAACGTTCTTCTGTTCAACCCCACAGCGTTCTTTCTCCTCAACAACTTCTTCTGTGGGTGAAAACAAAAACATGAAATGAAACTCACCATTTTTAACACAAAACCCTGCATCCCTCCTGGTTTTTTCTTTAAATATGATGTTAAAATTTATATGGGACGAGACTGACAGTGCTGACAGCACGTTCTCCTTTTTATTTACTGGTTTGGGGAAGGGAAAGTCACAGTTTTAGTCAGCTGGGAGCTTGGCAGGGCAGCTTCTGGTTTGAAAATCTACACATAAATAAGTAAATAAATCAAAGCACTGCCCAGATTTGAAATGCAGCTGTCGGGGGGGGATGTGTCAGTACCACACCTGTGAAGTTTTACAACCCTTCTCCTTTTTTAACCTTATTTCTCCCCGTTCAGCCCAGGTGAGGGAGCACAGAGCAGCAGGGGATGCTTTTCTCAGCATGAGGAGCTGCCCAGAAAAGAGAAGGAAAAAAACCCCTAAAACCACAGGGAACAACTGCAACACAAAACTGAGCCCAGGCAGAGCAAAACCACTGCAGGAACGAGAACAACGAGTGCAACAGCTGCAGGGAGGAGTGAAGGGGGATAAATAAAAATAGGCAGCACCATGCCAGGGTTTCAGAGTTCTGATGAGAGCGGTCACTGAAAATTGATTTTCCTCTCTGTGCTTTTTTTGATTGTGAATTCCAGCCATTTGTTCCCTCCATTGTTTAGGCAAGGTNAAGGTTTTCATTATATGATGTTATACATTTTTATTTAAATCACACACTTATAATTTTAGTTTTATTAACTAATTTTGGAAGGCTTTTTAATAGTTTCAGGTTAAATGTAGTTCTCTTGGAGGTTAGTGGTTTTTAGCACAGAAAGTTTAAATTTTTCATCATTGAGGGCTCCGGCATCAAGGAAATCGTTATATTTGAGGAGAAGGTCAGTGCCTTTGCTTGGAGTGGATGGGGTTTGCACCCTATGGATGGTGGCAAACCCAAAAANGGCAGCTTCTGGTTTGAAAATCTACACATAAATAAGTAAATAAATCAAAGCACTGCCCAGATTTGAAATGCAGCTGTCGGGGGGGGATGTGTCAGTACCACACCTGTGAAGTTTTACAACCCTTCTCCTTTTTTAACCTTATTTCTCCCCGTTCAGCCCAGGTGAGGGAGCACAGAGCAGCAGGGGATGCTTTTCTCAGCATGAGGAGCTGCCCAGAAAAGAGAAGGAAAAAAACCCCTAAAACCACGGGGAACAACTGCAACACAAAACTGAGCCCAGGCAGAGCAAAACCACTGCAGGAACGAGAACAACGAGTGCAACAGCTGCAGGGAGGAGTGAAGGGGGATAAATAAAAATAGGCAGCACCATGCCAGGGTTTCAGAGTTCTGATGAGAGCGGTCACTGAAAATTGATTTTCCTCTCTGTGCTTTTTTTGATTGTGAATTCCAGCCATTTGTTCCCTCCATTGTTTAGGCAAGGTATTGTGTTTTTTAATTTTTTTGTTGTTTTGGTTAGGGTTGGGATTAAATGTGTGAGATGGTATTTTTTGTTTGGATTTAGATGTTTATTAGTTTTTATTTATCTTGCAGTTTTATAAGTTGTGAGTTTTCTAGTACTTTATTAATAAACTATAAGATGGTTTTGTGTTTCTTTTTATAATTTTTTTAAGGAAAAACTATTTATTTTTAAAATGATATNTTTGGCACCTTAGGGATGGTGCCAAACCCAAAAATCCTGGGCTGCTGCAGAGTTTGAGAGGTGCCAGTAGGAGCTGGAGGCTGGAAAAGGCTCTGGGAGCTGCTGGATTCTGGCAGAGATGAAAAACGTGGAATAACACAGGTGGGAGGGGAAACCCAGCAAAGAGACAACACCTGTGGGAGAAAGCTTCTCCCTTTGCCTGCAAAATGAAGATGTTTTATGGCCCCATCATGCACTTTCCAGCTCTTTCTACCAGATATTCTTGGGGAAATATTAAAACCGCCTCATGCCTGAAAAAATAGGATTTAAAATCAGAAAGAACTGACAGAAGTTCCTTCCCTTCATCCCCAGAGACTCAGGCTGGGGTTTCAGCAGCACACCCAACACTGGCAGACAGCCCGCACCCCACCCCCCCCAAACACTTGTTCCCAGCCAGGAATAAAGATTTGCAGAGTTCCAAAGAAATCACATTTTCCCTTCCCTGAGCACAGCCCAGAGCGCCAGACCTGAGGCTGGGACATGCCTCCTTCAGCAGCCAGCAGCACAGGAGTCCCTCTGGTTCAAGAGCATGAAAAATATCAATAAACTGGGCTGCTCAGCATGAATAATATCAATAAATTGGGTTGCTCTGCACGGCCCTGTGGCAGCTCACACGCTGCTGGGGTCAATAACAAAGATTTCCTCTAATAGGGCTGGGATAGGGCAGGAGCACAGAGCCAGAGCAGAGGATTCACACCAACAGAGCCCTCTGAGCAGCTCTGAAGCAACAAAACGCACAACGGGTCTGCTTTCCCAAGTGAAGCAAAAGGAATGCAGAAATATTAATTTAAAGATGGGAAAAACGCCGATTATTGGTGTTTTCTGGTTGGGCTTGACTCATTCTCTCACAGCAGCACCAATTCTCTTTACCATTCACACACGCCTGTACTCAGAAATCCATATTTATGAACCTTTTGGGTTCTTCCCCACAGACCAAAATTACCCCTCTGATGTTGTGTGAACATATGATAAGTTTCCCTGCACGCAGGCCTGCAGAAAAATTACTCCCACGGAAAAGCAGCTTTTTTCTCTGTACAAGTTTCTATAAACAAATCTCTGAGCTGTGTTTCAAGGACAGAGGTTTCTCTGCCTGTCTCCTGATAATGGGAGATGGGGGTTTTTCTTCCTTTCAGCCTATGAGGTGAAAAGTTGTTATCTCTGATTTTTAAGCTATTCCAGAATTCCTTGTACAGAGCTGGGAGCAGCAGCTTCGGTGCTCCAGACTGGGCAGATAACAGCCCAATTCTCTGAGTTATGGAGTCATGTTAATAAATAATATTTAGCCTTCTGATATTATTGCCAAGAGTCCTTTGTCACTGCACAGACCACAGCAATACTCTGCCTCTCCAATAACCAGAGCACAGAGAAGGAAATAGAATTTTGCCAAGGCACAGCAGTTCTGGCCCACTGCTCTTTGCTGGTTTTCAGCTGGATGTCACTTCAGATTACCAACTCCTGCCCAAAGTGCAGCACAAGCCCAACAGACCAATTTCTGTGTTTTTTTCATAATTCTTCATGCACTGACACCGGATAAACAAGACAGGTAATGTTCTAATATTGTTACGGTGACATAAATGGGAAAAAATAATCTTTCTTCTTCACTAGCAATCAAATCACATTCTGAGCTGCAATAAACCTTTAGGGTAAATACTTGAAGACTGAAGGATGAGTTAAGGGTGTAAATTTTAGCTAAGTAATGAGTAAATAGGTGCATAAACTGCATATAAATGTTTGATGAATGAGCTGAAGTGGGGAAAAATGATGTAGGGTAACGTAAGGGAGCACAGCTCAAAGGGAAATATATCCTTGACAGTGACATATTAGATTGTGAAATTAGATTATAATATCAGGTTCTCTCTCAAAGGAAGAAAGGAAAACATTATCATTTAGATAACTTAAGATGGGGTTGGAGAAAATACCCCAAAAGCTCAAGCATGCAGCAAATATCCCAGGATCTGAGGGGACAATCTGGAAAATAAATGGTGGCAGAGTCCTGTCTCTCGTTTTCGAGTTTTCCTGCCATGGACACCAAGGGGATGATACAAATAGACAACATATCTACATTTAAAATATATAATTTATACAATAATCTATATATTCCAATTGCACAAACAACTCTGTGCAGAGGAGAGGCTCCTCAAGCCAAGCTTATTGAGATTCCAAGCGCACCAGACCTCGTTCTCCTCACAGGAACAAGAATATTTCGAGGCCAATTTGCATTTCATAGCCAGGGGCATCATTTGCAGGTGACTGAACAATCAATTAAAACAGCTCGAGTAGGTTTTTCTGTACAGGTTTGTTTTTTTTTTTCATAGAACCAGGTCATTGCTGCTCATTCACATGGTTTGGGGCATTTCAGGCATCAATAACACCAAGTTCTCCTCAAGATTTCTGGTGCTGACGGATGGATTTACATTTTATTTTCCCCAAGCTGGCGGGGGACTGACCCCAGCCCTTCCACCACTCCTGGCCATTGATCAGCCTCAGCAGGGTTATGGATCTATGCTGCTGCCACTGTTCTTAACTCCACTAATTTGAATTTATCAATTCCCTGCAGACCAGAAAGCCACCACAAAAAGCAGCAGTGGTGACTCCATAGCCTTGACTTTGGATAAAATAAATACCAAGTCTTTGAGGGTGGGAAAAAAAGCGGGGAAAAAACTTTTCTGGTTTGCCCAGAATGGGCAGGGATGCCTCAGTCCTGGAAATATTCAAGCCCAGGTTGGACAGGGCTTGGAGCAACCTGGAGGGTGGGAGGTGTCCCTGCCCATGGCAGGGGGTGGTTATTTATTCAGATTATGGGGGTTTTTTTCTGCTTAAAAATGTATCATTAATGATTTGTAAAATTTCTTCAGCTTCTACATTTGTGCTCTCACAACAGCCTCATGAACTTCAGCTGAGCACACAAGCCTAGGAGGAAATCAGGGCACGAAAAGAGGGGGAAAAAATCCATGAAACTATTTAAAATTTGAGTAAATCTAAATGAGGGCTGAAAACCTGAATGCATTTCACAACCTCTGATCACCAGAATACAAACCTGGGCTAGTGGAAGGTGTCCCTGCCCATGGAGGGAGTGGAATGAGATGAGCTTTAATATTCCCTTCCAACCCAAACCATTCCAGGGTTCTGAGGCAGTGAACAGAATGGATTTGGAAGTCTGAATAGATTTTGGGATAACCCTGCTCACCTTGCACTGGTTCCAAAGCAATCAGCTCTTGGTCCACGTGGCTTTTATAAATTTTTTTACAATTTCTCTCCATTTTGTGTTTTGATCAAGTCCAGCCTCATTCCAGGAACATTGTCAGCCTTCAGAATTTTGTAATGCAGATACTCTGCTTTATTGATTTGAATTTAATAATTAAAGCCTTGTCCTTGCACTTACAAAATATAAACATTTAAAGCCTCATTGTTTAATGATGTCATCTATTGCTCTGCTAAAGCAATCAAGGCAATTGCTGGCCACTCAGATATGTAAGGACATGTCAAAAACTACTCCTTTTACAGTTCATGAGGGAAAAAATAGCTGGAACTGAGAACATTTTTGCAAATCAAACACCTCAGTTAAAAATGTCACTCTGTATCAACTGATACATTTTATTCTGGAGCTGACAAGTTTAAGTAAGATTTGTATGTCTGTTGAGTCATGTTTGAAACCCAAATCAATTTGGAAGCAGCAAAAAATCCAATTGCTGTCCTTTGCAGAATGTCAGAGTATCGCCCTTCTGCAACCATGCTGCCAAAAAAAATAAGGGAGAAAAGGTAAAGAAATGGAAATTGCCAACGGTCCATAGTTACTTTTTTTTACATGACAGGATAAGTGAGAGTGGCTTCAAACCAAAAGAGAGCAGGGTTAGATGGGGTAGTAGGAAGAAATTGTTCCCTGTGAGGGTGGGGAGGGACTGGCACAAGGTGCCCATCCCTGGAAGTGTCCAAGGCCAGGGTGGACAGGGCTTGGAGCAACCTGGAGGGTGGGAGGTGTCCCTGCCCATGGCAGGGGGTGGTTATTTATTCAGATTATGGGGTTTTTTCTGCTTAAAATGTATAATTAATGATTTTTAAAATTTCTACAGCTTCTACATTTGTGTTCTCACAACAGCCTCATGAACTTCAACTGAGCACACAAGTGTAGGAGGAAATCAGGGCATGAAAAGGGGAAAAAAATCCATGAAACTATTTAAAATTTGAGTAAATCTAAATGAGGGCTGAAAACCTGAATGCATTTCACAACCTCTGCTCACCAGAATACGAACAAGTTGATCAGAGACACTAAACCAGTCGAAAGAAATCCTGGCAGGGGTTTGGAATGAGACCTTTAATATCCCTTCCAACCCAAACCATTCCATGATTTGAATTTTTAAATAAAAAGAGGGACTATCTGGCATGTTTCTCCAGATCCGTTATGTTACTTACAAAGATCCCAAGTGCTGCAGCTTCCCTGTGTGTCGGGGAGTCCCCTCAGGTGCCCAGCTCAAAGAAAACCTCACCTCTCCACATTTTCTGTGCTCAAAGCACCGTGTGGAGCTCCACAAAGTGAGAACCAACCCAGGTGAGTGCTCTGAGGTGCCCCAGGCAGCTCCACCTCAGCCTTCCCCAGGCTGGAGGAGGAAGGAAGGAGGAAATCTTCAGAGGCGAAGTTGCTATAATTAATTTTCTGTGTGTGCACTTTACCCACACAGTCCATTTGTCATTGAAGGGGACAATTTACTCTCCTCTCCACAGACTTCTGAGCAGCCAAATAAAAGGCTAGGGCTACTGCAGAGCGTGCAATCCTGATGAGAAGGCAGAAAAATCAGCGTTGCTGCAAACCCTCCCCTCACTCTGAGCCCTTTCTTCCAGCTGGGCTCAAAAACAACTTTCCATCAAAGCCAGGAGAAAACCACACACAATTTGAAACCTTGATCTGACCTCTTGTTTCCAAAGGGTTGTGGCTTGAACCTCTGGGTCCTTCCAGCTCCCTTTGTTCCCGTCAGAAGCTCCGTTCCAGCAGCTCCCTCCTGCTCATCTGGGACACCAGCGGCTCCCTGACCTTCCCTTCAAACAAAAACACAAAAAGGGAAAGGATTAAACCAGCTTGAGCAAGGGAAATGTCGGGTTTTGGATCCCCTGACAAGAGGGGGAAGCCACCTCCTGGGCCCTTTGGAGGAAGGTTCCCCTGTGAGTTCTTTGCTAAGGATGAAAACGAGCAGGGCTCTGGATTTCTCGGTCTTCGGTCTCTTGTTTATTTTTCTCTTAAGTTCAGTACACCATCTACACACCAGACTTAGTGTACAAGAAGCAAGGCACAAAATGGAGCCCAGAGACCCAAAACCAAGGTCTTTTTAAAGCTATCTAGTCCAATTACTTTCTAACACGCACTTTGTTTCTACTTTTCTACCAATAACTCCTGTTGATCTATTCAGTTAACACCCACGCCACTGCTTTCTCTAACCAATAACTTCTTGCCACCAGCACTACAGAAAATGGAGCAGAAGAAGAAGAAGAAGAAGAAGAAGGAGATGAGACAATGCCCAAAATCCTCCATCTTGTCCCCTATTCACTCTCATATTAAAATCCTAAAACCCTAAATTCTTCACCCTGTGATTAACTACTACTACATAACTACTATCTAGTGCACACCTGTGGACTCTAACTCACCCCAAAGCCCTGGCAACTTTCTCCAGGGACAGAGGTTAACAGCACTGTTCTGCTGAGGGTCAGAGCTTCCCAAAACAGGCAGAGAAACATTCTCTATGCCCTGGATTCCAACATCAAACACTGGGAGCAGGCAGGGAACGTTTCGGAGCTCCAGCAAAACTCCCTCGCTCGAAGCGTTTTAGGCCTCGCCTAGCAGAGGAGGTTTAGTCCTTGCTGTGCCTTAGGATCCATTTCATATCATCAGGTGGACAAGCCCAGGCAAAACCATGCTGGGACAAAGAGAAAAGCAACCAAAATCCCACAGCAGGCTCTGTTGAGAGCGGCTTCGCAAGGTTTGGGTGTCTGAATAAGGAGGGAAATGATCTTGAAAAGGAAGATTTGCTTGAAGTGCTGCTGGAAAAAAAAGGTCAGGAGGAGCATTTTCGTATCTATTCGGCTTTATTGCATCAGCCAGATGATAAATTTTTGAGCTGCTCTTTAAAAGACAAATCTTGGGAAAAAAAAGGACAAAATTTAAGTATCAGCTACAATATTAAAAGGGAGGTAATTTTTAACATGGAAGCATCTCAGAAAATACAAGAAAGATAAAAGTGTTATGAATAAAACTCTTAATAATAATATTTAAGCATAATAAGAGGGTTAGTGAGTCATTGTGGGGATACAGACATTGGAGTGTCTCCTAAAATGAATCCATTTTAAGAGCACAGGCTTCTGGAGATGTTTAGAAATCACATTTTGCATCTCACTCCTTGCTAATGTTCAAATCTGAGCACAATAACCCAGCTCCCGGTGCTGTGCTCTCCCTGCTGCTGCCTTTTCATTTTACAGCCCCAGTTAAGCACCATTTCTTGGAGCTGAATGGAGCTTGATGCCTCCTCTGCAGAGATTATTTTCACAGCAATAATCCACATTTTTCATTTGCAACATCAGCCCGTTGCTGATGAGGGAATATAACCAAAAAATAGCATGTGGGAATTTTAGTTTTTCCACCTACTTGTTTGCTTTTCATTTCTCAGACATTTGTCAGGAGGGAAGATTGCTGAGGGGGAACAGGCTTTTCTTGTCATGTAGGGGTTTTCAATGGGGTTACTTTGAGTTCTGCAATTTTCACCCCATCCTTGGAAACATCACAGCCATAATTTGATGTCCAGAGTCACTCTGCTTTATTTTTACCTCACAGGACTTGAACTGGAGGTCCCACCAAGTTTGGGTTGAATGCTGCCAGAAGAACAAACATTGGCATCATGAGGAGCCCCGAGAAGGGTGACAGATCCTTTTAAACCAACAGGAGTCTTGTTTTGCACTAATATTAGGACTTAAAACTAAATCTTGTCCTTTTAGGGCTTTCATTGAAAAGCAAGAGAGCATTCAGAGAGAAAACGAGCCTAAGATCAACCAAATCAATTTATCAGAGGGAGAAGTTGTTGAGGTTGTGGAGCATGTCAATATTCAGTGAAAGTTTTCCAACCTCCTTGAATGCTGACCTTGGAAATTCCACGGAACCATCTGCTCCTGGAATCTGGGATCAGGGAATATGAATTTCCTAAGGGCTGGGTTCTTGGGGGAAGCAGAGCCAGGGAAGCATGACCAACAATTTCCCAGCCTGGAAATCTCTGGAGTTACCAGCACAGATAGCAAGGGGAGGCTTTATGATGTGCAGGGCAGAGCTGATTACAAAACTCACTTTAAATGGATGCTAAAACAGGGAGAGACGGAGCTTGGCTGGCACTCAAAATTTAAATAGAGCATAAAAAGCTGTTACTTTATTATTTCACGAGGAACTAAAGGAAAGTAATCAAGAATACTTGTATACAACTTATTGTAGTAAAAAAAAAAGAGAGGGACTGTAATTCAGATTTTGGAATCCAGCAGCTTTATGAACTAAAGCAGCAATAAATTGAAAAATAACAAAATGAAATAGAATTTAGGAAGCTATTTAAGGACAATTTGAATTAAACAGTGTATTAGTGAGCATTTGAGTGAATCTAGGTATTTTTATATCACTCCAGCTCTTGGTTGGGTATAAACAGCAGGATAAAATAGGAAAGTTAAACTCCTGGAAATCACAATTATTGCATTTTATAACGGCAATTTATATTTACAGTGCTCACTGCTCAAAGCTGAAATTGTGGCAGCTCTGTCTCTTTGAAACCTGTTTACTACAAGACATTTCCTCAAGGTTTACACACAATCTCCCACAAACATATCCCACGTGGATGGCTCCAAGGCTTCCTCAGGACAGAGTTTTCTCCAGACACAGGGGATATTTTACATCCCTGCTTCTGGTTGAATTCAAAGCGGAAATATTTTGTATACGAGTTATTATTTGTGATTTCACAGAAGAGCAGAGAGGTGTAGAGTGGTTCAATGAAAGGTCCCTCCTGGAGGAATGTATGAGCTGGAATCTCAGGGTTCCTGGAGCTTGAATCCCAGGTGGATGAGAAAATCCCCATGGAACTGGGGTGCTGATCACACGTTACAGAGAGAGCAGGGGGAAGGAATGCAGGGAAGGACAAAGCAGAGGGAGAGGGAATTCCAATGTGCTCTGAACACCCTGTCAGCAACACCAGGATTGTTAGCTCTCAAAAGAAACAGATCATAGAATCATAAAATTTAATGAAATTAAAGTTGGAAAAGACCTCCAAGGTCAAGTCCAACCTTTGACTGATCACCACCCTGCCCTAAAGCAGACTGAAAAGTTGCAACCTCTTGAATGTTTCCAGGGATGGGAAGTCCATCACTTCCCTGGGCGGCCTGTTCCAAAGCTTAACCACTCTTCCAGTGCAAAAAAAATCTTCCTAATATCCAGCCTGAACTTCCCCTGACACAACATGAGGCCATTTCCCATTGCCCAGTCAGTGGTTTACTGGGAGAAGAGGCTGAGCCCCTCCTCACCACCACCTCCTTTCAGGGAGATCGTTGCCAAAGTTTTATAGAAAATTTTTTTTTTTTTAATTAGTGAAAAAAAATATGAAGCTTACTTTAAGCATCAATGTTTTCTCTTCCGTGAGAATAAAAAGATTCATCAGAGCTGTTATTGAACTAAAATTGCAAAATGCCTTTAAGTGAAAGCTGAGGTTGATCTTAGGCTCGTTTTCTCTCTGAATGGCCTCTTGCTTTTCAATGAAAGCCCTAAAAGGACAAGATTTAGTTTTAAGTCCTAATATTAGTGCAAAACAAGACTCCTGTTGGTTTAAAAGGATCTGTCACCCTTCTCGGGGCTCCTCATGATGCCAATGTTTGTTCTTCTGGCAGCATTCAACCCAAACTTGGTGGGACCTCCAGTTCAAGTCCTGTGAGGTAAAAATAAAGCAGAGTGACTCTGGACATCAAATTATGGCTGTGATGTTTCCAAGGATGGGGTGAAAATTGCAGAACTCAAAGTAACCCCATTGAAAACCCCTACATGACAAGAAAAGCCTGTTCCCCCTCAGCAATCTTCCCTCCTGACAAATGTCTGAGAAATGAAAAGCAAACAAGTGTGTGCATCTGACCTCAGGTCAGAGGTGATTTGGAACGGGAATGGTTGAGCAATCCTAGAAACTTTATAAAAGCAGCACCTCAAAGCAAGGAGGGTANCCAAAACCTGAGGCATCAGTATCAGCAGCTCCCTGTTGCACTCCCATATTTTACCTGGAAAGCTTCCCAGAGATAAACAGGCAGGAAGAGAGGGAGGGATTAGGATGTCTTGCACCTCTGGCAGCGACTGCAGTCAGCGCAGGGAAGGTGTGAGACATCAAAGCAAACTCTCCTCTGATGGTGCTGGTGGCAGCCCACACCTCGTTTGACATCTGTAATTAGTGTCTGGAGGTGCCAGGGAGTGAGGACTCTCAGCTGCAGCCTTTGTGAGAGACAACAAAGAGCCAGCAGAGATGCTTCTGTTTAGCCTTGATGTACTTTGGGTTTTTAAAGCAAACACAAGTGTTAAATACAGCGCTGTGAATAGACTGGGGAAAGGGGAGGCCAAGCAGAGCTAAGGCTGGAGCCAGAGCACTGCAAGAGAGACTGAGAAATTTCTTTTGTGCTTTGATTCCTCCCCCCTCCCTCTCTCAGTGCTTATTGACCTTTTCCTGCCTCCCAGAGCAGCCCCATCTCCACGGTTCTGGTGGCTTCCCGTATCCATCATCTGCCTGAGGCAGCTCTGCTCCTTCCCAAAGGGACTCAGACGAAGGCTCGAGGCTGGGGGCCTTCCTTACAATTCCCTTTTCCAGGAGGATCAATGCTGGTCCCTCCCAGCGTGGTCAGGACCTGTCTCTGTGGCTTTGACAGCTGCCAGCCCCGTGGGTGACCCAGAAAGGAGCAAGCAGAATTGCCCAAAACGCTTCTGCACCTCTGGCTTTTACATCACATCATGGAACTCGCTGAAACTGCAGTGACAGCAAATGTTTGTCACACACAACCAAAAAAAAAAGAACCCTACAAAACCCACAGAGAAGTCAACAGTTGTCAGATGAATTTCTCTCCCATTCCTTGTTGCTATGAACATATTATAAGTTTCTTTGTGTATAAGCTTTCTGATCAGTTTTCTGTGGGAGAACATCTTTTTGCTGTTCTTTTACTCTGTATAAGCTTTCTGTAAACAAAATATCTGGTGTTTTTCAAAAACATTTTAAGATTTCTCAGCTCTCCTCCTGGAGAGCGGGAGAAGGAGCTGAAGGACTGTAATCTTTCTGATATTGTGAGCATTCAGACATTGCTTGGACGAAGCAGCAGCAGGAACATGGAGAATGCTCTCTGCTGAGCAGATATAAAAAATATTAGAATTATAGAGTCATTTTAATAAATAATATTTAGCATTCTGATTTATTGTCAAGAGTCCTTTCTTCAATGTATGAACCATGACAATAATTCCTCAGCCAAAGACTGTCTTACAGCAATTCCAGGGCCACCAGGAGTGTCAGCCTGCTCTTTTCTCCAGCAATTTTATGTTTCATACCCAGATTTATCTTGTCTAAAGATTTAGGAGTAGGAATTTATATGAAGCTTCCTCAATTTGTTATTTTCACAGAAATATTCTTTCCTGTGAGCATTAAAGGTGTGTCATTCTCTACTTTTGAGCTGCAACAAAATAGAAATGGGAGGAGAGGGGGAAAAAATGAAATAAGGAGAATAAAAATTTAGGATGGATAACAGGAGAAACTTCTATTTCCTAACAGACAGATACAATAAACTCTGAAATAACAAATTGGTCAAAACACCAGAAATAAACTACAGAGAACAGCTCCTGCCCTGGCAGGAGATGAACTTGTAGCAGAGTAGCTTTTATCCATCTCCAACTTTAGATTGCACCAATAGAAGGAGAAGAGAGTATGGATATCAAAGGAAATTGCTTTGGGGAATTCAGGCTCACTATTGGCTCTCTGTCCTCAGGGACGTGGTTATGAAATGAAAAACATCTCCTCGAGCTGCCGTAATGGCAAAATGAAAGAGAAATTCTTGTTTGGGAGAGAATGTCTGTGAGAGAGGGGGAGACAATAACAGAAGAAAGTCAGATTTTCCCAGCTAGGAATGGCCCTGGTGTGACTGGGCCAGCAGGAACCTGGGACAAGCAAGAAATCTTTGTTTAAGGATTAATTGCCACCTTTCAGCAGCACAGGGCTCCCACCAGTGGGAAGCCTGAAGAGAGAGAGATTTTTTGAAAGGTGGCTTTACCCTTGTGATGTCCCAGTGGCTTCAGAAAGGGAATTGGGGCTTCTTAAAAGAGAAGGATCCTCTCCAAGTGCCACTGTATCCATTTATCCATTTCTGTTGAAGGGCTGGCGTTGGAATACAGGGATATTTATTTTATACAGAAAATCAAAACAAGGAGACTTCTAAGAGCTTACCTGGGGGAAAAAAAGCAGCTCGCTTCTTCTGGAGGGGAAAGGCAGTGTTAAAGTGCACCCTAAAATATGCTGGTGTTTGGAGAAATGCAGGAAACCACTGAGGAGATGTTCTGAACATCTTTGGGGTGTTCTGTTTTCCCTCTCTGTCTCAGAGTTAGTTTGTACTCCCTGGGGACAGATCTTAGTCAGGGATGACATGAATTTTCCCAGATTTCCAATAAAGTCTCACAACACCAACGCCTCTGCAACAACAGCCAGGGCTCCTTGCTGTGTCAGCATATTTTTCCATGTCTGTGTTTCCTGGGGAAACACATCCTGAAGTGGCAGAACAGCAGGAACAACCTTTCCTGCAAAATGGAAAACCAAGAAAAATATTGCTTTCCCTCATAATCCCCCGATTTTAAGGAGCAGAACTCCCACAGAGGTGGTGCAGACAACAGGAGCTTCACACGTCATTTCCCAAAGCCAGAAACCTCAAAGTTAAAGAAGTCACCGGAGAGGAAATGTATTTTTAGCACTTTACAGATGGATCATTTCATTTGGAATATCCCCTTCTGAAACATCGCCGAGATTTCTCCTAAGAAGTGAAGTCACTTGGGCATCCAGGGAATTTCTCATCAATAAAACAAGTCATGCCTCTCCTGCAACTTTTATGACTACAACCATCTCCTTTCCCCCTTCTTCTTTATTCATTTCTGCTCCTCCAGCTACCTCAGCTCTGTAATTGCTTGAGGAAGAAGGAAAAAATGAAGATTATTGAGGTCTGAGCTGCACAAACTGCTCCTCCTTCTCCTGCTCCCCCAACATTCCTGCTGCTGGGAGCTCCACTCCTCAGAATATTCTTTGGATGAAAGCTAAGGGTCAATTGTGTCAAATTTCCAGACTTCTAACCAAAAGAGGGCAGGGCTGGATGGGATATTGGGAAGGAATTCCTGGCTGGGAGGGTGGGGAGGCCCTGGAATAGAATTCCCAGAGGAGCTGTGGCTGCCCCTGGATCCCTGGCAGTGCCCAAGGCCAGGTTGGACAGGGCTTGGAGCAGCCTGGGACAGTGGAAGGTGTCCCTGCCATGGCAGGGGTGGCACTGGGTGGTTTTAGTGTCCCTCCAACCCAAACCCTTCCATGACCTTGCTGAGGCTCCACGTGTTCAATCTCTCACCACTTCCCACTCCAGTCCCTCAATTCCCTTTCCACACACGTTGTTCCCTGCTGGAATGAAGGAGAGGATAAAAGGCACGGAGCTCGTGTGTGGTTTGGGGACTCCTGCCAAGAGCTGAGACCTGCTCCAGGACCCCAAACTCACCCCACATCCCCCCCTGAGCAGGGTCACCTCTCAGTGACAGCAGAGCTGCTGAGAGCCCCAACCTCCAGGTGATTTATTTGCTTTTAAACCCCTTTATGCAGAGCCAGAATTGGTTTCTAAGCTCAGAGTTCAATACATCCCGACACTCAATTTCCTGTTGCCAAGCCCACAAGGATCAAACCTGCAGCTCGTATTCCAGGTGCTCATTCTGTCACCCAGTTTGATGAGTTTTCCACATCCCCAAATGGAACCAAAGGCTGAACCCGATGGCTTTTTCCATCCTGTTGCCTGTGAAGCTGAACTTTTCCATTAACATAATCCTGAATGGAAATCCCATATTTTAAGGTGATATACATTTATATAAATAGGGAAATATTAAAAATAAATTTGTTCGGCAAGTTAAAATCCCGCTTTTAGCAGTCAGAGGTAATCAGTTTGTCATTCCACAAAAAGCCAATGTGCCTGGAATGAAGCAGCTATTCCATTCCTTACTTTTCCCATATTAAAAACCATTCTGGGATCATGCATGAAGGCTCCTGGTACAAGTGATGGGATTCTTCCAAGCACGACACGGCATTTCAAGAAGCATTAAACTCTTACCCTCCCATTTTTAGTTCGTACATGTTTCATCAAAATCCTGATTTAGAGTGAAGCAGTGAAATACAGGGTTCTAACAAAAGGAAGTTTTCAAAAACAGGCAGTGAAAAACCCAAAGTAGGAGATACAAACCACAAAAACTGTGAAATATTGATTGTGTTTTAAAAATATGGAGGAATGAGGCAGTAGTTTACAATTAAATACCACATTTAGCATGCTGGGTGTTCAGAATACAACTCAATAATATAATGCATTAATAACTCAATAATATAACAACCAATATTCCAGGGAAATTAATGTTAATATTTAGCCTGTTTATTAATGGCTAAAAATGAAGCTGCTATAAATTTGCACCAGCGTAGTCAGTAATGATGCATTACTCTTATTATTTCCCATTTTTAAATTCATTTTTTTGTGCATTGTACCTGAAGTTCCCAGAGGTACAGTTTTGTCCTCAAATGTATGGATAGAAATTTCTGGCAAAATAAACCAAACTAAACAAATAACCAAGGAAAGCCACCAATCATTGCTGTGTTCTGAATTCACACTCTGCACTGATTTGTTCTAGGAAGAAATTATTTCCAGAGCTGTTCATCATTTCCAGGTGAACCAATTATTCAAAATAATTCTGTTTCTGCTCCCACCTCCCAAAGCCTCACTGGGCCCAAGCTGGGGATGAAATTCCCAAAAAGTCCTTTGAAAAACATTTTCTTAAAGGGTTTAAATTTCTGTTCCTGTTTTATATCCTCACAAGTGTCAAAAAAAGAGATTTTTCTCATGGCTGGAATCTGTCCAGGGCTGTTTTACCTCACAGAATGGGAATCATTAAGGATGGAAAAGCCCCCTAAGATCATCAAGTGAACCAGGACTGCCAAGGTCACCCCTAACCCGTGTCCCCAAGAGCCACATTTCCTCAACTTTAAATCCCTCCAGGCATGGGGACTCCATCCCTGCCCTGGGCAGCTGTGCCAGGGCTCGAGAATTTTTCCTGAACAAATTCCTGCAGGAATTTTTCCTGAAATTCAATCTAAACCTCTCCACGTGGGAATCTTCGCTCCCACAGCTTGTGGCAGCTGTGATATTTGTGGAGTTTGGTGTGGAATCTGTGTTTGGGTCTGAGAGGAGCAACTGTTGAGTTCTGCAGTCATTTCCCAGCCCTGTTTTTCCGTGTGGATGTTTCACATCCCATTCCCTGCAACTCTCCCTGCCCACTCCCATCAAACATTGACTCATCCATCCCAGCTGAGGCCTGAGAGAAATCCCATACGAGATCCCACTGATGGAAAGGCTGCAGCTGGGAGAAAATTCACAAAAAAGACTTTTCTGACCATGGAATAAAAATTCTTTGAAAGGTACAATTCTCATTAATACTGAAATTATTCCTGAGGCAAACCAAGTTTTCCCAGTCTAGTTTTTGTCTGTTGGACAGTAAGGGATGTTTTGAGGGGGCAGGGAGGGATAATTTGGATTTAGTTTTTCTACAGCTGATGTTTTCATCTTTGCTAAATTTTGAACTTCTCATGGTTTATTCTCATTTTTCCCTGAATTTTGGAGATGAATTGTCCTCTCAAACTCCTGAAAGGTGCAGTGGGAATTAAAAGCACAGGTGCAGAACTGAAGGAAATATTCTATGGCACCAGCAAGGGATCCACTGCAAATTTCAAGATATCCTTTCTGTCCATTTAATAAATGGGAATTTCAGGAAAAGCTCCTCTTTGAACCAAACAGGGTGATCACCTCTCCTCCCATTCCTTGTCTGCATCAGATTAGGGGCTGCCACAAACAATTTTGTATAAAAAATAGTTTGAATTTTACACCCTGGGCATTTTGGAATAGAAAGGATCCAAGTGCTCATTTCCCTGAGTTCTCCCTGCTTTGAGTTTGCTCCAGATCACCTCGTGCCCTTCAGCTGAGACGTGAAAATCAGGCACGAGGCTGCCCTGCCACATTTCCTCCAGCTCCTGGGAATTAAAACCTTTCCTCTTGCCTTGCTGGTTTACAATTCATGCAGCTGTAAATTTATTCCTCAGGCAGGAACTGAAATGGAACCTGAAAGCAGAATTTTTGGCCTCCAGACTGATTCATCCCATCAAGACATAAAAAGCTGCAGCTAACAAGGGAAATACCTGTACCACCAAAATGAGAAGTTTTCCACAATATGAGATGGGTGCAAAATGCTCCAAGTGGAGTAAATCCTAAATTGAATTTAGTTCAGAGACATTGAGTTTAATAAAAGCTGCCAACAAAAGCACTTTTTCCTGAAATTACATGAAATGAATAAATACAAGGGTATCAAGAACTACAATTTAAAAGATAATATCAACTGAAAGTCTGGCTTATTTTGCTTGATCCAAAATGAAATTTGAAGAGATGATTGTAAAGATAAACACAATTAATTATTTCAGCCACTAGGAATGAAACCCTTACCTTTGCTTTCAAACCAAGCTTCTTCCTGCCCCAGTCCTCTCCCCTCCAGTCTTTTCTTCCCAAGTCAAGATGAAAGAGGTTTTCATGGATACCCAGTTATTCCCAGAGCCGGGGCCTGTGGGACAGAGGCCTCATGGTGCAATATGGGGAACAAAGGGACACAAAATTTGGGGAAGGTTGGGATCGTGGCTGAGACAGCACCTGCAGGGAAGAGAAAGCTTCCAAGGAATTTTTTTAGGTGTATGTGAGGGTCACAGCAACCTCAAAACATAAACCAACAAACAGCAAAGGAAACCAAAGGACCTTGTTGGATACATGGCGGCTCTTGTTTTGCCACAGCGCGGCCATTTCTTGCCTCTTTCTGAAAAACGGCTCCAAAGAGAGAAAAATACGCGCAGTAACTGTCCTGAAAAGAAAAACGTATTTGTTTTAACACAAGTTTCTCAGAGTTCCAAGCCCTTGGCCTCAGCCAGACCACAATCACTGACCTACAAGTGGCTCCCTCGCCGTGGCCGTGGCACCCTGAGCTCACCTCCCTGCCAGTGCCACCCCCAGGCAGGCCACGTCCACCCCCTCCTTTACCAACACAGTGCTGCACTTGATATTTCTGCAAGCACCTGGGCTGAACCCCCACGTTTCCCACAAATTTCTGCAGCAGAATTTCTGCAGATTTCCGGGAGCCCGTTCAAATTCCGCTTCGGCGGCCTCTGTTCAAATAAACCCCGGGGATTATTCCGCCGCCCTTCCCACTCCATCCCTCGCCTCCCTCCTGCTCAGAGGCAAGCTGTTAGAATCCAACCTTTACATTTTTATTGCCACAAGCGCTTTTTCCTTTGCTGAGCATGTCATTCCAGCACTCCCAGCCCCCTGCAGTTGGCAATATCCACGTTTTCAATAAGGGCACACAATAATTTGTACAGGGAATGGTTCCTGTACAAATAACCAAGCACGGCTTCAAAGGTAATGATGTTTTCCTCCTGTCATTTCTCACCTGGGGTGAAGGTGAGCATGTAAACCAGATGTTTTGGGCAAAAAAAAAGTAAATTCCTAAACTCCGTGACCCAGGAAAAGCCTCTTCTGGGTGTCTTAGGAGCTGGAGGAACATCCTGCATGATTTATAGCAGCAGGCACAGAACAACAATCAGGACATTAGACAAGAAAACAGGGTACTCCTCATTTAATACTATTATTATTATTATTATTACCTATGCAAGATTCACAAGTGTTTCTCCATCTACTCAAAACAGTAACTCTAACTGCTCCATATTTTTTTTTTTTTAATTCAGGCACGCTTTAAAATTCAGTTTGGTTTTGGGAATCGAGGAAAAGAGAAGGCAAACAGATCAACAGGCATTTTTAATGTGTTATTTATCCAAATACACTGGGCTGAGCAATAGATCTGCTGATCCCAGACAACGCCTGATTCTTGCTGTAAGAACAGAGGGAAAAAGCTGGGAAATGCTTGTTTATCCCTCTCTCATCTGCAAGTCAGATCAAAGCAGCAGCTGTTTAAAGAAGTTGACTTGGCTCCACCAAAGGAATGAGCTCTGGTGTTCCTGAGCCCTGCTAAAATACGTGGGATTTTTACGTGGAAGTGCAAGGAAAAACACTGTCGGTTAAAGGATTGGGGTAACCTCTTCCAGTGTGCCCTGGGATCAGAAGGGAAAGGGTTAAAATCCTCTCAGCCCTCCCTTTCCCACGGAGGAAACTTGGGAAGCATCACTGTCAGGGACAGCGAGTCCAACATGAGCCCTGGAGGCTCTGATTTGTGCCTGGCCAATGATTTTTTTCTCTCTTTTTTTTTTTTTTTTTTTTAATTTGTCTCTTGTTTAGGCAATTAGAGAATTTGATTCTATTTTTTTCAGGATGTTTTAAAGAATGGAAGCAATTTTCAGCATTTAATATTAATTGAATTTGGGATTTGAAGAGTTTATCATTTCAGGTCTTTATCATATGAGACTAAACACACGTAAATAACTTGTATTTTAAATCACTGGAGATCACCAGGTGAGAAATCAGTTTGGAGGTTAAAAGTTTTGAGGAATTGTGGTGACCACCATCCAATGTGTGCAGGAGAGTTCATGGGTTTACAGGAGCTAAAGCCGAAGTTGGTCCTGAAGAAGAATTTTTTATGATTGTCATCCTTTACCTAAAGAATTGTTTTTTGAAGATTACACAAATATGTGCAATCAAAAAGGGAGGTGGCCATGAAGGAATCTATAAAAATAACAATAGATGCAATTTTAAATCGCTAATAAACATTATTTGTACTTCCTAGGAAAACCAACTCCACCCCATCAGCAGATAGAACCCAATTAACAGAGAAACTGAGTTTAAAGAAGTTTGTAAAGAAAATTAAAAGGTTCAGCAGCTCTTACTTAGCAAAAATCTGAGTCCTGCATGGTGGAGGGAAGGCAAAGATTTGTTGGTGGTGCCAGAGGACAACCAGAGGTTGTCGCTGATTTCCTCCTCCGTGCCCATTACAGAGATTGCAGCCCAAGGCAGAGCTTGTCCATCCCGATCTCCACTGGCAATTGAAGGGGACTCTGAAAGGCTTAATAAACCTTGATCTAATTCTCCTGATGTGTTCTAATACTCACAAAGGTCCAGTTCTTGCCTGGAATGTCAAACCCACCAAGGAGAAGTGACCTCAAAGTTGTGCAGAGCAGGACATGGATATTCTTTTTTTAATTTTTGAAAATAACACAGAGAGCCAAAGATCAAAAGGCTTTCCATCAAAATGATGGAAATGAGGAGAGGGATAACTTTTACCCATCATTTTAAAACATTTCTCTTTTTTTTTTTTTTTTTTGCCTGAAACCTAACTGTATTCAAGGCACTTTTATTCTTTTAAGGCTTCAGGACAGTTCTGCCAACAGAAGACAAGAAATGCACCTTAATTTTCAAGAAACACAAGGCTACAGAGGAGATTATATCCCTTATTTTTTAAAGTGATGTCTCAATTCCAGAAGAGACCCAGGCCTGCCGAGTTTATCAAATATTCCAGAAATTCTGTCCCCTGTTCTCTGATTCCCAATTTTATCCAAATGGGGCAGGGAACAGCTTCCCAATAATTAAACCACACCAAACATGGAGGCTTTAAGTTCTGTTTCCCACCCTTCAGAGAAGATGAAGTGTTGCCTCACTCCAGAAAAGGGATGACGAACTGAATCCAAATATCTTTTATCAGCTGAGCCCTGGCAGCTGCAACAACAAAGGTTATTTAGGAGCATCTGACAGTAACAACGTGGGACAATAAAATTCAGCTTTTTGTCAGGTCTGTTCCTTTGCCATGGACAGGATGAATGACTGACACGTGAAATGCTTCTTTTTATGCAGCTCAGTGTTTGCCTTCACCCTTTTTTAGGCTCCTCTCCCTCAGCCTGCTGATGTCCCAAATGTGAGTGAGGAGCCCTCAGAGTCCCTGTCATGTTTTGAAGCTTAGAGGAATACAATGAGTAATCCATATTTTAAAGGAGCATTTCAAAGACAATGTGCACGGAACTGGAAAATCTAGGAGAGGTTTATGCTTTCCTCTGGTTTTACTACATTGTGCCTGACTGTATTTATAGCAATTTTCAAGGGTTTATGAAGCCAGAGAGCACAAAGGCAAACAAATTGCATTCGGGACATCAGTTTCCATCATTCCCAAACCCCCCTGAAAGCCCAGACAGATTTGTTCCCGAGTTCAGGAGCATCACACTCTGCTAAATATAACTCAGTGAGTTGATTTAGCTGGGAGGAGACACCACAATGAAATTTCTTCCACAATTTTACATCCCTCCCCAAACACGGGATGTCTCTGAATGGAAACTCAGAGATTCAGTGGAATAAATCAGATTAATCCCTTTGGAAAGGCAGCTCAAGAGCAAAGACTCTCAGGGTTTGGTTTTTTTTTTGTTGTGGATATCTTAGAGATGGAATGGGCAAGGAGCAGGTGAAACTCGACTTGTCATTATTTTACTGTTTATATTAAGTTTTCAAATCCTCCAAGGGGATAAAAGACTTAGATTTGCTCCATTACACAATATAAACCCTCTGATTCCATCCCCACACTCAGAGCCCTCCAGATGGAGTCATATTCCCAAGGGATCTGCTGGGACATAGGAAAATACCAGCCCAATTTTTAATGCATGGATTGAGAGTCCTTGGAATTTGGTTGGCAAAAAAAAAGAGACAAGAGGCCAAGGAGAACATAATCAGTGGCAGAAGTTTTAGTGTATATCCATTTCCTTTCCCTTATTCTGAAATCAGGTGATTCTGGAAAAAAGAAACAAAGCCACCAAGAGAAAATGTCACATAACAATCAAGTTTTTATAACAGCTGCTCCCTTAGGAAAAATAGCAGGGATGTGTAAAATGACCCAAAATTTCACCAAAATTAAAAAATATTCGCTCAACCCAGTCAAAATTACAGCAAGAATGATCTGAACAAGAGCTGTCACTGAGAAACAAGTCATCCCCAGTGTATGAAATGCAGCTTTTCCTGATGCTGACAGATAAACTTTGGGTTTTGAAGCACTTCTAGTCTACATTTATAGAGAGCACAGTGGCATTTTCCATATTTGCTTTACCAAGTCTCTAGGGAGGGTTCAGGATGAAGCATAAAAACTTTGAGAAGAGACTGAAAAGAGCAGCTGAAGGCACTGTCAGATCTCAGCTTCTGTGTCTCAGCAAAGCATTTTTCACTTCCAGTTTAAACCTGATTTCCTTCAAGGCCTGATCTTAAATAGCGACGTTCAACCACTCCAAGAAATGACTTTGGAAAAAGCCAATTTTTAAATGCTGCGTGAGAAATGACAGCTCTGAAAGAGCAAAAAACACCCAGACACGAGCCAGGATTTACTGACTGTTAAGTCTGGAAGCCAGGTAAGCAAAACCACACGGAATTGTCCACAAGAGCTGTTAGGGAGCCTTCAGAAATCCTGGAATCTCCATTATTGGNCCCCTGGGACAGAGGTTAAAATCAGTGTCCTGCTGAGAATCAGGACCTTCTAAAACACACAGAAAAATTCCCTGTGCCCTGGATTCTGACAATTGGCAGCTCAGCAGAGGAGCAATCCCACCACAGGATCCATTCCCACCCCTGGCTCTAACTAACAGGCTCTGACTCAGTTCTCTGTGGCTGACACCACACTCCTCATGAATATTCCACGTTTTACCTGGAGCTGGCTTGAAAACTTGGAGCTGAAAATTAAAAAAAAAAATGGAGGGAAAAGTATTGTACAAAGAATGTAATCCTGATCTGATGAACGGAGCAGATTCTCTGCTCAGAATTAATCCTGGAATCTCCTTTGCCATTATTGCCAGCTCACCAGAGGAGCAATCCCACCACAGGATCAATTCCCACCCCTGGATTAGAGAGCAGGAATAGATGGAACAGCTCAAGAAACGTGATCTCTTTGCTTTCTCATCAAAATAAACACCTTTTAAAAAAAGAAAAAAAAGCTGTTTCTTTTGATGATAAATTGATAAATTGGGTAAAAAAATGATAAATTGGGTAAAATGATAAATTGGGTAAAAAAAACCCACACCTGCATCAGATATAAGCATGTGACTTCATGGAGAAACTTGATCCAATGGGGATCTCTCCCAAATATCCCTCAAGACTGAGCTGGAGAGTTTAGATGAAATATCAGGAAAAATCTCTGCACTAGAAGGTTGCTGAGGCGTTGGAGCAGGTGGAATGTCCACCCCTGGAACTGGTCAGGATGTGGCTCTTGGGGACAGGGTTTGGTGCTGAACCGAGCCAATGGCTGGGCTTGGTTTTAGGGCCCTTTTCCAACCTTTCATGAACTCTGTTCCCAAAAAAAGCCTGGTGCAGGTGGAAATCACAGGTCAGGATGCTGAGGCAGCTCCTGGAAGAGATGGATGAGACCAGAAAAGGGGGGAAAAGGAGCCTTGTCCTGACTCTTTGTGATCCCATGTTGTGTGAACATATGATAAGTTTCCCTGCATGCAGGCCTGCAGAAAATTTTTTTTTCATGGGAAAGTGTCTTTTTACTCTGTACAAGAGCTTTTAAAAAAATCTCTGAGCTGTGTTTCAAGGACATTTGGATTTCTCTGCCTGTCTCCTGATAATGGGAGATGGGGGTTTTTCTTCCTTTCAGCCTATGAGGTGAAAAGTTGTTATCTCTGATTTTTAAGCTATTCCGGCATTCCTTGTACAGAGCTGGAAGCAGCAGCTTGGATTGCTCCAGACTGGGCAGATAATAACCCAATTCTCTGAGTTATGGAGTCATGTTAATAAATCATATTTAGCCTTCTGATATTATTGTCAAGAGTCCTTTGTCACTGCACGGACCACAGCAATAATCCCAAGAGTATTTGCTGCTCCAAGATCCAAGGGTGGGTTTTAGACAAACCTGGTTTGGATTCCAAACTGGATTCCAAACTGGGATTCCAAATCTGTTTCCAACCTAAATCTGGGGAATTTCCCACAAGGATACCCTCGAATCAATTCTGCTTTTGCTGATTCCTAAAATATGGAACACAAAAAATACAAGAAACTTCCCTTCTTTGTGTCACAGACACCAGTAAAATAAAATTTTTAGTTGTTTGGGATTTCAAAAGCTCCTCTCATTTTGGAATTTCATTTAAAATTTGGATTTCCAAATAATAATTGAGCTATTATTTCCTTCCTTTAATGTAAAGCCACTTAATCCTTTGTTTTTTCCAAGCAGCACTAAAATAGGCAAAAATCCTTGTTTGGTTTTGTACCCAGCACAACACATTTTTTTCCTTTCCAAATCCATTAACTCTTTGCTAACCTAAATAGTTCTGCCTGTTTTAACGTGCATTTTCCTACCATTTCATATAATTCCTGTAGATCAAGCCAACAACTTTTCTTGTTCAGCAAGAAAACCTGAATTAATTTATAAAATCTGCCTCTTATTATTTTTGCCCCTGAATAATTTCATAAAATCTGCTTCTTTTGCTACAAAATTTTACAAAATCTCCCTCTTTTTGCTCCTAAATCTTATAAAATCTGCTCTTTTTTGCTCCTGTTGTTTAGCACTTCCCTTAACTCATTAAAAACCCATTTCAACCCAGTCACCCTGGAACAAAACTGGAGGCTGAGAAACCTTCACCGTGCAGAAAAATGATCCCTTCATCCCAAACTTGTTCTGTCTTTCAGCAGTTTTGGAATCAATAATGTTCTTTAACCACCTCTGACACTTGGCAGTGCTCAACCGAAACCTCGGCTGGATACAACAAATAAATGAGGCAGAACAAAAAGAAAAACAGATTTTCAAGTGCTCCAAACACGCTTTTGCTGCAGAAAAAACATTGGAAAAACATGGGGTTTGTTTTTTATAATCAACCCAAATGGATATTTAAGGAGAGTTGAATCACATATTAATATTTTCTGTGAGTAATTTCAAATAAATGGCTTTTAATACAAAAAATATGAAACATTGTATGCATTTAACTTGGTTGTGGTGATGATTTTCTTCTCTAATTCCTTTTTTTTTTTTTTGATGTTGGTTTTTTTTTTAGGTACTCTAATATTTATATTTTTTAACCTTTCCTTCATTATCATCAATGAAAAAGACATTAATTACCTGTCCAGATCAAGGTTTAATTGACTTAAATGTGGCTCTGACTCAGCTCTCTGTGGCTGACACCACACTCCTCATGAATATTCCACGTTTTACCTGGAGCTGGCTTGAAAACTTGGAGCTGAAAATGAAAAAATGCAGGGAAAAGTGTTGTACAAAGAATGTAATCCTGATCTGGTGAATGGAGCAGATTCTCTGCTCAGAATTAATAATAATAAGAATAATTAGAATAATGTTAGTAGAAGAATAATAAAATAATAATGAAA
>VXAX01001107.1:267927-307466 GCA_013399835.1 Leptocoma aspasia | reverse complement strand
TAATATGTTCATAGCAACACTAACTGACCTGGAACAATCCAGAAAGTGGATCAGTCCTCTGAAATATCTTCAGTATCAGAACCCAAAAGTAACACTATGCCCTTTGGAGTGAGGCAACAAGAAAACCAGATACAGCCACAGCTACTGCATTCAGATCTCCCAGAGTCATTCACAACATCCCAGAGACAGAAGTCAGGAGTTGAGAACCTACCTGGTACTAACCTGTAGTTCAGTTCTCATTAAGAGAAATTCAAGAAACCAATTAACCTGTAACAAAGCAAAATTCAGAAACAATACTTCTGTCAAGCAGTCTTCCAGGTAAACTGGTAAGGCTTTGGGGAGTGAGCTGTCAAGAAACTTATATGTTAAACAAGTTTCCTATCAAAACCTATGTAGAATTAGAAATTTGCTAAAGGCAACACATTTTGACAAAATCACATTTTTTGACAGAAAATATTTTCATCAGGAGTTTTTCCATCTCTCTTTACTATTGTACTAATTCAGCCTACTAATGCATATTTTTTATATATACTCTGCAATGCTCTTTCAACAAGAAGACCTTTCCCCATGACATTCTGATCCAAATCCGATATTCTTTACCAGACGCAGCTCAGTGTGCAACTACTAAGCTAATTCTTCTGGTCCACCTCTTCCATTCATGCTCCTCCTCACATGATAATTTAGACATCTGACCAGAACTTAATTAATTCTATAGCAGCTTACTTCCAACTACATTATTTTCTGGAAGTCCAGAAACTTTCTCCATCATATGATAGATTCATAACTTCAAGGTTATATGGTATGACATTTCTAATATCATCATTTTAATGAAACTGAGCTATGATATGGGATTTTTTTTTTTTGGCTACCTTTCAATTAATTTAGTTTTCCTGAAAAAAAAAATTCAAGAGACTTACCTCTAAAGAGCTATTTTTTATATTAAAATCATATAGAAGCAAAGAAGATTTCACTTGACTTGCCACATATTTTGTAGTACTCACACAGTTTGACATCCTTCTTTTTTCATCACTGAGTGTAAATCCAAAAGATAAGTGGCTGAGATCATACCTTCTAATAATCTTCCATTATTTATTACTTAGGACTACCTTTTTGATGAATTGGTCTATAAACTGCATCTCTTGAATACAATTGCAATTCAGGATGTAGTGGTTAAAATTTCTCTTGGAAGATTAGACTTGTCCAGGAGAATCTAGAAGAAAGGAGAAGATTTAATGCTTCAGGATATTCATTCAGGTACACTGTTAGACAATGCTAACTGTGAATCTATGCTGCAGTCTGAAGGAAGATTAAGTAACTAAGGGAAAGCCATCAGAAAGCTGGAGAAGTTTTGGCAGAAAATATTTAAGTGTCTTTCTTTATTGGCTAATGAAAAGTTCAATATTTGAAAAATGGAAATAAAACTATAAATTCCATTTCTACTAATTGAAAATATTGCAAAATGATTAGCATATACACTGAGCCACAAGAGTTTAAAAGTGTTTAAACCCAAGCAGAAAAATATTTGATATTGCCAGCAGCTTACTTAGTTATACAACATAAGAAAAAGTGAAGTTCAGATGAAAAGACATTTATCTCATTTCTTGAAGGCATTATCCCATGAGTTAGTCTTTGAAGACAACAGTGGCATCATCTTTTCCTGGACTGTTGCAATCTAGAGAATGATGCAACAGTGACAGTGAATAACTGGAACAAACTCACAGGTATTTTCAGCATTTCCCCCATTCTACTATGATATACTCCAACAAGGCAAATACCTCCCTACAAGCAGCAATTATTATAAAACTTATTGTTAGGTAGATAGTAATCCTAGAGCTCACTCTATCATGTACTGTCTAAGCAGGGTAGAGTTCTCTCTCCAAAGGGCAAGTTATCTGGATTCCAGTGGAGCTAACCTGTCTTATTCAGAGGGCTATATCTTTCACAAATCTGGCTAAAACCAAACCTATTCAGAAAGACATGGCTTGGAATGAGAACATTAAGTATATTTTATTCTCATGCTAACATTTGGAAGGCCAATGCTCAGGAATAGGTGATGAAGTCATACATGAATAAGGTGAAGTGTTACATCGTGTAGCTCACAAAATCAGAACATTAGGCTGAAGGCTGAGCAATGACATAGGCTTGTTCAGGCTCCTGTCTTCAGTCGTTACATTTCATTTATGCCAGATGAGTAACATAATCAGACATGAAAAATACCACCCATGGACCCTGAGGGGATGAAAACCTCTTTATGGACTGTATGAGATTTTGTGGAGAAGAAGCAGCAAGAGACCTAATGGGCCTGGACAAAGAAGATGTCACAAGAAAATAGATGATTGATAAAGCATGGGAATATGTAATAGGAAATGATCACGGGCATTACCTGGAAACAGTACTATGAGCAAGGTTTTAATGTTCTTTCCATCTCTTCTAATTCCAGTGAAATCAGGGTGCATGCATCTTCCTCTAACTGAAAACTATCTCATCAAAGAAGTGTCTAACCCCATCATTAAGCTTCTTTTCATGAGATATAATTATTGCTATTAACAGTAATATTTTTGATGTGATAGTCTGCCTTCTGTATACTCCCCACTATTTCCCCAGGTTTGCACATTCCATAAGGCCAACAAAATCAAAGGTATTCATCACATCTGCCTTTGCCATGACAGCTCATGAGGGAGATAACTTTTTCCCCACTATGGAACAGCCCACTCCATTGTTTCATGTCTTTCAGGTTGGAAAAAGTAACTCAGGAAAATAAGCTTTCCTTACGTAACCAGAGTTTTAGCACCTACAGATGTTTAGCACCTACATTCATGCAAAAACATAACCGATGCAAGTGCCTGATCTTGCAAAAGGAACAATGTGTTGTTGCAGGAAGATGTGCTGGGCATCATGCAGGGTTTCCCTGCCTATGGGCATGGTTGAACACCAATAAGTCCTTTTAGAATACTACCCTTTTAAAATTGTAGATTTTGCTGCTATTTACACAATTATATATATATATATATTGTCTTAAGTTTCTGAGTTCCTTACGAAATGCATTGAGTGAAAAAGGGCTGATGACAAACATTTCAGTCCTCTTAATTATTATTCTTCCACTGAAGTCAAGATAAAAACACCCAAAGTAAAACAAAGAGGTGGACAGTTCTTCCTTAGTTACAATGTATACAAGACTCAGACTAAAATGTAAGCAGTACAAGAGCAAAGCTTTACTAATTATTCAATAATGGACAAAGTAACTCCCAAGTAGGTGGATTGTCCTGTATGTGAGACAAGATATGTTTTGTCAAAAAGTACTTTTTTGCAGATGTGTCTATGTTAACATTGCTACATACATCTATAAACATTTTGAAAGAGCTTGGGTCATTTTTTGTGAACAAAACTGAACCAGTACCTCTACCCTCTCATTTACAAATCCCTTATTTTTTGATCCTTGATACATTAATGTCTTGATACTTGATGAATCAATATGGATCTCAGCTGTTAAAACAAAATGAATTTTACATCACCTCATTATGAAATACAAAAGTCAATTTCCCCTGTACTCCCAGAATTGAACTAGAAAAGAATATCTGAAGATTAGATGTAATTCAAACATGGGTAGACGTAGACATTGTTTAAATGGAAAGGGAAGGGAGGAAAAAACTCTGCAGTTGCCAATGTCCCTCACAAAGTTGATCATTACTATATGAAGTACTGAGAAGGTGAGCAGAGATCCCTTGGACGCTTTTCTCTTATTAGTGACGATAGATAAAACAGTCAGAAAACTTATCATTTAATTTTGTTGGTTTCTTGTTGAATAACTGTTGGTAGGACCAACCAGGACCAACCAATCAGGCTGAGACATGGTAGATTCCCTGTAGCTGTTCCAGCAGAAAATGAAAATACATCAGTAATTCTTCTGTAGCATGTCCCTAACATCAGGCTCCAAACGGACCTCACTCAAAAACTCCAACTCAGCCTCACTGCAGACATTTAACAATCAGACAGCAGAAATGACCTTGCATGTTTGTGATTGGCTAAAAGATTGTTGCCAGCTGTGAAAGAAAGATGTGGTAGTTACAATTCAGAAGATAACCATTTTCAGACTTTATTACCATTGAATATATTCTGATGAAAACCAGTCATGACAGACCTCAAAAGCTGAGGCTAACACAAAACTCTTTTAACGTTGGATTACTGAGATGCATATGTGGGAAAGCTTATGAGTGGATTTTTTTTTTTTTATGGGTACACATCACATCCATTTATATGATTCAGGGTGGCAAATCTGATGCAGAATTAGCAATGCTAAACTCAGAAGACCTAACTTTCAGAAAGCGCAAGTATATGGCAAGTAATAATGGTGGAGGAAGAAAGGAAAATGGAAGTGATGAGAGCAACACCAGGTGAGAGCAGTGCCTAAGTGGGAGTGTGGAACTGGCCATGGCAGTCAAAACCAACTGCAGCCATTGTAAAATAAATACAAAGCTTTGAAATAAGAAAAATGTTTGATCTCTCAAGGAAGCATGTGAAATAAGATGCTACTGCAAGTAATAGCAACATGGTAAAATAACCATCATCAATGGAACAAAAAGTGCAGAGGGAAAAGCTTTAAATAAATATAAAGGCAGTAAGGTAGAAGTGTCTAACATTATATGATTGTCTGTAAAGAAGAGAAGGAGCTAGTTTGCATAAAAGTCTGCTCAGCTGATCATCCATTCCAGAAGACTGATGAAATAGACTCCAGTAAGCAATTCTCAGGGGTAAGATTGTCAAGCTGTTACATGTGAAAGAGAAAGGCAAAGTCATCCAGAACTTTCCCCTTCCTGGTTAAGGCATTCTCTGAATTTGGGGGCTGAAATTCCCATGCACCACGGAGTCAAAACTACAAGCTGAGGCACTGATGTCTAACATCTCTTAGGAGAAAATTCACAAGGAAAAATAAATATATTAACCATATGGAAAATGTAAAATTACGAAACATGACTGAAATGAGAAGAAGGTTTCTTCGACTCATCAGATCTTCAAATCAAAAGTAGAGACAAGAGGGTTGTCTGAATTTTTGGGGTTTTCCTTCTTATATTAACTGTCTTGGCATGTTCCTCTTTTTTGCTCTGTGACATATTAACAGTGAACAATAACAGTGAATTTGGTGGTCAAGAAGCAATCCCTTCTCATGTATGTTCTGAAATCAAAACACTTTTAAGACTCCTTATTTCTGGGTAGTTTTCCTTGTTAAAGGATTCTTTTTCCAAACGTTCACTTTGGATGAAATTTAGCCCACGTATTTTCTGTTGGATTAACTAAATAGAGGAAGGAAATGGTAGGTGAAAAGGGGCTTACTAGTATTACTTGATAGTGATTAATTACTTCAGTGTTAGGAGAAGTGATTGAGATAACAGGCATTTAAGTCTCTGTGGCATTAACCAAACAGCTCTTATAAGGGACTAGCTTGAAATAGATTCAAACAAACATGATAAAAAATTTATTCCACTAAAAATAATGTTCTAAGTAAGAGACACACCTTGAGAATTGGAGTGTAATTTATCTAAGTATCCCTTAGAGAGTCTTTCTTCTCTGCAAGCCACATGACAAATCACAGTATCACTGAATGCTCCTTTTTACCTATAAAATATTTTATTGTTAGTTAGGTAGTATGTAATATATAGTGTAATTTGGTTCACATGGTAGTGACTATTCTGTTCTTTTCAAATTGCAAAGACTCATTACTATGAAGGTAATGAAATATAAGCATCTAGAGCAGACTATAAAACCGATGGATCCTTAGTCTTTCCCATTCCAGTCAACAGGAATTTTCTCAGCAACATCAGCAAGAAGTAGATAGATGGTGATCAGATTTTCCATGAGATTAAATGGCTGTCTTAGAAAGAACCCATTCTGAAAGCAGAGCTTAGAGAACATGTCAGCAAAAGTAGAACTTTCATGGGGGGAATTTCCCTTGTCTCCAGCATAGAAAGTATTATTAGCATAATTCCTCAAGCACACACTAGCTAAGATACCTGTGAGTTATTTATTAATAGTTAAAGGAGTTATTTGGCATCCAGCATCAAATTTAATTCTTGAAAAGGGCTGACAGCAGAATATATTTGTTAACTAGAGACATGCCTAAACATTGCCAATATAAATACTGAACTACATGTGCACTTATTGAAGGAGAGTGTGCCTTTTTAAGTTGAAGTCCTTGTTTATAAAATTTCCTTTTTCATCTTGTTATATTTCTCTACATTTAGATTGATAATAGTAGCAACAGGAATAAGGTAGATTGCACTAGAGTTCTGCCTGTTATACCATTCAAAGGTTACATCTTTCTGCAGCATTTTCTTTATATAGCAATAGATGACTACCCTTGTGATACCCTAAAACCTTGACCTGTTTATATTTTGTTCATTTTCTTTAGTTTAATGAGGTGATAAATAAACAAGCTTCTCAAGGAGTAAGAGACTGTCAGTTCTTGAAACTGAGGTTCTCTGTTTATTCATAGGCCAGATATAGATGGCAACAGGCACCATGCAAAAATGTCTGACAGTCATCATGCAGCTGGTCTGAGGGAGCAAGACCAGGTTAAGTGATGGTTATTAATGTAACTCCTTGCTGCTCCACATTTGGGACCCTTTCCTGAGCTGAGATGGTCAATGTTATTGACCCATGGTCAAGTATGTGGAATCCAGACATAGGAATCAAAGATAAGAATTGACTTGTAGGCTGTTCTCTCACAAACCTCCTCTCTTCTAATTGATTTTCCATATGAAATATATAAAAAAAAAATAGAGTGAAAACCGATATCTTTGACATAGTAATTCATGAGAAAGCTACGGTATGGTAAAATTGCTCAGGCAGAGTAGTCTCTGGAGCACCCTGAGCAGAAGCGTGCTGCGCTGCTATTTAGATCCTCTCCCTTTGGCTGCCTCTCAAGACAGACGGCTTCTCAATCACGCTGCAGGCTATTCACCCGGGCAGACGTGGTAGGGAATTAATCTACCTGGCGTGCTTGGACACGCAGGGTCCCATGTGCTCTTCAGGGTACCCTCCAGCCTGTCTGAGCCCATACTTCCCAGATCACTGTCTAGTTCTGATGATGATTTTGACTCCTGGAACGGCCATCAAACAGCAACACAGAGAGTCTCTCGGAGTCCATAACTACTGATGATCAAGAACCTTGGGACTTTCATGTAGTCAGCTAATGCAAGTATCAAGATCTATTATGTATAATATGGCAAAGAAAAGCAACATACTCAGGAAGTTTCACAAGATTTATCCTGGCTTTTAGATACTGGGAAACTGCTTTAAAAACTTCTGAAGCAGCATTGCTGATGTCAAAGGTCAATATTTTCAAATGATGTTCTCACAAAATCAAATAAAATAGGATATTTATTTTACTGTGACATCCAAATTTTTTTAAGTTATTTTTTGCAAGTCTACTGACAGTAGATAGCATTTTGCTTGTAACTGCTCTTTTGCTGGTGGAGAAAGGAGATCCTGATTAGAAGGAATCCTGTATACACAGACAAACACATATTCTATTTACTTTCCCGTAAACATTTGTTTATTCCCTAAAAATTAGCAGTCATTTTAGCTGTATGTGAAAGAGATATCCACACATTGATGGCAATTAGTCTTGTTTTATTTTAGATCTTAAAATTTAAAATAAGAGAATATTTTGGACAATAGCAGTCACGTGGACATTTTTGCAAGGCTGGGAATAGACATACAATTTAAGATATTGCAAAGACATTATAGGGGGGAAAAGGAGGCAAAATTACAATTATGCATTTTAATATAAAGTTATAACTCTTTCAACCCTGTTTTATCCTGCAAACACTGTAATTTATGGTAGTGATTGTCTACTAATCAGGTGTTGTTATTGCAGTGCTCTCTTTTACCAGGACATTTTAGTGTTAAAAATTATAAAAGATGTCAGTCAGTTTTGCGTGTACTGCAATTATTTTTATGGCTGATAAATTGAATGAATAACTCCCTGTGTGCAACATAGGCAGAGCAGGTTTGAACAGTCCTTGGTTTGCTTTTGATTTACATGTCTATACAACGATGTGCAACTCTTAAAAAATATGGTATTGCTGCACAATAAAACAATTGGATTAGAAGTGATTCTACTGAATAATTTTGCTTTCTTTCACATAATATTGCAGTTGTAAAAATATGTACACACACTAGGTCAAATCCTGTGTGCACTAAAATACAGCTATTAAGGTTTCTTTTTTAAGATAAACTGATGAGATTGCAAAGATTCTTGGAAAGGAAAAAAAAGAGCATGTGTTGTGATTCGTCTCGAGGTCATTAAAAACAACGTGGGCAGATAACTTTTTGTTGGCACCTAAATCACTAAAAGTAAAGATAAAGAATCCTTGAATTACAAGAGGCAACTTCTCTTTTCCTGAATCAGGATTATCCTACAGAGCTTCAAGAAAACCCCAAAGTCAAGGTAAGGAAGAAACAGTTTTAGTGCAACATCCCTTAATTATACACAGATGTTTACTAACAAATGTAGCTATATCATCTGCATGGCAGAGAAAAACAGGGATTTTATTCCTCTGTCTGTTATCAATTAAATCATCAAAACAATTATCATTTGAATTACAATGTATCATTTCACTTTTAGAATGTATGGGGCAGAGGCAATCTATGAAGCAGAAATCTGCTAACCATCAAAGCAACAAAGAAACATTAAAGTTCAATGGACAGTTTGTTCATGTTTTAATCTAGGGTTTTTTTAAAAAAATGGAAACCATGTTCACATGGTCTAAGTAACACTTGCGTCAAAAAAGCCTTTGAGGTTCAATCCAGTGAGACAGTACATTTTTTTCTCTTTTTTTCCCCCCCTTCTTTTCCCTCTCCCGCATTTTTTTTTCTTCCCAACATCCACAAATGTTTTCAAGAGGGGAATATAACCCTAGGAGATCCCAAGGTGTCACTGCTAGAGTTTTCATCAGGGAAAATATCTGCCAAGAGGCAAAATTGACATAAGAATAGAAATAAAATGCTTAATTTCTAAATTTATTCCTTTGAAAAAGGGATGCACCTGGGAACTGATTCCTATTAATGCTAAGATTCTGTTATCTTCCACTATGCATGTTATACCTGCTCGGTGTTATTTATTATGGTATCTATGTTTCAAAGTATTCACCTGACCTAAGAAAAGGGATATATTCCAAACTTTTTTGCTGTACATGTACCTTGCATAAATTAATGAAATGCTAGGTAAGTAGTTTTCTTACTGCTTTTAAGCTGAAAAAACTAAAACCAGCAAACACTGGGGTTTTATCAAAGAAAACAGAGATCTGTTTGTTATGGGAACGAGTATGTTGGTATAAAAAATTAAAATCCTCAACAAATAATCCACATGGGATGTTAGATACTATCCCCAGGTGCTTCTGTTTTTTCTACTAGCAGTTATTTTCAGAAATTATTCCCTATAAAAAATATTAATATTTTCTCTTGCTGTGAAATTTAAAACTTTTTTCCTTCTAAAATTAAGCAACAAGTGTGCCACTATACTTTCTGATGCAATACCTACCTGGGACAAAGGATCATATTCATAAAAACATTTCTGTGGCCAGGGCTCTTTAATACTTTCCTTTTAAAGCTGAAAATAAAGACACATGATTTTATTAGAGATACACAAAATGTCATAATTACCTAGTCACAGAGATTAGTGTCTCCTTAAGGAAACCTTTAAGCAAGGATGGATTTTTCCACCAGGTTCAAATGCAGGGATTGAAAAGAGCCCTCTGCCTGTGCCCCTAGCATATGTGCTGATATGCAGTCTGGTTGCACAATTAGCATCTGAATTTAAACTGAGCTTTGTTTAAACTGCCATTTATACCTATAATTTTTGGCACTCTGTCCGGAAGGACAAAACAGCCTGGAAGAGAATCATTCTCCAGTAAGCAAATGCAATCTGCCTGCTGTCAACTGTCCATTTCCATCAGATTAGGCTGCCTTTTCCACATTTAGAGGTCTAGTTCAAATGTTTTACATGGGCATAACATTTATAAGGAGAGTCATGAGCTTAGAAAAATAACTGCCATGAGATTTATTACTGCATTTTCTCTCAAAATTAAAGTGTATACTACATTAAGAGTAGTCCAGGCTGTTTGTATATATTTGGTGTCTCTTCACTGCATGTAAACACGCATTTGTGAATTCAAACAGTTATCATTTCATGGCAGTATCAAAGTGCCTGGTGTTAAAAACAGTGATACCATATCTGTATTAACAAAAGAGATAAACTTTTGTTTTGAAATTGCCTGTCCCTTCCGGACACAGAGATATTGCAGAGTTTAGGAATTCGTTTGCTTTGAGTGCTCACAGCTTTCCCCTTGTGCTGCATAGCTGAGCAGAGTACTACCTTCGGTGCCAGAAAGGCACAGCAGCCTTCCACTGCCCACCTCTCCCAAAAGTAAACATCCACAGGATCATTTTACTTCGGGACCTACTTTCTGACATTTCAGGTACCTTGTACATACACTTACCTTGCCACCCTAAAAAGTGACCGTGGTTTATCACTAATCAACTATTACATGCACCATCTACTTTATTCAGTGAAATGTCTCAGGAAGTGCTGCCACAGGAGATTGAAAGGAATTTATTGTTTTACTGATTGGAAACGGCGCATATGTGGGTTGTGGAGGTAATGTGCTGCTGAGACAAGTGCGTATTCCAGCTGGCTCAAAGGCTAGACATGCCTCCTAACTTTTTTGCTCCTTAACATTTAAATGTGCCAAAAGAAGCTCCTGGGCATCCTCAGGAGCAGGCCCAGTCCTTTGCCTGCTGACAGCGTGTCTAAACCTGAACCTGGTCCTATTTTGAACATACTGGGAGCTTGACAGCACACCTTGAGACTTAGCTTTTAAATCAAGCTTTCCACAGACTGCCAGCTGCAAAGCCCTGGATGATAAGTTTACTGGCAAGTTTTGTGTTTCTTTGCTGAACTCAAAGCCTCAGGGCGGTAAGACAGCAGTGTGGGTTTTTGGCCCTTTTATCCTAACTATTAACTGATCTTCCAGTAGCTTGTGCAAGATATGCCATCACAGCTCCATGAAGGATCGTTAAAAGTACCGGCTGTGTTACACGATAGATACACGTATTTTTCTGAGATACAATATGAGCCCCAGCTCTCCATCACGAATATTTAATTCCTGTTTACTTTAGCTATTTTGTCTTTTGTTTTATTTGCAGATTACACCTGAAAAGAGGTAGTTGCTTCCTCTTAAATGTATTTACCACTCAAACTCTGAATAGCTGCTTCATTTATATATGCACTAGAAGTACTTTTATAAGAAGCACAAAGTTACTGGAACTATTTTCACTGAAAAGACACAGTAATCAAATTATTGCAGCACTTAAAATCAGTCTTATGAGGTAAATACTCAGAGTTATGAATGTGATCTTTTGCTTTTGCACATGCTCTCCAGTGATGACTTGAAAAACACTGATGAATATACCTGCTATAAAGTCATTCCTTGGAATATTTAACACACTCACTGAGAGCAAACAGTGCTTTATTAATTTAAAAAAATGCCTTCTATCTCACTTCACAGCACAGGCGTAGCAAAATTCAGACTTTGGAAAACTGGAAAGCAAAGAGTCAAACTGCGTGGCCCTGCAGCCTAATTGTGCCCTCTGGAAATTGCACATTGCTGGGGAATCCCCAGGGCTTTTTCTGCTCCTCATGTATGAGGTGTATGTGCAGAGACAGAAGGCTGAGATGGAGCAGTGCAGCAGGACAGGGGCTGTAAGAGCTGCCTGGGGAGCAGCTGTATCTCTCTGGGTGTGTGTGTGAATCCCTGTCAGTGACTCCTGCATCCACCATCAAAGGGAAGAGCATGTGCACTGATGCACCTGGGAAGAGCCTGTGTACCTAATTTCTGCACTGTCATGTGTACATTACTGGTGGTAGGGTGCTGAGATCATCATCAGCTAGATGGGAGATATGTGTGGTCTGTGGGTTTACAGACCGGCAAGTCAAAGAAAAGTGTTAGACTGAGTCATCTGCAGAAGGATGAAAGCACTGTAAACAACTTTTTCTCAAAAATTGTTGATGTGATGATCTTTTTATGCAGCTGAGTAAGTGCTTTAGAGTAGGACAGATGGAGACAAATAAAAACTTGAATTCCCCAGGTTTCAAAAATTTAAACTGAGAGATCTGTACATGCATTCCCTGCTTTTCAGAAACTTAGGATTTGCCACACCTGTTCCTCAGAAAGGAAACAAAATACCTCTAAGCAACCCTAAATCAGTTTAAAAAAATATTTTCCTGGTTTGCTTTGTTTTTCTCACTGGATCTACTTGGGTTATTTTTTGTTTTATTTTAATGAAAGACAAACTTTTCTATCAGAAAATTCATAATCATTTTGTGCAATTTCTTATTTTTGAGCTTTATTCAAGGAGAAAGCTTTAGCCACTTGAATATTTGTGTATTTGTCTTGTCCTCTGGGCACTCTGACTCACCCCCTGCAATTTTACTCCTCCCTCACCATTTCAACCTTCCACTCTATCCATTTTGCTTTCCTTCTCATTGCAGCATTTTGGAATATATAAGCACCTAAAAAGATAGTCCTGAATAGGAATGTGATGTATAAATATAGATTGAAACACTTCCAGCTTCAAACACGCACACACACATGATGTTCTCCATTCCTCTAGAACTCCAACTCCTTTAGAAAGACCCATTGTAGCTGGTTCTCCCATCTGGCTAATGCTATGCCATCTCTTGCTTCTTTAAGAAATTCTCTCCCAGCATACAGGGTAATTCAATTTTCACTGAAATTGCTGAAAGACAGAGTTACTGGCTTCTTCATTAATCTTTTTGGCCACCACACCTGATTGTAAATCAGTCACAACTGTGCAAGATAGTCCTTCCCAAACAAACATGCTGCTTTGACAAACACTCAATCCTACTGAAACCCAACTCTTTCTTCCTCAAAAATAAAATAAAAAAAAAAAAAACCCAACCCAAAAAACATTGGGGAAGCACGTAGTGATTGAGAAAAACACTAAGTGACCGAGGTCACTTAGGACATAATTGCAGCTCCAGTGTGATCTTCAGTCTACATGCACAAAAAAGCCTTGCTGAGAGTTACTCTTTTTTAAATGAATGTAATTTTTTTTTTTTACCCCTTGATTCCAAAGTCAGATAAATCTTCGTAAATTCTGCATCAAGTAGCACAATGCTTGAAGCACTAAATGTATCCAGTGGTCCTATTACAGACATCTGAACTATGGTCCAATTGAGAAATGTGCATAAGATTTAGGGGCACACAGATAAGTTAGAGAAAAATGCATTTAGAGTTCTAGTTCTAACATAACTGCCATGCTGCTATAAAGAGTGAAACAACTACAAAAGTGAAAAACCCTATACCTAACAACTGAAGTTCCTGCATTTCTAATTTGTAATACATCATGTCATAATCATATGTGATGCTCAGCATGACAAATAAAGACAGATTACCTGGCCAGAATAGCTTACAAAGTCCTGATGTTTTAAACACTTTCATGGGGTGTGGTGTTTACACTATGAAGAGTGCCATTAACTGCACTGTAACTACTTCTGGAATAAAGCAGTGTCATTGACTTCAATGAGACTACTCATGGTAATAAGCACCGTGCTCAGGCTGTCTGGAGACTACTATTATTGCTAGTTACACGCACTTCATGTTGCAGTAGCCTCTAGAAGACAAGTCATGGACCTGGGCTCCACTGGGTTAATCATTATGGTGCCCAAAGTTAAGAATGAGAATAACGTGGATAGAGAAGAGAGGAAAACTAGGATGAGAGTGAGAAGAATAGGAAACAAGTATCTCAGCATTGTTACTTGGCAAGTTGCTGCATATATTTCAGACTTACAGTTTTTAAAAGCTAATAATGGCTTTGTTTAATCAGAGCCACATTCAACAGAAAAGTTATTTACATATTTTAAAAGACTCTGAAGGGCTCCTCCTATCCTGGCTAACTTAGCCCTTTTCCTGCCCTTTTTCCCCACTGTGACTTTTGAAAGCAAGAGCCACAGCAATATATGCTTCTATAGGAATAAAAATTTAAAGACTTTCATTTTGTTGTGGTCGTGGTAAAAAACTGTACACAGACATTTTTCTTTGACTCCATTGTTTGAAACTTTGCTAGTTCCTTTTTTTTTTTCCCCTCACTTCCTCTTACTTGTATTTGTAGAGTGTGAGAGAGGTTAAATGCTTTCAGTGTTTGATCAGTCACCAACTGAGAGTACCCTGGAAACCAATGTTTTCTACAAGTTGAATTTTGTGACTATGTGCACATGAATGTGCGAATATGAACATATGAGTAATTGCTAGGAATGTGCATGTGTGTTGTGGTAATTATTTTCCTCCATTCATGCTCTTTTCAAAGGAGAAAACATTAAATTGATCTACCAGGAAAAAAATAAAGAAAATCCCCTTAAAAACTAATTTCCTAGACCAAATACTGGAATATTTTTGGGGAGGGGGAGTAAGGGAGTTAACACTGCCATAGCAGTTACAAATATTATTTTTTAAAAAGCATAATTCTTTACAAATACATGCAGTGTGGGAGGAAGGAAGGACTTGTGGTTTTGGCACTAGACTGGTAAGCTCACAAGAGCTAGATTCTGTTTCCAGCTCTGCCACAGACTGTTCATAGATGCTATCACAGTGAAAATAATAAATAATAATAGTTATGAGCACTTCTGCAAATTATTATCATCTTTCTCTGCTTGTAAAAAGGGAATAAGAACAGTACTTCCCTCCCAGTGCTTTATTTTTAATGTGCTGGTGTGGTAAGAAGACTGAAGGTGCCCAATCCGCTGCTGTGCAGGGATCCTCTGGCAGCTGATACCTGGAGTAGCACATGGCATGTGAGCCCTGCTGCTTTGGCCAGCCCAGGGGGCTGTGTCTGGGCTCTCTTGGCTCTAGTGATGACACACAGTGTTAGGGCAGGCTGACATCAGTGAAGTGAATAAACAGCATTATCACAACGGAAATTAATTTCTGAGGGGGTTTGTTCAAGCAATAATGTTTCTTTCTGGAATTTAAAAGGTGGCAAGAGTGATAGGAGACATCAAAATGTGTGTTAAAGCCCTCAATTCAGTGTTTTTAGCTAAAAATATTTCTGTGCAACAAAATCAGTAGGGGCTCTGATGTCTCATGCTTCTTCCAGCTACCTGGCTAGGCTTCTGCACCCTGATTCCAAGTGAACATACAAGGTACGGATGAAGAAAATTCCTCCTTGTTGAAGGGAAGGGTAGGGGTTTATAATAACATTGTGGTTTAACCCAGCAGGCAGCCGAAACCAGGACAAATAATTATCACAAAGAAAAGCTTTGGGAATGATGATAGTTATCTACTACTGCACCATTAAACTTAAAAATGTTTTTTGGTAATCAACACAAAAGGTTTAATTACCATAAGCACTTCTCTCTGGACTAGCTTTGCTTCCATTTAAGTACATTATTTCAAAAAAAGAACCCTGTTTTCCCACTGATTTTAGAGAAGACAACATTGGGCCAACAATGACTGCCTTTGAAATTTCTGCCCCAAAGTTCCCCATCTATAGGACTCTCCATGGACTGTTACTTCCTACTTTACCTTCAGTAAACCAGTTTGTTCTAACTTTTCTCCTGCCCTTGTCTCTTAGTAGAGAATCTTCATTAAGAAAACACTGTTTTATAGATGGCAGTGATGAAAAAAGGTCCAAGTGGATTTTCTAGTGAACCAAATCTCTGAAGAAAAATCAAAATTGTAATAAAAAAGTATCCCCATACATTCCTGAAAATGAAGTTGATTTTTCTTTCCTTTGTGAACAAATGCTTTGTCAGCATTTGGAGCTTGTAATTCCCCTGCATTTATAATCTTGCTTAATTTATTTTCTCTTTGGTGGTTTGGTTTTGTTTTTTTTTGATTGTTGTTGTTGTTTGTTTGTTTTTCAGAGATTGATGTAGAATTACTCCCTTTTTTGATTTCTGTTTCCTATTGGATATTGTCCACAGAGTCCATCAAAACACATTTGATTCTTAGTATCCCTAAAAATCAAATGCCTAAATAATCCAACTCTGGATGCTCATGTGTAACTTTAGCTACTTAAATAGCTCTAATACTAATATTTTTACTATTACTATTCTTTTTCATAGAAAACAAGTTCACACAAAATCACTATGATATCTGCTTTCCTGCATAAGTTAGACCTTACAGCTCTAGACAACTTATTCCTGCATTAGGCTTAAGGATTTATGCTAGAATTGAGATATTCCTCTTAATAAGACATTGAGTCTTGACTTAAAGATCCCTAATTATGGAAAATTTAACACATCCCTTGAAAAATCTGATTCACAGGATGATTCTTCTAACTGTTATAAATGTGTCTGATTGAACTTTGCCTGTTACAGCATGATTTTTATTTATTATTCTAAAGTCAGGATTTAATAATCTAATGTACATTATAACAGCAACTTTCTCAGAGAAAAAAAAATATGACAAAGCTGCCTTACTACCAAGTGCACTGTTTATTGAGGAAAGTGGCATTCTGCAACAGGACTAGAATCCAAAATTAGCCTTACTGGGAGTTTTAGACTATAGATGTGCCTATTTCTGACAGGTAAATTAAGTTCAAGTCTACTGTGTTGTGGTCTGAGAAAATATATAATAGGACAGGATACCTGGCAGAGCAGAAGTAGGTGAGGGACTGAGATGGGGAAGAGAAGAGGTTTAATGCTCATTTTTGAAGTTACATGTTTTTGAGTGCATACTATTTACTGCATTCTCATTTTGCATTTAATTTGTATAGTTTAACTTCAATCCATTGGCATGGGAATGGTGGTCAGAGCTAAAAAGAGAGTGGAACTGATTCATATTCACCATAGATCTAACATGCTGAGCAGTGTCTGGTCTTTGATTTTGCAAAGACTCCTCAAGATATTTGATATTAGGCTACAAGTCACGGAATGTACTGTTGTAACTTGTACAAGATCCTAAATAATTTTGAATTGGCTTGTGTTCAGTTCTTATGATTTTTTAGGCTTCCTTTTTTCTAATGTACATAAATTATTCTTCCCAATCCCATTAATGTTAAATATGCTTGCTGATTGTCTTCCAAGAACCTTTTATTTAAACAGAGTCTACCTGAGATAAATGACTTTTTTTTGTTTTAAACTTACAACACCTGAACAAAAGACCTTTGGGGCTTGCTGTCTTTGTATTATGATTTATTTGTTGATGTCAAAAGATTGCACTATGTAGCAGGTCTACTTTTCTGCCTCGTGTAGTAATACAGCTACTATTATCTGTCCTCTTATTGAGAAATCCTCCCCAATAGAGCTGAGAGCAGAACCCTGAGCAGTTTCCCACCCACTTCTTCAGATCCTGGTGCCTATCAAAACATCTCAGGAAGACTCAGTTTCACTGGGATGACTTGAAAGAAGTGAGGGAACTGCTAGGAGTTCCAGTGCTTACTCCTACAGTAGCACTGAGTGGAACTGGAGACACATCAACTCCCCATCCATTCCCACCCACCCTTATCTGTCCTGTTTTTCAGGGAATTTGCACCTGTAAAAGCCTTGGTCCTATCTCTGCACACCCATGGTATTTTATAGAAGCTACAGGTTGTAAGCGCATGCCATGGTTGCTGGCCAGTATCAGTCACTCCAGACCCTGCAGAGCAGCAGTGTGGGAATGGGTAATATCAACTATCCATAGGAAAGGGCAGTGAATAGGGAGCTACAAGCTTTCTCCTCCTCATACATGAAACAAACCTGCTCCTTTCCAATGAGAAACAAATCCTTCCCTGAAAGTGGTCCTGGATTTTCACTTGTATGTCCTTGACTCCCAGAGAAAGCAAATATAAAGGTATCATTCACTAGCCAATATTCTACTTTATTCTTTCAAAATTCCTTTTCTATTGTTTGCTTTTGCCTCAATGAGGATACTTTGTAAGCTTCAGGCTCCAGGCTTTTGCAACTATCATCATTTTTGGATCACATTTAGTTAGCTCAATGTAGATGATAACAGAAAGTTATAAGTTTCTAAATATGCAACTTCTGTGATAGACCTTAAATACAAACTATGCATGTGGTGTTCTGAATACGTGTTAATCCTATAGCTGAGCAGGTTTGTTTTTTCTAACAAATCTGAATTAACATGATACACCTTTTATGTAGATCAGAGATGAGAGACTTTGTGGGAGAAGGTAGATTTAAGAAATACTTTTGGCAAATAGGCAACCCCTTACAAGTAAAATGTTTTATCATGTATAGCTGCATATTTAAATAATACAGAAAGGAAAGCTCTTAATTTAGAGAAAACAGAATAATTTGTTGAATTTATAAAAACCTTTAAGCTGAAACCTTTAAGCTAAAATTCTCAAAGGTTCAATTTTTCAGCAAAAAACCTGGACACGATCTGAACTTGGACAAGAACAGTCCTATAGCATATTTGCCACTGGTGATACACAGGCCAATTCAAAGGAGTTGCTGCAGCAGGATGATCTGCCTAGAATGGGGAGAACAACTCCACCAAGGCCGGATTTGCAAAGCTATCAGTGGTAAATGAAGAGGGGGTGTCATGCTGCTTTTGGTGTTGAACAATGCTGAAACCAGTCTGACTCATCAATCCCAAAGTTAAACATCCTGATAGGGAGATAAGATAGGGTAGACTTGGTTAAAGGACCAAACAGGTGATCTTACTTATCTACAACTTATCTACAACTTATCTAAAACTTAAGAACAACTTATCTAAAACTGCTGAGCTGACACAGCTGGCCTGGAGCTGATATGACAGTCATACATAAAAGCCTAGTCCCAAATTTTAACACCAGAGTCTTCTGATGTATTCTTTATTGGGGTAGATGTGTGGAGATTCATTCCTTGAGGCTGAGTAAAAGAGACTTGCCCACTGTCGTTGGTATGAGTGAGTACAACATCAATCTCTACTTAATAATTGGGTTTGCTAGCTATAATAAAATTGCTTTAATACAATTGCTTTTAATATAATTTCTTCAATATTGCTTCATATTATAATAGTTGTTATAGTTCCTATACTCTGTAGTAAATAATTCTGATAAAGACCTTTTTGTCTAGTCATTGTCATTATAAACCATGTATATTTATAAAAATATATATGGTTTGCCATTCTTAATTCTGCAGGACAAAGTAGTATAGATGTTCCATTACACCTGTATAATCCTTTACACATAATTCATTGACAAAGTCTGGGGCTAAGATGAGATCCAGCCACACACTGGTTCCTCTCTCTCTAAAGGAGTTTAGAAAGAAAGGGAATCCTTTCTGCACCTCTTAACTCAATGTGAGGGCTTTGTAATAAACTCTGTCTGTAGCTCCCACTCTGCCTGCAACAATTGCATAACACAGAACTGAGAAATAACACTAGCTCGCACAACTATGTCCACCACTGAGGCTGAAAGTTACTGGGAAGTTAGACAAAAGGTCTGTGAAGCCCTAGATCCCACCTCTAAGTTAGAAAAAGATTATTTATTATTTCATAATTCCTGTTTATACGTCTGTGGTAGTGTCAAATATCTCAGACAAAAAGATTTGTAAATATAACTCCTATTCAACTGTAACAGTAGATTACTATTATTGTCTTGTAATTGGCTCCCAACCAATAATACCTATAATATAATGTTTATAAATAGAATCATAGAATATGCTGAACTGAAATGGACTGGTAAGGGTCAAGTTCAACTCCTTGCTCCTCACAGGACTACCTAAACTAAACTACATGACTAAGGGCATTGTCCCCTTGAACTCTCTCAGGCTTGGTGCCATGTCCACCTTCCTGAAGAGCCTGTTCCAGTGAATGATCAGCCTCTTGGTGACCTTTTCCTAATGTCTAGTCTGAACTTTCCCTGACTCCATTTCCTCGTGTCCCATTTTCCCATTCCACTTCCTTGTGTCCCACCACTGGTCACCAGAGAGAGGAGATCAGCACCTCCCACTACAGTGTTCACACATTCAAGTACGACTCCATGCTGGGACTTTCTGGCTTTCTTCACTGTGGCTTTACTACTGTGGGGCCTCCTAAGTAACCTTAGTCCCCTCTGTGGGAGGAAGTGAGCTGTGATTGATGCCAGGAAATCACCTTTGGACACCATGCTGGACTGTTTCTTCAGTCCTGGGCCACTTAGGAAAGAGTTGCCATCTCTCACCCATAAACTACTCCCTGAGTCCCACATCCACCCTGTCTCTGACCGAGGCTTTAGTCTTGTGGCTCTAGGTCATAACAAGTTTTATCATGTACCTTATCAGATAATTGAGTATAGTCTTTTGTAAGAGTTACATCAGGTAATATTTACAAATGCATGTAATCCACAAAAGGAATTTGTCTCCACCTGAAGCAGCTGGTATCGAAGAACCTGCTGTCAGGAAATAATTTCCTTTAAGAATATGTAAACTGTTTCACACTAGGGCTATTTAATATCATAAAATAAGGGTCTCTTAGAGAACTGGGAAGGGAGGAGAGAGTGAGATGGAAAATTTGAGCAGACTGCAAGTTATTAATTTTTAGGAGATACTTTTCATGCTGTCCCTACCCATCCAAAAGAATGTAGGTGTGGAGAACTAAATGATCTTTCACCTAGAAGACTAGAAGTTAAATCCTTAAATTATCACTGAAAATTTATAATATATTTCTCTACAAAGTGCAGAAGCAATATAAAAGCTGTAAACTATAATCCTGTCCATTTCTAATGCACCCATTAAATGTACTTTGACTCTTTTTTTTCCCTCTTGAGTGACTGTATAAATTACACAGGAGTAAAGGTGCTGTCTTGACTTTTTTTTAATCTTCCTGTATGTGAATTTCCATTAAATGCTCCTTCTTTAGGTAAAGGAAGAAGCTTGGCTGCCATTTGCCCACAGCTAAATCATTAAGGCCTGCAATTCTTTTACAGACTAAAGATGTTTCTTCATCTTCTTCATACATTCTCTCTTTGGATAAAAAGAGCAGAGTCTCCACATAAAGAGACAGAGAAGGACTGGATGAACAGTGTGCAGGATTCTTTTTTTTCCTTATTCGTCATTGGTAAGTTTTCTGCCATTAGTTAAGAAAAAAGAGATGGAAAAGTTCTACTAAATCATCCAGTCCAGCTCCTCCTCTGTGCTACACTTCATATTCCCCATGCTACACTTCATATTTTTGCTCAGAAAAAAATTTAAAGGGTTTGCATTTGTTCCCACATAAGCTTATTTCATACCACTGTTTCATGCTTTAACTTCCACTCAGGGAATCCTAAATAATTTCTGTCCATCCTTTCCATTGTACTTGCCAGATATTTGTAGGGTGTTATGTTTTCCCCCAAGCCACTGTGTCGCCAGTTTTTCTCTCCATGGCATAGTAGGGCTGTTAGACCCATCTACAGTTACGGCTGCCATTCCTTCTCGTTAGTCTTGCTCCATGCTGATATGTTGACCTTTGACCATTTGGATAGAATTTTTAGTCTCTACATGAATGTCTTGAGCTTATTTTTTGGAGAGTATAGAACAGCACAAGTCAGCCTTCCCTAAAACTGGGATTAAAGGGAAAATGAGAGAAAAAAATACATTCATTTCTCTTGAGAAGCTGAAACAGACACATGCCTTGCAGCACACTTGACTTTCAGTTTCTGGGTGAGATGACCCCTAGAACTAGGTGTATCCTTTTTGTCACCCCCTGACAACCCTGTCAAACTATACAATTTCAAGGGGAAAAAAAATCCACTACTTACACAGGTTTAAAAGACCCTTCTTATGCAGATTACATTCTTCAAAATGTCTACCTTAATTCAGCAAGCTCAACAACAACAGAGTTCTTAAAAAATCTTGCCTCCTCTTGAGTGGCTGACCTTACTTTAAGAGAGCCGAAAAGGTAGAAAAAGCCTCTATACTTTTTGTCCCAGCTGTTCATCCCTTTGTGGGCCTGAATATCATGCATGAGAGAGCAGGAAATTGTGCTCTTGTGTGTTCTCAGCATTCCCTTTGCTTTGGCATTTGTAGGAGGTAAAGAGGCATGGCCTGACTAATGGTGAGAGATGAGGAAGGAGAGGACGGACAGGTGGGAAGTGCTAAGAGAAGACTAGAAGAAGGAAGTGGCATGAGCCAAAAGAGAAGCTTAAGGAGCATGGAGCAAGGATTATGAACAAAAAGAAGAAGTGTCAGGCAGTGGATGGAGGAGAGGATAAGAGATAGGGGAGGCAGGTGCTGTGGCAAGCAGAAGACCAAAACAGAGATCAGACAAGCAGAGGTAAACATGAGCCAGGATGTGAGTATGAAAAAATAGACTGTTGACAGATCATACAGCTACAGGCTGTACCATCATGAATATTCACAAAGGCACCAAGCTAAAATTGCACTGGCATTTCCTACCACTTGAATGCTTGATTTTGCAATCTGAACATTCTTTTAACATAAATTTTTAAACGTAACTCTCTGTAGATATATAATCCAGAGTTATGTATTTAGATTGTGTTGTGTACATATAATCATGCTTAGCTTCTTTCTATGGAAATGCAATGATACAACTTGCTTCAGGCTCAAGCCTTGAGCTCTTTTCACGTGTCCATAGCCTCAGTCTTATTTGATCAGCATGTAATCACTCCATCATTCTTCTCTGAATTCCTTCTAAATTACTAAGGACATGCTCAAGACTGAATATAATAATTTGTCCATGGTCAGACCAGAGCCATAGGGAAATAATGTCACACACACTATATGTCTTCTTGCATAGTTGATACTTCCGTCAGCTACGCTCTTTTGCTGCTATGCTACACTACAAATTCAAATCTAATTACATGTTCTGCATCATACCTCTGTTTCATTAGTGCTTCCCTGCTGGCTTCTCCGTGCTGCTATGCGTGTTTCTACATAGAAAACAATCCTCTCTGTGTGAAGGTGGGATGGGGGTGGAAGTAAACAGAAGAACACAAATAATAATTCAGATGACGCAGTAGAAGTTGATCTACTATTCCAGAAGTTGTTCTACTGGTTGACTCTACTAGTGGTTCCACCACTCTTCAAGACAAAAAGGAAGTCTAGAGGATTAAAATAAACCAGTTTGGGTTAAAGGAAATTCAATCTTCTGTAAAGATTATAACAAATACTCTTCCATATTCTTATCAGTATATATCTATCTATCTATCTAAAACTGTCTATCTGCCTACACAAAGAAATAAAAAGACAACAGTAGTGACAATGACTTAGGAAGTATACAAATTTGAGGTGGAGAGCAAAAGAACTCAGAAGAAAATTGGTCAGGGCAGTTAAAAGGTAACAAGAAGAATATGTCAGGAATATTGAGGGCAAACAGAATCAAAATGACAGCACTGATTGATTACTAAAAAATTTGACCACTGGAGAAAGAGCAAAAGCGCTAAATAAGTGTGTATGGTTTATGTTTGAGGGGAAAAAATGTGATAGTACTATATATTAATTGAAACTTTCCACTTTAAGAGTGAGGAAGAGTGATGATAAACAGAGCTACCAGAAGTAGTCATTTTAAAATCAGCAAGTCCAAATAACATGTATATAATAAAAACTTGTAAAGAGTTGGCTAGGAAACACTGGGAAAAAAAGAGCAGTCTAAAATAAAGCTAATACTGCACTAACAAATCAGAGAACTCCTGAGTCTTTGCAACCATCAGTTAGCTTGGCCTACTGCTTGTAATGCTTTTAGCAATTTCTTGAGTGGGATATAGAAGTTACACATTTTAGGTGGTGCAGAGACTGAGAGAAAGATAAATAACACAGAATACAGGCCACTGGCACAGAATGACCTAGTAAGCCAGTTGTGGTGAACCAAAATGTTTCAGGATGGGAAAACTCAATGTTGCGAACACAAGAATAAGGAAAGTAATCCATAAAGAATTGAGGTCATGGTCTGAAATAGTCTTAGATGATTGAGTTGAATAGTCAGCCTAATATGAGTTGTAATAGTGATGTTGTAGACAAAAAGTCATTTTGGAAATCTTTGTTTGCCAAAGTTAAATTACCACTGCACTAGAATTACTGTGCCCAGTTCTGCTGCTCATGATTTAGCAGAGAGAAGAAGAGTTCAGGGTTCCTAGACTATTAAGATATATGGGAGGACACAAAGAATTTGATTGGATATAAATATATATATGAGAACAAAATTTGATAATAAAGGGTTTCTCAGTCTAGCAGACATAACACGATCTAATGGCTGGAAGGAGAAGCTAAACAAATTCCATGAGAAATATGGAACACGTTTTTAACATGAGAATAAAGTGCCAAGTGTTGTGGTATAGCTTCTATCACAGGAATTACTTTTATCGGGGTTGGATGCCTTACTAAACCACAGCTGTTGGAGATGAAGCACGAATTAAATCAGAAAAAATACTTAAGCCCGTATTGCTGTTTTATATTAGATAATCACTTATTTAGTGCTGTTCTTAAATTCCAGGAATATTTTACCATGGATGCACAAATCTGAATATTTCCAAGTTTAACATTTATACGTGATTTTTGCTTTTGTGCCTCTGACTGCAAAAACTGGTAATAGAGAATATTTGTATTCTTGTGACAACTCTGGAATGTATTTATTAAAACACCCTAATATATAGGCATGATTCAGGCATTTGTTAGATGGATTGTCCCAGACCTTAGGAGGCTTGGTGGAGCTAAAAGTCTGAAATCAAGTCAAGTTATTGTTTGATTTTGAGTACGCAGCTCTAGAGTTCCTCAGTTTTAAGCCCTGATTGTTACCTCTTGAATTTGCATGATTGGTTTTTTTTGCATTTAAAATATTTTTCTTTATATGAAAAAATACTGGCTGAACTTCCAGTAGTTCAGCAAACTGATGAGATTAAACTTATCTGTAAATTTTAGCCCATATGTACTCCTGTGATGAAAATGCCCATAATTATACAGGAAGTACATTCACATAAACACAAGGAAAATGTATTGAGAAAGAGTTCCATTTACTCTTTGTTTGAGGCACAATAATATTAGCTACAACGATTAAAGGCAAACTCACATGTTATTCTCTTAATAAACACATATACATAATTTGATACCCAGTAAATAGCAACACGAACACTTTCAGAAGTCTCTTTAACACAAGGTCATGCATATCAGACAGGCACATCACAGTGCCCTCTGTGAAACCCTGATCAGCTATTTCTTTTTGTGAGACGAAAAGTCTCTAAGTGTCTCATTCTTGTCTCTGTAGCTTATAGATCCTACAAAAAACAAACAAACATAAGTGACAGTAAGTCTAACCAATTCTCCATCCATTTCAAGTCTGACTATTCAGTTAAATGAGACACAACTAAAACACTAGTGGCACCCATGTTCTGTATTTGACAAATGTAGGAATGTTCCTATCAGCAGGACACCATAAACGTGCCCGTTTCAGGGCACTTCTAGGAAACAAGTGTACAATAAGAGGGTGATGACCCACTGAGAATAACCTATGTGAAGCATACACATCAAACCAGTTATTCAACATGCTGTTGCTGTTTTCTTTGACGTTGGGTGCTGCATAGCCCTTACAATCCTGAGCACTCCAGAGTGCAAGTATCTGTTCCTCCCCTCTGAAAGGTTGTGTGCAAATCCTGTTGGGGTGGGGCACCAGAGATAAAGACACTGCAACTTAGAAATGGTGACAGCTGCTGAGCTGGCATCACACGCTTGAGATGACTGTCCAGAAGCAATTTACCAACCTTTTGCTCTTCATACTTAAATATGTTTTAAGGCACTGTGATCGTACTCAGGTGTGCGTGCCCCAGATGCTTTCGGGTCATGGCTGTAACATGGTTCAGGAGCACGCATAAGTGTTGCTCATTTATACATGTAAAAGGTGGAGGCTGCCAGCTGCTGGGCTGCTGCTTTTCTTTGCAGAGGCAGATCCCAAGATGCTCGTGCTGAGGTTTGTGCTTTTCTCAGTAGTTCAGCAGGAATGTAGCGCATGACTACTGACCAAGGATTTTGCAAGTCTGGGCCCTCCTGCATCAACACCACTGGTCAGTTTCCTGTAAATCCTGAACAAAGAATCCACACATCACAACTCTATCTCTGTGAAGGCCTTTGCAAACTCATTCCAGGATCCCATGGAGATGGTGAGATCCAATTTTTGCTTATGAAAAACCCAAGGCAGAGACCTAAATTTAGTCCTTTTACTCCCAGACCCAGGTTATCGCTCTCCTAGCGTGGGGGGAAGTCCAGAAACACTCAAGCCTTCACCAATTCCTACTCAGAAGCTGAGGAGTGCTGGGTGGAACTGGCCACACAGCGGGTGCGGCCATGGCACCAAGACAAAAGAAGCTGATTCAGCTCATTCCCAGATAATTTTCACCGTCTTTCACTGCTGGAATTTGTGGAAGGGCTAGACCAGCAATAGCAGCATCAGATCTTCCTCCAGCTCCTCGGGTTGCAGTGAGTAGCAAAAGAAGAGCGGTAACTCCTGCACTGGTGGGAGTGGTTTGGGGAGCTCCACAGGAAGGATTAGTGCTGGAGCTGTGTCGGGCATGGTGGCCTCCCCTCATGCTACGGTTACTCAGCTCTTTCACAACACTCCTAATGGTCTCGCCTCCGGGACTGGAGCCAGGCTTGCAGCTACTTAGTGACCAGTCTAAATAGCAGTCTTGCAGAACCACAAATTAGATTAAAGCAGGCTGTGAAATGCTGACAGATCTATGCCTATGGTCTCCCAAGAGTGGCCCTGACCATTCAGGGAATAAGCAACTGTGAATAATAATATTTGGGAAAAATCAGTGCCAAAATTCTTACTGTTTGTCTCTGAGTCAAGCGACCAGTTTCTGAGTTCTCTTCCACTCAATTCTTAAGAAATCTGCAGGCAGCTGTGATGCCTGAGAGTCATCTGTGAAAAGAAAAGACACATAAAAGTTGAAGTTAGGGATAGATGGTTCATAGCATGCATATGAAGATGCATTTGAGTGATTAATAAAGGAAGATTAAGTCAAAAGGACGAGAGAAGAAGCCACTGATTACAATAGCTCTGTACTCTTAGTGCTGAAAATAGATTTGATGAACTTGGAATCTGTTTCTCTGAATTGAGAGAAGATATAGCAGCACTGTAAATAAAGTAGGTAAAAACATGACATTAAAATTAGAAATGAAAAGGAAGTGTTAATCAATCTAATAACAAAGTCCAGTATTTTGTGAGGTTGCTTTCTGAGGCAGGTATCAGAGGACATACTTCATGCAGTTCTTTTTTCGGTTCTGGTTCTTTTGTACTGCTGTACAGCTGAGTCTGCAAGCACAGATCATGCTGTGCTTACAGACTGAGCTGCCTTGTTTTCTTTTTCATTCTAGTGGCTGAACTGCATTAAATAAGCCCAAGTAATAATATGTCTTTTCCTTTCTATTGCTAGTTCATGTAGGCAACTGTTAAAGTTGCCAAGGGATTGTTATGTTACTCTGAAGAAGAGATTATTTACATGCTCATAAACAGAAGTAGGTCTGAAGGAATATTATTATTAAATGGTGATTGGCATGATGGCTAAATTCAGTAATACTGTGTTATAGTGCACATCTTTATGTTCCTAGATAGTCCTACAGTGACCGTACAGACCTTTGTAGTTGACAACTTTCTCAGTTCAAAAAGTTTACAATTATCAGAGAAGCAAAGCTTCAGTATATGGAAGACCTGTCAGTCCAGTCTAGCAGGAGTAAATGCATTAAATTATTTATGAGTAAACTCTGCTTCCTTCTAAAACAGGGGTGTGAGAATTGTTCCCAGAGGGAGTTTGTTTTCTAATTCCATTTCTTCAGTTAACATTAGTATATTGTCTCACATAAAACAGTAATTTACTGTATTTATTGCTTTCATTGTTTGTAAGGAGCTGTAGCTTAGCTTTTTGTTTTGCTTTAAGCAGGTTGTGAGACAAAATATGCTTTTTAATGTCAAAGAGCTGGTTAAAACACACACATTGTTTAAAATAAGTCACAATTCATATTTGACATTCAAACAATTCATTTTTTTTTAAGTTTCCTAAGAAGTTTGCCCAGACAAACAAATAAAAGCAGAAAAGGATGGAAAGAAATATGCCACTGCAGGTGCCACTGTGCCAGCATGTCATGCTCTTCAATGACCAGGCATCTGTATCTGTTGTTATCCATTTTGTCCTCTTTGATTTGCTCTCCATTCATGTCTGTGTACACAAAAACCTTTTGGGCTGCTGTGCTCCATGGCAGGCACTTGCAGCTCCCCAATGCTCAGCCATTCCAGGAACCTCATCCTCAAGAGAAATGGAGATGCTGAGTATCTTTGATCTGCTTTCAAATTGGAACAAAACTAACTTCTATACTCTCTAGAAAACCACAAAGAACTAAAAACATGTATTCAGTCAGCACCATGCAAGCCCCTGTTGTTGAGCACAGGTCTGAGACTGACTGGCTTACAGCTGCTGTAGAGATCCCTAGCACAGGCTAGGGATGAAACCTGGTGGCACAGAGACAGAGGCTTTGTGCAACCCACAGCTACGTTTCATGCTATGTCACATTTCTATTGGAAATCAGATGTTGAAAGGAGCTGGTTTATACGCAGTGGGAACGGCTGGGTTGCTGTCTTCCTGGCAGCTTGGTCAGCTGTGTTGGACCTCTAGCAGAGTGGTGATCCACAAACACTGACCACCAGCACCAGACAAGGTGGCAATCTGCTGACACTGGTGCACAAATAGGTGCTCAGTCTGTGAAGCACCTCATATCCCTGTGTGACAGGAGTAGGTGCTGTCTCCATCAAACAGGGATCATCCCTGTGAGTGCCCCAAGCTGCTGCTCTTGCTGGAGCATGGCGATGCGCTGACTGACTTCCTTCTTCCTCACTTGGGTTCCCCCTGGGAACCTGCTTGATGCAGGTGTCTGGGTGACAAAAGCTGTGCAAATCTTAGATCTTACACTTTCAAAAGGACTACATTACTTCAACTTGCTTTGGTTTGAGGGCAAAGAAAGATGTCCAAGGCGCTGTCACAAGTTAGTTATCACATTAGAGGAATGGTTTCTTCTGCTGATCAATATTCCCCTTAGTTCCACTCCCTATCTATCATATTCAAGATTAATTGTGAAGCATAATAGCCACTAACTTAGTTAGTGCCTGCAGATTTGTCTTGTCATGGGAATAGTTATTAGCTTGGTTTCATTTGAAATATTATAACTTGGTGTCTCAACAGGCAGAATTTTCTCATTAAAGCCCAAGTAATAATAGTCAGTATAAAAAAGTGACTCTGTACTATTTAGTGATATTGCTGCCCAGGCTTGCGACAGAAACTACAACTAATGACTGATTCTTTCTTACCATCTGAAAGGAAATATTTTATTTTTAGGGCCTCTAGTAAATTATACTAGTGTGGCTCTTGCCATGAGAAGTCTGAAAATGAAATATGCTGTGCTTATTTCAGTAATTTTCAAAGAATTTTTCAAAGAAAGAAAGAAAAAAGAAAAAATTCCTAAAGCAGAAAACAGTTTTCTACAAAGAGTGAAAAATTATTTTGAAACAGTGTATATTGACAAATAATCTAAATTAAAAAGAAAAAAAGTCAATCTCTGGGGTCTTGCTCGGACAGATATTTTATATTAGTTATATGTGAATCTCAAATACTAATGAAATAAGTTTTCGCACTAAGAGTGGACATGGAGTATGAAAAGCACTTAAGTTTGAAAGTGAACAGAGTACGTCTAATCTTTGACCAGGTACAGTATCTGTACTTCAAAAAGTACTTAAAGTAATGATGAAAGACATAGAAAAATATATTGAAATTATCCAGGATAAGGTATGAACGAAACTTCATTTGCTTGCTTTAAGGGAGAGAAGGAAACTATAGTCTATAAGTCCATACATGGAGGAGAGGGTCTCATTTGAAAAAATAAACTAAACTGAACTAAACCAAAATAGAACTGGAAGCTGAAGTTATGCTAAATCAGGTTAGGGACATTTTAAAGAGTAATGGTATTTAAACACTGGAACAACTTACCTAGGAGTGCAGTGAATCCTTCAACATTGGAAGTGTTTAAATCAAGACAGACATCTTCAGAAAGATATACTATCTTCACACAGCAGTTATAGCCTGGCACAGCCAGTACTGAGTGTTCTGTGGAATTATGCAGAAAGACAAAACAAAGCTTGTAAAGCCAGGTTTCTTCTGGCTTTAAGCTCTGTTTTTTGGAGATATGCTTTCTCTATTTCTAACACTTATTTAGCAAGTATCATTATGGTTACATGACATAGGTAGGCAAAGCTCAGACTGAAGTTTAAAAAAGAAAGGTGGGGAGATTGTGGTTAATCATGTAACTCTGGGTGTGTATTCATATCACACAAATAACAACCCAGTTGCTTAAACTAAGAGGCTGGGCTTCTCCAGTAGTTAGGGATGAAAAGAGAGAAACTCCTTCCAATGGCAGCTGATGGTAGTCATCACTCTCTATTGCCCACACAGGTGGCTCTGGAGACATGGCTCCAAAGGTTAGCTGTCGTTTCCTGACAAAGTCCCTGAAAAGAAGGAAATCCCACCCTTTTCCCTGTCCCAGGCACTGTATTTTTCAACTGGCAATTAATTAAAGAGACAGGTAATTTTCTACTGGGTCAGTTCCCTTGTATGGCTTACAGTGCAGTTGCAGGAATTTTGGCATAGCACGAGCAAAGGGATGTGGATGTGTGATGGGAGGAGCAGGACAGTGCAGCACAGCGAGTCCAGCCTTTGTGCACCATCCCAGACTTGGACAGTTACATACAGGCCCAGAAATTTCATTCTTAGGGGTTCACATCTGGAGGTGTGATCACAGTTTCTCTTTACCTCTGGGGATTAAGTACGGGTATAGGGCCATGCTCGTCCCACTAGCTTCATGAGGTTTTATCAGATCATAAAAGAGTATAAACTGCCAGCTTCATTTTCCAGCAGTCACCAGAGAAAAATCTTTATTTTTTTTTTAAGTTTCTTAAAGCATCCCATGACCTGGGCACTTCCTGCAGTTCAAAATGGCTGGATGGGTAGAAAGGAGGTGAGAGACAAGTACAGCCTCCATTGTTATCATGCAATTTTCTGTGCTTAAGATGTACCTTCATCAGAAATTAAAATAAAACTCCTGCTGCTCTGAAGAAGCTGACAGCAATATTTGTCTGGGCATTTTAGAACAGATAAGATTCTTGAGGTTTCTGTGTCTTCTACATCCATAAAGAGATGTAAGTGCTACCTCTCAATTGAAATTAATGAGAATTAGGCACCCAAATGTATTTGTGGATTTGAACCCTTATGTTCTAATTACTGTGGCAATTAAATATGTGGAAAAACAGGTTCAGCTGCTGGAATCTTGTCTACACCAAGGCCTGGTGAATTATTTATGTTAATTTTCTTTCTAGACATGGCTTAAGTTTGCACTGATGACTGTGCAAAAGCTTTCTTGATTGCAGAGGACATGTACAATATGGAAGGCCCTGAAACTAAACCTTGTGCACTTGGCTTAAAAACCTTGTGCACTTGGCTTAAGACACATATTCATGAATTGTGTGTCTTGCTAAGTGAGACAAGACAGCTGCAAACAAAATAATAAACAATAAAAATAACCAAGTCTTACTTAATGTAAATAGTAGACTATAGAAGAAGCTGATTTCTCCTAAACCATTTCTGTAGTATATCTTCACCAATCAGCTGTTCACTGTACTGATTTCTGAAGGCCACAAGACCATATAACCAATATTTCATGCAATACCATATGCATCTCAATTATTTTTTTCATAAAGAAAGAAGGAAATAAAATGACTGCCTGTTTAATTTGCAGACTCTTTGCTGTTTGAGGCCAATATAATTACTGATATTATTCTTATGCATGTACACACCACTGAAGCACCAGTGTTAAAGAAGACACCTTCATTCTGGATTTTCTAACTTCAAAGTAATGAAATCCTTAACTTCAAACCACAAGAATGAACTTTTCAATGTTAAGTACCTAGTCCTAGTGTCAGTGTATGGAACAACCTTGGCCAAAAAAGCCCAATTAGGCCATGTAAATGAAGTGCGTTTTCAGCCAGTCCTACTGGGAAAACCAGCTTTGTCTGAATAGTTGTAATTACAGTTGATGGGGAAGGGGGAAAACAAATTTGCTATGCATGAGCCCGTACCAAGTAGCCTTTTTTCCTTCTAACACTTGCATGTCTACAAGAATGGCACTATGAAGGGAAGAAAAAAACGACTTTGTCCTTACATGGGTTCTTATTCTCTTCAAGAATCTCAATGATACATGAAGTTTGCTATAGGAGAGGTGCTCCTTTCTCTGATACTCCTTTTGTTTATTTTTCTCTGCCTGACAGCCTCACCGGGCTGCTTGTCATAATTAGCAGCCTAGGTACACACATCTCCATAAAAGCTATACTTCGTAGCTTGTTTTAAGCCAGTACTTCTATTTTCATATTTGGGTCCCTACTTTTGATTCACACCCTCAGCGAAGCATGTGAAAGTTAAATCAGTGATGTGCAAAATTCCCAAATCAGTGTTTTTTCTAGACTTCCCAAAGTGTCACTCTCTCTTCTCTGTGTCTATTCTTGAGAATGCACACCCCACTGCCAGTCTGGATTCACTCTGTGTGTTACATCACCTGCATTCCTCAAAAAAGAGTTAATTTTTCAGTGCAATAAATTTACTCATCTGAATTCACATCACAGTGTGCGGCTTACTCGCTGTATCTCTGGATTGCTAGCTGGGCTGTCTCTATCTCCTGGCAAGGAAAAATAGGGCACCAGACCAGTACGATTACCTCCAGGGATGCTTCCTATGTGCCATTCTGGCTTCTGTGACTAAGGGTTCATGAAGGTCACATAGCTCTTACTTAGATATAACTTTCAAATTCTCTGTATTTGTTTTTACTGCTCTACTTCTTAAATAGTGCATATTAATTTCTGCCCATATCATATGCATCAGTCTTTCAAAAGAATGCCTTTTCCCACAAATATAAAGCTATTAATGACAAATGTTCTACTTACAAGTTACTGTATGAGTGACTCTTTCATATATTAGTCATAATGTAGTGCATAGCTTTATTTCCTTTATTTAAAAATAGCTAATGATCCTTATTTCAATTAGTATGTTAATGTCAATAATATCAGTGTGTTTTGCAATGCTAAAGAACTAAGAGGGAAGGGATTGGTCAGAGATGAGTTACTTGGTTTGAGATGGCTTTTTGTTTTGGCTTATATTTTTCTTTTTCTTTTTTTTTGTTCCATTGATGCATATACCATCTGGAAAAAAAAAAATATACAGGAAAATTGCACAAACCATCCAGGTTTTTCACCAGCTTATTAAGGGTATCTCTGGCCATTGTTAAATAAGAAGTTTTAGCACATAAATAGTTTAGTATGTCATAGGGTAACTCTCTGTTTTATGTGAGCAATGAAAGGAACTAAAAGCAGTGGAGTCAGGAAGGAGGAAAAAAAAATGAAGTTGTAAAGACTAATTTTTTGCCCTCTGTGGGATCAGTTTGTCCAGGCATTGAAGTAGACAAGGACACACATGTTTTCTGGGTCATGATCTGCACTTCACCACATCAAGATCCCAAGTGTAAACGAATGCTGATCCATCAGCATTATTTTTGCCTGATTCATGCTGTGCTTAGTAAAACCTTGTATATAGGCACATGATCCAGCTCCTGAAGAGTGAGAGGTATGAACAGAAATGAGGTTTCTATGTGAGAGAGCTGAACCAAGTGAGCTAAGGCTGCTGCCACCTGTGCAGGTTGTGCTCTTCCCTAAAGGAATGACTTTTCACAGGAAAACTCTTTCAAGACTGGCAACCACTGAGTAAAATGAAGCAAACTCCTGAATAAGTTTAAAGGATGCCTACTGTTGTTTCATGTTTTTCAACAAAGGCACTGGCTCTACCATTTCACAACTCGAGGATGTGGTATATATTAATCTTGGTGTCAACAAGCCTTAGTGTTAATCAAGGGGGCATTCTTGTTAGGTTACCTGTTTCCAAAGAGTAACCATTAAAAGAGTTGTGGATGGATATTAATTCTTATGCAGAGGTCAGACAGAAAGCGGGTCAGGGTATGCTTCTCACTCAGATCAGAAAGCTCCTTTGAGTTGTCTCAGACCAGGAACAAGTTAGAGCAGTCATGTAGACTATGGAAGAGTCATAAAATCTCCAAAAGGACGAATTGGATCCTGGGCAACTGGCTGTAGCTGGCTCTTCTTGATCAGGGGGATCAGACCTGATGACCTCCAGAGGTTCCTTCCAGCCTCAGACATTCTGATTCTGTGATTCTGTGATTCTGTGATGTGAACAGGCTGATCTTTCTTCCTTTTTGCTATAAAAATCCCCTAGAATGCAGTGGTTCTTCAGATCTTTGCAAGATGGACTGGCTCATGATACAGAGGGTAAGGCCAGATTAAGGTCAAGCCCTTCCTTACACAAAGGACTGAGCACTCTGAAAGTTAGATAAATTAGTCTGGTTGAATGTAGCTATTTGTGTGTTCTTGTGTGTGCTTAGATGTTCCGTAGGAAACTGAGAGAGACTGCTAAAGACCACTTGTTACATTGCCATGTTTACCTTGAGTGACTTTCCCTCCATTTGTAATTGGAAAATAGTGACAGCATCTTGGTAATTTTACCAATGCACTGTGTCTCTGAGAGTCCCAAGTGCTGTTACTGCACCTCCTGGCCCATATATTGTGGCTATGCATTTAAGGATCATAATGGAATGGAAAGTGCACTTTTTTACAAAGTGAAATATACATATTTGCAAGATATTTTCTTTCCCTAAACTAAAGCTGAGACCTTGCATCAGTAGCAATGTGAATAAATGTTTTTTTTGCAATAAAAGCATGTTGTTTGTAGTCTGTCACATTAAAATAAAGATTTGAACACAGTTAGAAGTCACAAATGGAAAAGAAAAAAGTATTTACAAGAAATCAAGTGAAAGAAAATTCCTTTTGAGCCAAACACCCCAATTGTACAGGATTGTTGCTTTATATTAGGAGACACTGTAGAGAGTTTTAACATTCCTATGTTCAGAACACTGCAATTATATAGCAACAAACCTTAGGAATAAGATTGAAAAATACTTGCATACAGGACCTAATGCAAAAACTACTAAACTCACTTATAGATTGTTTTTCCCTTTGACTTCAGCACACTTTTAACCAATCCAGATTAACCTTCCCAGAAATGCTGGAAATGCTTGAAGGATGAAGAATATGGAATTGAGGGAAGAAGGGAAAATTAGTGGCTCTCTCTGGCAGAGGGTGATGACAAGACAGGGGGCTCAGGTTGTTTTGATTTGCTGATCTTGCAGTTGAAATGTGGGAAGAAATGCTGCCACTTCTTTTATTGATATTTGCTGGGAGACACTCATTATGTATTACTTCATATGTATGTGTATGTGCATGTGAAGCTTTTCAGAGCTTTGGATGAATGCCTTTTACATAGCATTTTTAAGATCAAAATCTATACAATTATGTGAATTCCTGCATGTAAATGATTTTAGGGAGTCTGGTGTTATAGCATTTTTAATTTTCTAGTAGATTTTATGATAGTGTAAAGTGATAAATTATCTTTCGTGGCTGCCAGAGTTATTTAACTATCTGCAGACACACCATTAGCAGGAGCAGTCTGTGCCCGGTCGGTGTTCCTCATCCTTCCCTGGGAGCAGTCTCCAGGCTGGAAAAGGGTTTCCAGGCACTTCCATGCAAGGCCCTTTTGGCAGCAGTACCCCGGGGGTGCGGGGAAGCACCAGCCAGCCACGGTGTGCTGCAGTCAGGAGGACATTTGTCTATCCTGCAGTGGAGAAAGCTACCAAAGAAGCGTCGCTTATTATTGACTTTCCATTGCTACTGGCCTGTGTTAAAACCAGTGACATAGAAAAGAAAGGTTCCATTTCCCATTACCAGATATCCAATCCCACTAGAAAACATCTGTTGAATCTGGGATGATGCCATGGTATTAGCTCTTCAGTTGCATGCTGTTTCATTGGCTGTCCTCAGTGTTGCCCTGTCTATCACAACGCATAACCTCTTCAGAGATGTTTCAACCACATCGTTAGGGTCCCCAGTCCCATTTATTTGAAAATCAGTGGTAGTGTTTAGCCTTTGGCACACAATTTGAAGTTTAGAAACTTGACTCTGTGCAGGGTGTAAGACAGGGAACAAAAGTTTCCCGATGATTTCATGTGACAGAATTTGTGCAAAGGGAAGAAGTGGGTCTGCAGAAATTCTGCAAGTTGCCGTGTTTATGATCCCAAGAATCTCGCACTGGAATGCCTCAGACACATAACTAAGTGCTTCTCAAAATGTTCATTATTGAAGACAGTATAAGAGAACAGTCTTTAGAATTCAAGTAATATACTACCAACCAGAGGGAGAATAATACAGAAATACTTTCTTGATGATGTGTGCTAAAGCAGCAGGCATTTAAGAGCAACAGATGTCAATCTCTGAGGTTTTTGTAAAGAATTGCAATTTATGACGTGTTAGGGTAAACAGTTGGATTATATTTCTGAAATGCATGTTCCATCAGGTAAAATCATTGTGATTATAGGCCCTAGTACTTTCAGTAAGTTATGCACTAAAAGGCTGAAATTGTAAAACAAGTATGCTTACGCTTTACTGTTAATCCCTCTTTGTATCTACGCTGAGTAAACTACAAGAGAAACTGCATTAAACAATAAAGGCAAAAATGGCATGTTATGTCATCTTGATAAACAATGACTGTTATACTGTTTTCCTTCAAGAAGCAACTGTGACTGGCCTCTGTATTCTCCCTCAATGGAGAATGTGCCTGACTGTAAAAAAACCTGAGGATTATTTAGAAGTTACTTTGTTCATGCCTCTCAGTGAAAGCAGCACTTTCTGCATCTTCTCACTTTGCTGCTTTTCCTTCATTTCTCAGCTCTTATCTATTAGAGAAAGCTGAACTTGTTATTTCAAAAACAACCCACTTTCATGCAGACTACGAGTTTTGAACAAAGTGAAATAAAACTTTTAAGTGGTTTTGGAAAAGTTTGACAGCAGAAGATAATAAATGAAAATAAATCTACAATATTTCTCCTAATGCAATTTGTGGCATGTCAATGTCAAAGCATTCTAACAACAAATCAACAAATATTTGAATGAAAACAATATACATAACTTATTTTCCTATATTGGAAACAACTGTCAAACAATTATTGTATGACTTCATGAATTAGTTGTCTTTTTTGAAATATTCCTGCTAGGAATAAAACAAAAAACCAAAAAAAACCCCAAAATAAAAAACGGGGGGGGGGAGTCTATGTGGGCCTTTGAGCCTGAACATATTGTGTCAATCATAAGCATATGCAATGTATCTAAGCCATGAGGTAAAAATTTTCTTTGTAAATTATTTCATAAATAAATAATTTGCCTGAAAAACATCTATAAAAATATTTTTGCCTTTGTTAAGTTCTCTACAGTTCTTTGTGGTGAATATAAACAGATTCATATTGACATTGTCTTGATCTGCTTTATTTCAACTTGAAATGCAGAATGTATCATGAAAGCATTCTAATAAAGATACGGTAACAAACTTTTTCTGAGAGATAGAGTATTTCATTAGAGTTGTCTACTTGAAACTATGAAGACATGTTGTGCCCTCATCTTTGCTTATGAATGGCTTTGCAGTTTCATTTTAAAAGTGCATGCACAGACATACTTATGTCCTTTAAAAATACACCTCTATAATACTGCTCTACAGGTGAAAAAAGGTGTGCTTTTTATCCCGCTTTACACACGTCAAAATCTGTGTTTTTGCTGTTATTGATCCTCACAGTTTGTCTGTCATAATGTGAATAAAATTTGGGAAAGCTACAGCCACACAAAAGAACTGGCTGGGATTTAAGGTGTGGGGGGCATCACTTCATGGCTTAAAATAAAAAGACATTAATAAGTCTCACTAGAGCAGAGACGTAAAGGGAAATAATTCTTGTTTAAATATTTTCCACTCAAGCCCTGCTTATAAGATGCTTAGCCAAGTTATCAGACAAAATACCTGCCTCTTTTAATCCTTCCTATGCAAGACATATGCCAAGTGACCAGTCATTTGGGGCTGACATGCTCAGTAAAAACAATAAAATCAAAACTGTTGAGACAAACATGTTTGAATTGCTGTGACAAAAATACCTGCTTTTCAGAGTTCTGAATTCACTAAAGCTTGTGGAAAGGGCTTGTCTCTTTGACTGTGGTTCAGCCATAGCATTTGCAGCTTGTGAAGAAGTAAATTTATGAAGCCAGGAAAAGTTGTCTGTGCGTATGTGAGTGAGGTGCTACCAAGTATGAGGTACTAAAGTATCGAGGCATACTTTGTAACAAACTTTAAATTTTGGTATTACTTTCTTCCACACTCCACATATGCCTCTGCTGCTCCGAACTCATTTTCTGTGGATGGGTACAGAGGGAGTACCACAAGTAATCAGTGAGTTCCCCTTTCCCTGTGTTGGGGATCCTACCGTGTATGCCTAATGATGCAAACTTCCATTTTTAACATGCTAAGTTCACCTCTTGTATGTGAATTACTGATTTTCTATTAATAAAGTCCTTTATCAGACAATCCTACAGAAGAACTTGAGGGAGAAATGTGTTCCTGGGTGATTTACACAAGCAATTACTTTACAAATCTGCCAGTGGATTATATTAAACATGTATAAAGAATATTTAAGTTTGGAGCGAGGGCTGAGAACGCCGTAAGTTTTACAATAGGGTTTCATTTGCATCACCATGTATCTCTGAAGATTTTATACTTCACACTTCAGCATGTATTTGAGAGTAAAATTGTAAGGAAAAAGTTATGTAATTTCAAATATTTGGGGGGAAACAGCTTCAACTCTCCAACTGTAATAATTTAACTCTTTTCCAACTTCTTTCTTGAATAATGTTAGTACTTGCAAGCAAGTAGAATGCATCTATTTGAATGTGAAATCAGCTTAAAACGACTTGCATGGGAGGAAAAGCACGCCATATAAAGTCACCTAACTGCAGAAAAATTGTGTCCAAATGCCCAACAAATGTTTACATAGTTTTTAACGCCTACTATATTTGGGGTTTTAAAACCCTTTCATAGGAACCTTTTATATACTGTTTCTCCTTGGAGACATTTTTTACATTGACATGCAGACTTCTGGCAGTTCGTAGCACGGGGGATATAGGAGTATTTCGAATTGAAAAAGTTCTGCACAAGGAGGAAAAGTGCGAAGGTTTCCTCGGATCAGCTCGGAGCTGACCTGCGACCGGTATCAAAGCGCGGGCGCTAACGGGACTGCTCATCGCTCAGCCTGGGAACCGTCTGCCCACCCGCCTCAGCACCCGCACACAAACGGGGGGCACGGGGCAGAGAGGTGACACTAAATCTGCGGGAGCCACCGGCGCGCGTGGGTCGCGCCTTTTATCCCCACCGCCACCTTTTCCAATCCCGCAGGGCAGCCGCGGGTCCCAGTGACAGCCGCGGGCACAGCCGCCTCCCGCGGGCCGCGCTGGGGGCGCGCCTGTGGCCTGCGGCTATCGCTGCTCCGACTCAGCGCAAGTGCCCGCAGCCGCGGGGCGACGCGCCCCCTGCGCTCGCCCGGCTCGGCG
>VXAX01001107.1:247726-267297 GCA_013399835.1 Leptocoma aspasia | reverse complement strand
GAAGTAGAAGACGAGCACAGAGGGTTCGCATCCGATGGGCTGCAGTCGCACAGTCCTGCCGCTCCTGCCGCTGCTGGAAGTTTTAATGGGGATCATGACAAGCGGGGCACAGAGACACCATCATGAAGAGTAGTAAGTTTGGGAAAAACTTTTTTCCTTTTTTTTTTTTTTTCCTTTTTTTCGCCTTTTAATTTTTTTTCCCTTCCTATTTTTCCTCTCCTTTCCCTGGGACACACCGGGAGAGGCCGAGTGCAGAGCGATGCTGCTCCGGGAGGAGGGCTTGGGATCCCTCCCGGTCACACCGGGGTAACAGGCGACATAGTGGTGGCGGTGATTTTTTTTTTTTTTTTTTTTTTTTTTTTTTTTTTTTTTGTTTTTTTTTTCTTTTTTTTTTTTTTTTTTTTGTGTGTGTGTTAAATCAGAGGCAGAGAGACGTAAAACTTTTCCCTCTTAAAGGCGAAGCCCCACTGCCAGCGCTGCGTCCCCGCGCCCGGCTCTCCCTGCCTGCCACAACTTCGTGGAGCGTCTCACCTCCCCGCCCCCCTGCCCGGGGGCTGCGGCGGGGGCTGCCCCCGCTGCATCCACCCGCGTGCGGCTTTCCGAAGGGAGGAATGAATGGAGGCGAGGCCGGGGCTGGAGGGGCTGCGCTGCGGTGGGCGCTCCGCGGCCGGGGCAGCCGGGGTGGCCCGGCCCGGGTTGGGCGATCGCGGGTCCGGGGCCGCGCAGGGTCTGGCCCGGGGGCTGCAGCCGCTGCGCGCTGCCCTGGGACGCGAGAGGCTCCCCGAGGGGGCTTGACATTTCGGGGGCTTTGTTTATCTGCCTCCCTGCTGCAAATCACGGCATTCAGACACCTCGGCACTCCTACGCGGGTTCTAGTGGGGCCCGCTAGTCTCCTTTATCTTTTTTTTCCACGACCAGTTGTGTTTTCTATCTGCAAATGGCAAACTTCTCCAGTGCACTGACTGAGCTAAGCTAACTAAGTGATAAGCTGGAGAGACGTCTCCCCTCCATCACTTCTTCTCCGCCAGTGCGAGCACCTTGCCTGGCAGAGCAGGAACCCCAGGGTCACCCCAGCAGCCTTGGGGGAGCCAAGGCGACAAGTCCCTTCCGAAGGGGAGAGATTGTCTAGTAAAGAAAATGTAAGCTGTTCTGGAGACTGCTGCCTTCACTACTCTTACACTATACAGCACATTTTAAACGTTGATGGAAAGAGACAATAATTTAATGCCTCTCAGGTTATGTGTAATTGTGTTCAGTAAAGTCTCTCAAGGAACCATCAAACTTTTTTGTCATTCGGGCTGTCGTTTTCAACTATGCAACCGAATTCTATGGATGTTGGTGGCATCATGTTACTTTCCTGTTGAACATTTAGAGAAGACTGCCAGACTTAAAAATGCAAGGGGCAGCAAAGGAAAGTAGTGGTAAGAGCCAGTTCCTGACGTGGACAAAATGAGAATAAAAGTTACAGTAGTCTTCTGAACTGCAGTCTGTGTTTGCCTCATGTTCACAATCTGTGTGTTAGGTTAGACAGCTCTCTCAGATATTCCACCAGAGTGACTTTTAAAGAAAAAAAACAACCTCCAAAAGAGTGAAGGTTGGTTGTTTTTTTTTTTTAAGTACTCTGGGTCTATGAGTAAACACACGGTTTGTGTGAGAACATCAACTATTTCCTGTAAATTGTGATGCTGACAAGACTGTCTGGAAATGATATCAACACTTCGAAAGATTTTTTCTTTCTATTTTAACCACTGAATGAAAGTCTGTTAATAATATGGTCAAACCAAACAAGTGGAACCTTTCTCTGTAAAGAGGAAAAAAAAGTATTTTTCTTTTTTCCTCTTGAATAATGTATACCTGCCTGAGGTTTGCCACAAAGAATCAGTGATTCTGAAGTTCCGTAGTGCATCAGTGCGTGTATACAAGTTTATCCTCAGACTGTGACAACAGAAGTCTGCTTCACCTTTTTAAAATCAAGGGAGATTAGACATGAGAAAAACAGTCAGTTCCTAATCCACCCTGTTCTGTCTGATTATCGCTTTTTTTTTTTTTTTGGTTGCATATAATAACTTTCTCTGTTTGAAACTTTGCATATACATAGTCACAACAAAGTAAGCAAAGGGCAAAGTTGCATCAGCTTTTAAGTTTACATGTATTGCCTGTGATCCTCTAAAACAGACTCCAAATAACACTGAGCAGTCCTTGCCTGTTGAGAGTATTGCTTTTTTTTTTTTTTAATTTCATAGCACTGTTAATAAAGGAAAAGAATGTAAATGACAGCTTCACAGATCTGAGACTTCCTTAGGCATCAAACACGATGCAGCCAGGTTATCCTTTCATGTTTTTAATGCATTTTTAATATAATTTATATGGTAGCTTTATAGGTTGACTTACATTTTTATCAGTGAGAGTAAATTCAGTAACATTTGATGAATCCCTAGCAGGATTATTTTCTATAATGTCTTCTCTAGCATTTATAGTAAACTTCCACAGTGCACACTATTATCATGCATGTTCTGGCTGAGTGTAAAGAATGCTCTTATCCACATATCGTGATACTGCATTTATAACAGTGAAGTACTAATTCTTGTCTGTGGACTAGAGTGTCTGTGACATGCAATTGTTCCTTGTCAAATCTGTGTATTCCAATCATATTATATTTTAATGCTAGTTGACACATTGGGTTTTGTGTTTTCAAAGCACTGTGCAAACAATGACTAATTACTTTCTGTTCGTGCGAATTACCTCTTTTAGCACTTTATCAGGCAGTTGCTTTGAAATAAAACTATTTTACATTACAGTGTGAAAAGAGTTAAAAAATTAGCAGAGACATTTAGGAAAAAACCCAAAATGTAATTACAACCAGGCAACTTTTGGTACGTATTTAAATTTTTCTTTTTATGTGGAACTTTCCTTCTAAGGCTGGGGGGGACTGTATGTGTGTGAATATTTATGTTTCTTACAAACTCTTGACAATATTTTAATGTAATAATCTTAATAGAAACATTCTCAGATCTTAACTGAAGCCACACTGGCAGTATCGCTTTAATAAAGGTCTGTGGGTAACACCAAATATAACATTGTGAGAAAGTTTATGGTTAAATATTTTTGAACATGATAGGCTGGGAATCTGACAACCCTTTTTGTTGGGTGAAAGTATAGTGGAAATAAATTACATTTTTAATACAGTTTCAGGTAGAACAAACTGCCAACTGGTAGTAAAAGTATTGGCCTTGAACAGAAGTATGTTCTGATTAAGGTATTCTAACTAGCGTGTAAAATGAAGCCATTCATTCAGTAAACTAACAACTTTCCAGTTGGTGTTTGCCCTTACTTAATTTAGTTTCCTCAACACAACTAGTGTGTTTTTGGCAGTCCTGGGCAACTGTAAACTTGGATATATTTGTCCCCAATATTATACCTCATGAGTTAAAAAACAATTGGTTAAAAAGAATAGCAGGCAGGTATGAAGAAAAAAAAGTGTTTCTGTTTTGTTTCTGAAACTTTCTCAAGTTCTTACCTAGTAAGAAAACAATGCTATTTTCAAATACTGGTGATTAATACTATAACCAGCGTAGTCTGCACCCATTTATTGTATAAATACCATTGCCTGTTGACCTTTGGATACATTAATTACAGCATATCTGGTCTAGGTTCTATTATTTTTGTCTGTCCAGAAGATAAATAAAGGTGCCCTTTCCAGTCCTTCTGGAGAAGAACTTTTTTTCTTGGTATTGTCATGAATTATGGAGTTCTTTTTCCTGCCCTGTGCCAATGAAGTTCTCTTTTGACTTTAAAAGATAAGCCTGCATCCAAAGAGAGAATATTTGATAATTTTAAAACTATTTGCAGTTCAGTTTTTATGGTACGTACAAACTTTCTGGGCTTTGCTTTTTTTGGATTGTGTGTTTGCTAATTAAAAGAAAAGCACAATGAGTTATATTAGATGATGTGAAGGATTAAAGTACAATTACACCATTAAATAGTAAATGTTTACAAGGGCAAGACATGCAACTACATTTTTCAGATTATGCTTATTATTCACTCCTTGATGTTATTTTGCACCTAATCAATAAAGGGCCTTCCAGAATGCAGCTCCTTCGCCAGTTGTATATGTGCCCAGAACGCAAGAAATGCTGCTGGGGCAGAGGAGCACAGGGAGGGGAGGAAAGTGCTGGCATATTAGTCTGACTTCTTGTCATGCAGACCAAGGCTCAAATGAAACACAGAGCAATGGGAGGATAGCTCCCTTAGTCTCGATTTAAATCCCCAGTGGACATTTTGTCACACACCAAAAGCGTTGCACAACCGAACACCATTCCACTTGACGCGTCGTCCGGAGTCAGAGGAGCCTCTGATTTGGCATCACGGGGTTTAGAAGACTATGATTTAGGTGAACTGGCACAGCTGTGTGTAAGAAACTTATAGCTATTATGTTTTATTCATGTACTGCGCTATCAGATTCTTATTTTCTAGTAGCTTTAAAGTGGTTCTTTAAAATTTTATAATAACACCACCAGTGAAAAATACATCTAAAATTTAACAGAACTTGCCAGTGATTTTTAATATGGTCCTGCTGCGTTAACTAAGGAATCTTATTCCTTCTGGGGATCTCTGTATGTGGATTTAGTAAAGCTATCGAAAGAAAATGCTTCATAAAATTGCGTAGCTGCCACGGGTGGCGCTTCCGTAGGACATTTCTGCAGAACCCAGTTGGTTCCATCCCATAAAGTTCGGTGGAACTTTTCCGTCTCATAAGGGATGTGTGTGAGTACAGCAGCTACAATATGACTTTCTGCCTTGAAAATAGAGTTATTTTGAATTGCAAAGTTTAGTCCTAATAGTAATTTTTACTTTCTTAGCTCCAGTTGATGCATGTCTAATTTCTCATAAGTCTGCTTTCTTTCCAGGCTCAGATCATCTTTTCTCTTTCCCTTTAAATTTATTTTAAAATATTTAATTTTTAAAATGTTACTAGCCCTTTAAAAACCTGTAATAAATGCTTTACAAGTGGCTAGACACCTTCCCTGGTGGTTTAATTTATACAAGCAGGAAACTTTCTCTCCTTCTTTCTCTCTCTTTCTTGTTTTCTTTAAACCAACTGACGTAATGCCAAACTTTGCTTTAAAAGAACAGACAGAAGTAATTGGTAGCTTTTAACTTTTAATAATGTTCTGGATTGGTTTTAGTGGCCAAACTGCATTTTTTTAAAATATCAAGTAAAAACGGGCTTGTGGCCTGAGGAAGAAAGGCCCTGTTGATGCAGTTATTTTTATTCTTGTTTTTCAATCTGTTATTAAAAATCTTTCCTGCTGAGCTCTGCTGGATTTCTCCAATTGCTCTTTGTGATGGCTGGTGCATTTCAGGTTACGGTAACTTAAACTGTTTTCTTGATTTTTACTTTTTTTTTTTTCCCCCGTGGGCACTTTGAGGTGCTTTATCCTTTTTTGTTTTTTTTTTTTTTTTTTGTTGTGTTTTAATTTGATTCCCCCCAGCATTCCTTCTGCCTTGTCCAGCACCTGACTCCTTCTTTCAGAGAAACAATTTATTTTGATTCAGAGAGAAATAATATGTTAACCATACCTTTGATGGCTGTTCAATGAATATTATTTTCCTAGTATGAGTGTGTTTTACACCTGTTAGTGACGCTGATTAGGAAGATACTAACTAGCCATTGCAGAACACATAAGAGATCTTATCTTTCAGAGTGTCCACTTTCTGTGTGTTCTCCACCCCGTGTCTTAAAGCTAAATGAGATTTTAAAATATGTTTAGTAATAGTTTCGAGTGATCTGTATCTATTTGCATTAACTTGATATTAGAAACAAGAAAACCCAACGAAAGAATTTTTTTAAATAACCGTAAAATCCAGTCACCTGGATTTTTTCCTCATTTCTTTATTTTGTTCAGGGTTTTCTGTCTCTTTTCCTTCATTTCTTTTCTACATCTGCTGGGGTTTTGAGCACAAGCAAACTTTCTACAGTAAAAGACAGAGTTAGGCAATAGACTTCCTTGACGAAGTTGACGTCAGGACGACTTCATAAGTTGGCAAGTAGGAAAATCGTTCAAAGACTGAGTTGGCTTGTGCCAGTTTTCCCTTCCTTTAGGGGAGACACTCCACCCAGTAGGAGGTTACCCCACCCAATGTGGAGAGCTATAATTCAGTGGCAACACTTTAAATGTCAATCCTCCCTAGGGTTTAAACCCCAGACTTGTCTTGCCTCAATCTTTATATTTAATCTAACATTCAATCTGTTGAAGTAACATCTCATCTTCATAAGCACTTTTGGGGCCTGATCCTGCAGTTCTCATTCTTGAAAAATCCCCACTGTCGTCAGGGGGACTTTTGGATTCAGTAAAAGCTGCAGGATTGGCCTCTGCAGAATTGTGTGTCTGTGTCTGTAAGTAAGATTGTGTCTGCCTGATGAATACTGTATAATCCATGTTGTTTAAGATGAAATTGTAAAATGCTTCAAAATATGAAGAAGTCCTGGAGTAGTAATGCTGTAAAAGAGGTTTTCCTCAATAAGTAAGGTGTATGTATTTTAAATTTACCAATTTCACAGGTTAAAATATGATTTAAAAAGGGTCCAACTCTGAAGAATTTAAGGTGTTTTACCTTTTTTTTTCTGTATTTCTCAATATCATGCCGCAGACATATTTTTGAATGCCGCCTTTAGCAATTTTTTCATCTCTAACGGAAAATGAAAATCACAGCCTGTAGTTTAGTACCCACAGGCACTGGGGTACTTGGACAATACTGAGAATGCTCAAGGAAAAATTAGGTTTTGGTGTATTTTCAAAGTCAAGGTGTAATTTTTATAGGCACATTTTACTTCATCGTGGTGTCTGTTCTCAAGCATCCTTTTCAGATCCCCCATTACATTTAGCAAGGCTGACAGTGCAAGAGGGAGTATATAATTTGATATTGTAAAAATGTTACAGAAAAATCGGTGATGTGTTCATCTCTTTGTATTTTGAAAATATTCCAGCATTTTTAGTTTACTAATAGATCTAGGAAAAAAACATTTGTAAAAGATGATGCTGAAAATCATCAATGCACTTAATGTTTCTCAGCAAGATTTACTTAAACACAGTGCTTCAGTTTTGCCTCAAACCATTTCAAGCCACCTCTGATCCAAGAATGTACCAGTTCTTGGTTCCTGGAAGATTAAGCATGACAGTTTGTATTATATAATGAACAGCAGTATTGTTTGAACAAAGGTAACATATTTTGATTTGTGTACCTTTTTTTGGCAGCTGGCACTAGAGTGGGTCTAAAATGAGTGGTGATCTAACAGTGTAAATATCTGAATGTTCTTGAAACACATGGGATAGATGTACTGTGTTTAAATCATTGAATCTATCTACCTATATGATATAGAACGTGTATGTATGTGTATATACAAAGCCGTAAATGGTGTGTTCTGCTATCTGTAGCCTTCAAATGTGTATCCTTTGGGTATTCCTGACCTACTTTGCAAAGTCTGCAGTCTGAAGTGCATACTGAAACTTAAACATACAGATTGGTGGTTCACCAAAAAAAAGGCGCAGGGGAATATTTGCTAGTAGTTAATTAAAAAGACAGGGGAAAAAAGGCATGGGCTGCCTACCCAAATACCTTGCAGACTGCTTTTGGATATCCCAGTGACATTACAGGGATTGTTTTAAAAAATAAAATCTCAACTTACCTAAAAACGTTTGAAGTAGATACTGAAGTTAAGTATTGCCTAAAATTCCTATATTCAGATGTGGTTTAATGAAAGTTAAATGATTTAGGATAAAGCAATTTTCTTTGGGAGTGAAAGGTTTCAGTGTTTCCAGCATATGTGTCTTCTTGACTTTCTCACACACCACTCTTCAGGCAGAAGCTGTGAGATGTGGAGCATAATCAAAAACTTACTGTGCAGGTGAAACTTTGCTGCATGAATTCAGTTAATGAAGGCAAGATAACTCCACTTTCCTAACCTGGAGGTAGTTTGCTTTTCTATTTAGAGTTCTCAGTGCTAGGTGTATTAAATACACTCAGCAGACGTTGGCCAGGCGCAGTTACAGAGTACAAACCAAAAATGCAATACATGTTGATCGTTGCTGAGCCTTTTCCTCCTGCACGAATAGATATGGACACACATGCACACACACAATTAATAAACTAAACCTTGCCCCAAATACCTGAGGGAAAAGTTTGTGAATATAGATTAGCCTTACCATGTGCCTTGCAGGTAAACAGTATCTGCCTCTGCTGGAGCAATGGGAGAGGAGCGCTGCTGAACAGAGGCTGCCTGCCCATGCCGCCGGGCACCCAGCTCTGGGGCTGAAATCTGGGGGCCCTCAATAAAAATCCCACCTCTCATTTCAGCTGTTACAGTGGTGGGAAGGAAGAAACATTAACTCATGTCTCCCATCTACTGTATATACTGTTTTCTTTCTGTGGCCTGCTACAGACATCTGAAATTTATGCCATCCAATTAGTCTCCTTTTACGTTCCTCAGATCTGGAGTTTTCTTTAGAACTAAACTCCTATTTGCATGTTACGTCTATCATGAAAAAAAATAATGTAATGGATTAAATTAATCCTGTAATAGTTGTTTGAGCATACTGTAGGAATGTAAATAATTTTGTGGCATTGAGCTCATATTTCCAGTCTTAAGGGGGGGTAAGATCAGAAGTTATCAACAGCATATATCTGAGTCATTCAGCTACAATAAATCTTGTAACAAATACCCACCCTTTGCACACCCAGAGATATTCTCCAAGACTGTTGAAACTCTGCACACACCTCTATCTTACGTGTAAGTCCATATGCATGACTAGTAGATGTATCTTCAACTACAATCAGAGAGTATGTTAGGCTACGGCAGCTGCAATCAAAGTAGGCTGTGGACAAAAAGTTTGATTGCCACTGGATTGCTGCTGGCTGTGTGGCCCTCAAGGTTGTCTTTTCCCCGTAGGAAGTCCCAAAGAATTGTAAGTTAAAAAGTTGTGTCGAGTATGGCACTGACTCCAGCTCTGCTGGAGCTCAGGATACAAAGCATGAAGTGCCCCATCAACATCAGGTCAGAAGTGAATGTGCATAATTCCTTTTTGTCTAGGTGTCATTCTGCCCTATGTAAGGTATGCTCTGCCCCTGTTACTCTGTCTGTTTCTCCCTTGTGCAGATCGCTCTCTTCAGCTGCCCTACACACATATATCCATTCTAAAAATACATGGAAATGGAAGTCCATCTGTGTTGCATAATTTTTTACAAAAACACCAGTGTTTGTATTGTTCTTTCTCTGAGCCCTTAATGAGTTTAAAGAATTTAATGTGACTTAATGAGGGTTCTTATTCTGTTTCTGACACAGACACTAATGAGGGAAAAGTAGAACAAATTGAAAACCAACTTTTACTTGCTAGTTTCATGATGTCATCAAATGCAGGATATTACAACTCCTGGAAAAATTTACAAATCTAGGCAAGAATCCATTTTGCATCACTGCCTTTCAGTTGTTTGTGACATGAGGTTTGCTAGCAGAAAAACAAAGCTTAGCATAACTTGATTTTTTTTTTTTTTTTAATGTTTAAGATGGTTTGGTTTTTTTTAGCAATGATTTTTGGAAAAGTGAATCTAACCTGCTTTGTCTGTCAATGCGGCAGAAACTTAGATACTACCAAATTGATTAATCCCTTTGATTATGGCCCTGATCTGCCCCTGTAGTTGGAAGGGACAAAACTTGTAGCTTCATCTAGAGTAAGATCCAGTCCTCACTGGGCAACATCTAATTTTGTTGCAGCTTACTGAGAGAGAACTGTGATTTTTGGGGCTTCATGTTACACTTACTAGAATTTGGTACTTTACAGCAGTTCGCTGGACTAATGACACAGTAACAACCTTGCTTTTCTGTTGCCCCACTCAGGATGGTCAAGGAGTATTTCAGTGCATGAAGCTGCCCTTCAGCAGGACCACAGTTGGTCTGTCACCTTTAAAAGTGATTATTGCGTTTGGAAAACAATTCATTTCCCAAAGGAGAATGAAAACTAAAAGTAGGTTTAGGAAGTGCACCTGCTTCTGAGCCCTGCTACTACTCAGTGGCTTCACGGGCATGCTTTTATCTTGTCCTCACCAACTTCTCTCTGAAAGGCTTGTAGAGATGGCAGGGAAGGACAGCAGTGTAGGAATAGTGACTGAAGGTCTGGTATGACAGGTACATATCTATGGAAGCAAGCTCTAATGCCCTCACAAGGTTGCATGCCATGGCATCAGGGGTGTTTTTGTCAGGCCAAGGGAAGCAGTGACTTTCGTAATCCACAAAATGTGCTTTTGGTATAACCAAACTGCAGAAAGTTGCAGCATAGTACATAAGATGTTTTTTTATAACATCTGATTTTTTTTCAGCAATTAGTATTTTTAACAGTATCAGATAAATTCCAGAATGTGCAATTTCTTAGGCTGATGAGACCCTTGGCTCTTCTGTGAGGAATTTTATGGCTTCGCCTTTTATTTTTTCACAATTAGTTGTTGGCTTTATAATTTTAACTGCAACAAAAGATAGCTAAAAAAATTAATAGTAATTTGAATTGGAAATATGGGCATTTTTGACCAACTTTCTTGAGCATTTTCATACAAACAGAAGAAAGTAACTTGTTTGGTTAGTTTTTATGTATGTATATGTGTTTGTGGTTTGTTCTTTTTTTTTTTTTAATAAAAGTTTTCATAATTTGGTAGTTCAACAAACATGAGTAAATTCTGAAAATATTTCTCACAAATGGCAGGTCTGAGTTGATAGCTTGTAGGCAGACAGAGTCTAGAGCTGCAAAACTATCTTCTGGAGTTTTAAAACACTGGAAAGTAAGATTTATTGGACCTTAAATATCCCAGTGGTGCAGATTTATTTGGTGTTCATGGCAGTCTTAGCTTAACTTTCCTTGGAGATTTGTTGTGGTACTGCATTATCTAAGAAACATTTTAAATTGTTTGTCTAGGGTTTTTTTTCTTCAGTCGTTCCTCAATTTTTATTTGTGCATGTGAAAATCTTTACTAAGAAAGATGACCTGGCAGCTCTGCTGAACTTTACGCTGCAAAACATTTTACCTGAATAGGACAAAACTAAGCATCTGAAAAGCTGACATTTTAAAAGATTTTTGTATCTATAGTGGTGCATAACAGTGGCTAGTTGTCAGTGGGAAGGAGCTTAAAAAATAGTTACAGGAGAAAGAAGCAACAGCTGTGGAATTTATTTTAATCGGGTGAATGAGACTCATGGTTAGGCAAGTTTTACCTTCTTGGGTCTTCAGAATTTATTGCCAAAAAGACATATGCCTGAATAGAAAGAGGACTAAGATATATTAAAATCTGTTATGACATGAAGTGTTCTTGCTGCACATGAATACAATTTATTTATTTTTACTCTCCAGCAAACTGTGACTTCTTTTGTCAGAAGGAATTTTCGATTAGCCCCTACTAGAGTAATGCTGCCATAAACCCTTCACTTCTCACCTGTATCTCTGTGCAGTGCGATGGTCTGTGGTAGTTTTCGCAGAGTTGCTGTGCTGCTTTCAGTCTGGAATGGGGCTGCATTGACTTTATTTTTGCAGAAAAAGTACATTTTCTTAGAAAATGCATTACATGAAAGAAGAAAAGGCAGGGAGAATGGAGAGAGTGCTCTGATATACGAGCTGAGATTATGGATGTTGTAATGCTGTTTTTTCGTAGGACTGTAGAAAAATCACATTGGGACCAAAGTTCCTGTGGATTACCATGCGATATTTATTACCATTTTCCTGTGTTTTCCCTGGTTAGGATCTAATCCTTCAATGTCTGGAGCTGCATGAAGTTAAGAATTTGTCCATTCAGAGAGGAAAACCTTGCCAGCTATGGGATTTCACTGTTTCACTACCTGTATTTATTTATTTCCTCCTCTAAAATTTCTGCAAGCAAGGGGATTGAGAGTGGAAGACAGGGACAGAGGATAGGCAAACTGAAGGAGTAGCAGGGCCACGTATCTGCTCAGTAAATAGTGTTTACTGATTACTGTTTACTGTCAAGCAGATTACTGCAGTTATATTTCTATGAAGCAACCCGCATGCAGCCAGTGCAAAGGAATGAAGCAAAGTCGTGTGCAATTCCGAGGTAACTAAAAGACGTGCTTGTGACATACTTCTAGCAAAAACCATTTTTGGTTGCCCAGTACCCTCCTTGAACACTGTAATTTTGTGAGTGACACATTTGATTATGAGCGGCCATTGAAACACTCACAGGCGTCTTGTTTGGAAGAAGAATGTGCTTGAATTAAATATTTGCAGATCAGAGAAATATGTTGATTTGTTCTTTTAATTTGTCACCTTCCTGGTCTTTCTCAGTTTGTTCGATAGTTATTCAATTTTGGAGTTTATTTAAAAGAGATGATAAAGTTTACACTTTTGCGTTCCTTACTTGTGCAGAGCTTCCATTTGCTTCCTTGGGAGAGTTGGTCTGAGGAAGAGCTGCTGCCTGCTTTTGCCTTGATATGGCTAAGATGTGGTTAGTATAGGGGTCCCCTCGTCCTTAAAGCTCCCTTATTGCAATGAACTCCTCGCCTCCTTGGGGAAGAGGTTTTCAATCTGATTTTCAATCCCTTCTGTCAGGTTTTAGGGAACAGTACAAACTGTCTTACTATAGCTAGCAGTAAGGAAAAGGAAGGGAATCTGGGCACATCTTACCTCCTTGTTAGGGGGAATAAGGTATAGGAAGCCTCTGCTGACCTTGCCTGGTAATTTTTTGGTTATCGTCTTCTCATGATGGAATATGCACGTAGAAAAAACACAGAAGTTAATGTTTACTCTATAGACGCTTTATCGTCAAGCATAGAGACCTGACAGTTTCATGGTTAAGTGCCTAAAGTTGATTTTGGCTTTGCAGTTGTTGAATTAATCACTGCAAAGCTAACTAATTGTATGCCTTTTAAAGCTTCCCTCCCTACTCTTTTAATGAAAGGGAGATATTTTGCTCTTTCTGACTTTGGAGTTGGGCCGTCCCATTAACTACTAGCAGCAAGCTTTTACTGAGTTACCTCGGGAGTCATTCTAGTATATGGTGAATTTACTTACTGATCTAGTTATTTATAGCCTTCAGTGCCCATGCTATAGAATGAGCAAAATGTTTTTCAAAAAGTGTTTTAAAAATACTTTTTACAGTTGTATAGAAAATGCTGGCTCTTTAATTCTGAGTTTACAGATGGTACTACTGCTACTGTTTTGATTTGTGAAAGACATTATCTTGGTGTCTTACTGAGATGTTCTGTAGCCAAAATTTAGAGTTTAAATGGACTTTATTTTTTAATTTTTTCTCCTCCTTAAATGTTAGACATGGACACATGGACAAAAATAATGACAAGGATCTCATCTTTATAGCGAGCTGCACGTCAGGGTTGACGGAACTGCAGCTAGTTAAACTCCTCAGTTTTAAAGAAAGATGAAAAAGTCGCTGCAAAGATTAGCTTAATTTCTGTCAACAATTTTATTAAGGCAAAGACAGAATCAAAGGCTAAATGGACAAAGTTGGGATTTTTGCCACTTGGTTATTTTTTTTCTGAGTCTGTGTAGGCTTTTTTCTTTTTAATAAAAAAATTAATGTAGAATTCAGCGTTTCCCACAGGAGAACCTTCACAGATTTAGCATAAAGAAAGTGCATTTTAATTTAAAGACACTGGTACATTTCTTAGGGCTTTGAAAGCAGTAATCCAACAGGTATATAAAGTTCTAATGATAAATATGACGATATTTTGTATCTGCTCTTGTTAAAATACATGGTTTATTTTTGTGCATGTTTAGAATAACACTATTTATTTAAGATACCAAATTTATTCTTCATTTTAAAAACAAGTCTTGGCTCCTCCATTTGCTTTTTTTTATGTCAGCTGGCTCGTTTCAACTCGAACAAAGGTTTCACTTCAAGAACTTTTAATAATTTAAAAAGAACCTCTGATTGCAGTTGGAAATTTTGTATATATAACTAAACTAACAAGTCTGTTTATTGTATGGGAGAGGCTCCAGCGATATTATTTATCTTAGGGTCTACATTATTGGAAGGCAGAACTAATGACAGTGAATCATGCACACTGTATATTAATGTAGTCCACTTTCAGCACTATATAAATAGGATTGTAAATACACACCTGCAGAGTGTCTGCAGTTATACGGTCATGGCACAGAGTCCCTCTGTGCTCTCCTAATGTACATCCAGTATATATCTCTGCGTGTATCACATCTTGCTAACCCAGGCAGCATACTACAGCTGCTGTTCCTCTTGAGGAGGTGTCTATAAAATGAACACTTGCAAAAACCAAAATTCTGGGATGGCTCTAAGCAGAACACATGGGCGTACTGTTACTTGGTCTTTTCATACCTTCCCAGTCCTTTTCCCTGCACAGGGCTAGCTGCACAAGATGAGCTGGGTGTCAGTCTGAAATGTAGGCTGGTCCTCTGAATTGGACAGAAGATAAGGTGTGGCACCAATAACTGGGAGCTTTCTTGGCTTTTCAAAGAAGGACCCAGTGAAGAGCTAGTCAGAAAAAGCCATTCTTCCTATAAAAAGTCTAAAAACGTGACAACTACACTAGCAGCAGGTTCTTTAATTTTCACTAACTTAAAGAACCTGCTGTAGCAGGGCCCTCATCCTAGACTTTTCCTTTATTTCATCAAACAGCCCTGGCAATGCCATCACCTCCCCTGTGGTGTTTGCATACATATACTCAGGGTAGCCTGAAAACTAAATACGAGTTGCTGGTTGCCTGTGGTAGCTGAGGCTCCTTCCCTCCGCTGCACCTTGGAGCCTCTTTGAGCCCATGGTAGAAATCCTGGGCTGCTCCCAGAGCCCAATTCTTCCATGGGGCTAGAGAGGCTGCTGGTTCAGGGGAGACCACTGTGTCCCCTGGCCACCTTGCAGAGGTGGCTCTTCACCCTGAGTTATGCCTGCCCCTCTGTGGTGGCCCTGCAGTGTCCTTTGGCTGGCACCCATCCCGGGGACACTCCTTTGCGTTTCCAGTGGCAGCTGCCACACGTCTGGGAGCATGGCTGGGAGCTGGGTGCTCGGGTGCCTGCTGAGTGTGCCAGGTGGGGGTGAGTGCCGGGTTTGGGGCCCCCATCCCCTCTGCAGCAGGGCGTGCAGGTGGGCCCCACGTTTTGGGCTGCAGCTGCTGACATCCCTGGTGTCCCTGGGGAGGGAGAGGAGCCCCTGTCTAGCACCCAGAATGCTGGAGGGCAGGAGAGAGAGAGGGATCTCCTTTTTAAAAGGAGTTGTTTTTTTTCTCACCCCTGTTCTTTATTCATAAACCTAACGCAGTTCCACAATTCCCAGACATGTAAAGCTGCAGGGCTTTTTTTGTTTTGTTTAAATCTTTCTGAACCAGCCAAATTTTTGAGGTTGGCACGAGGTGCAGCCAGTACCATGGCCTTCCAGGGCTTGCTTGGTCTAGAAGTCTGCAGATGTTTTCTGCTGGATCTGACTCTAATGAAGAAAAAAGATTTTGGCATCCTTATTTATTTATTTTCAAGGGGAAAATGTGGTTTAAAACGTTGATAATTATGTTTTACATGAACTACTCAGACTTTATGTGACTGTATGGGAAAATGAATGCTCATCAATTTAAAAAAAAATTCTTTATTCATAAAGTATTCATATTTAAAGTGATCTGTCTTTTTTTTCCCCTCCTCTCCTTAATGAAAACAGGGTTTGAGGAGCATTACAAATAATTATGTTTTTTAATTACATAGAGTTCTGCATCAGAATTCTTGAAGACGGCCCACTGTGATCCTCTGGTGAAAATACCAGGGCTTTTCAAAAGCTTTATAATTATCTGTTCTCACTGCTCCTCTCTTTGCAATATACACATAGTAACTGAAAAAAGGAGAAAAAAAATACTCCAGGAGGGATCCACCTACACGTGTGCATAGGTCAGGCACATACGTCTCATTTAGAATGATTATTTTTCTTTTGCAGCCGTCAGGTAGTACTTCCCACCATCAAAACCCAGCTTGTGCGCTCTTTCAGAGGGAATACTTATCACAAAGCTGCAGTGCATTTTAATCAAGGTTCCCAGAGTAGTTTACAAGCATTAATTGCCTCTTAAGGACAGGATGAAGTATTATACCCATTGTACTGATGGGTGAGCCAGGGCACAGGGAACCTAAATAACTGCAGTGTGAGCCAGTGGCAAAGCTTTGTGATCAGAGCTTTGGTGCCTTCACTCCTGGTGCTGCTAAGATACCTCCCCTTTAACCCACCAATCTTCCTTTCTTAAATCAAAAAAAGTCAGACTTTGACATCTTTTATTACATATTATATGGGAAATGCTGTACTTGCTTGGAAGCTGATGCAAACCTCTGTGAATTTGTTGTTGTTTTGTGTGTTTGCAAAGTGTAAAGGCCTTTTTGGCAGGACTTCCCTTGAATTCTGAACCTTATGCTTTTCTCCTGTCTTCTGTGGCTCCGGTAAGCCACTGGATCATCCCCAAAATAGCTCCCATGGCATCTGTTACTGATGTATCACTGCGCCGTGAGTGACAGAAAGAATTCCACTTTTCAGCACAACAGCTCACTTGCTAAGCGATTCCCCAGCATGATACATGCTCTCTCTTGTATTTAATTATCTTTTAATTATTAAAGCAGTAATGGAGTTGTGCATAAGAAGTGTATGGATCAATAAAAACAACTAAAAATTATGAAGGATCTGACAGGCAGAGTCTAGCCGTTCTTCAGATGTTAAATTTCCATTTTTTCTGAACAGTTTTGTCTTTTTCTTGAAAATAACATCAGAAAAAAGGATTTAAGTTTTTATTGTTTATTCCTAGCTGCTGATGATCATGCATAAATTCTCAGTGCTTTGTGAGAGGTGGTATGAGTGCTAATCAAAGTTTGTATTGGAGTAGTCCCTAAGAATATGATCATTGTTACAAATTTATTAACACCATGAAAGATTTCATGTCCTAAAAAATCTACCAGCAAACGTCATAATCCTGAGTGGGCAGAACCATGTGGTAGGTTTGACTGAGCCCCTTTGACAATTATATCATTTATTAACTGTCTATCTTTAGAAGTTGGGAAGCTCACCTTTGGTTTCAGAGGCATGCTGAAACTCTCGCGCTGCATACATGGTGAGGGCAATAGAATACCAGAGTGCTCGCTTGCCTTTAACTACTAAATAATGTGGTTGCACATGACACAACAAGAACAGAGGTATAATCCTGCCCTGTGAAGCAGGTCACATGTTTCAGGTTCTCTCTGTAATGTATGCAAAGTAGCTGCTTAAATCATTATGAGTGTGTAAATCACCATCTTCATAAACAATACCATCAAGGTACAGTCAGGCAACATGTCTCTTATGGGTTGACTGGAGCTGGAATTTCTTTCAGATGTTGAGGAGGTACGTCAGTGCGTGTGAAGTAGATCTGTTGCTGCAGTGTGGTCTCTGCAATGTTTTGGATTTCTAAGATGAATATTGTTTAGGCTGCCTTCTTCATATTGAAGTGCAGTGAAAGGAGGAGGACGTGAATGAAGCAAATGAGCAGCTTGTATGATTCAAGGCTTCCATGAAAAATTTGCTCCTTCTTTTTCCTCTGACTTTTTAAGTCACGCAACTGATACCCATTTATTTCTCTGCGTTAAGTTTAGTAAGTATTTGAAGCTCCTGTTCCTATGTCTGTTGTGCATTTGGGGAGGAAAAGATGTGTTGAGTGCTGTGTGAGAATCCCATCTTCTGTTTTAGCCATCATTCCCTTGTATGGGTTATGACACTGTTTTTTCTGTTTTTCCTTAACATGCGGATGTACTTTCTGTAACTCCTAAGTAACACTCCACACCTCTTTAACGCAAAGCTGACTAGTTCAGTGCTGAGTGAAACTGAAAGCGAGACTAATCTTAAGAACCCTGCTGTATTCTGCATAAAGTATAAATATGTGCCATTATCATTATTATTTATTTGTCATTGTTATTATTATTGGAGCTTGTATTTTCTTGAGGGGGGAGAAGTAGGTGCACTGTATCATCACCTCTCCACCCCCAAATGTTGTATTTTCAATCATTTAAAATAGTTGTTTGGGGTGTCTTTATTACAGTGAATCATGTCTTTAATTTCTGTTTTAAGCACACCTGTGGTGAGTTCATACTAAGGTAATGGAAGCTTCTTTCATTTGCTGTCATGTAGTACTTTTGCAGCATGTAAAATGCCCCTGGTTTATAAAGAGAGATAGACCTTCTGTGCTGAAATGCTTTCCCTCAAATATGTAAGGCTCAGATAGTTCTGCTTGAAACGTGAATGTAGAGATGGTAATTCCATAAATGCAGTATATTCTCCGTTTGCTCAGAGATACTCTGGCTCTGAGTTACAATTATCCAACATGAATTTCAGAAGAAATACCAGTGAAATGGCAGTGGTAGAAGTACTGATACAACTAAAGATGCCGGCAGCGGCAATCTGGTCTGTAAGTGCTACTGGAACATCGGTTTTCCTGCTTCCTATATCTGTGCTGTGTCTTTTGGTGGTGGGAAGAAAAACACAAGCAGCACTCATCAACTTTCAGCACATGTGGAAACAAAGCTAAAGAGCAGTGGCATCCCCAATGCATTGGCAATTTGCTTGAGAGCCCGCGGGCTGCATCTCATTTGCATTAAAAATGCGGAGATCGCTCCTGCCTTTATCTTGACCACGGGGACGTGGCTGGTATGGGCAGCAGGGCCCAACACAGCCTATTTTACCTGGATCCCCATGGGCTGGCATCAGCTAGAGCGCCGCGGGACGGGACATGCCCTCCCNNNTCTCTTATAAAAGTCTACATAAGTGTAAGTAATTGCCTGCACTTGGCTCTGGTACAGTGGAAAAGCTGCGATCAGCAAACCCGCATTGTACTGGGCATGTAAGGGGAAGTTATTGGATGATAGGGGACGTGTTGGCCTTAATGCCTGTCCTGCCTCCCCTGCCTTGTTTACTTTCTTTGCAAGTCTTTTCAAGGTTTAATAACAGTGCTTATGGAATGGGCGGGGGGTACCGCGCGGATTTCGAGCGACGAAAGTTTTCTTGGAATCGCCCTTAAAAATAAAAAGAAAATAAACAGAAGCCCGGCTGCGCTGCGGCGTCAGTCCGGCAGCCTTTGTTCGGCGCCGAAGTTCTCTGGGTGCGTGTCGTGAACGAGCATCACCGGGCAGCGCCGGCGGCGGGCACGGGGCGGGCTCCCGCAGCTCTGCCCGCCGCGGGCCGGGCAGGGAGGGCACGGAGCGGGGCTTCCCCTTCCCGCCCGGCTCCCGGCAGCCGCAGCAGCCCGGTCGGCCGGAGCTGCAGGCGCTGAGCGTGCCTGTGTCCGTGTGCCGAGGGTGCGGGGCTGCGGGTCACGTTTGCAGTCGCATGAAGCGCTGCGCCGCGCAGCCGCCTCTCGCGTGTGTGTCCGTGTCCGTGTGCCAGCGCCGGCTCCCTTATCGCAGGAAGTGTTGCGGAAAGCAGTCGCTCCCTCTCTCTCTGCCCGGTTCCCAGAATGCCGTGATTAACCACTCTTCCCCCCGCGCTGTCACTGAAGTGCTGGGCAGAAAACAGCAGTCACGATTGTCCCGCTCTTGCTTCAGGACAATTCT
>VXAX01001107.1:204961-247417 GCA_013399835.1 Leptocoma aspasia | reverse complement strand
CCCTCCGCTGGGCCTTGGCAGCTCGGTGCGCTGCTCTCTGCCACGGCTTTTCCATCCAGGCCTGGATGAAGCGCTCCTCGGCGGAGCGTGGAGCTGCTGCCCCGCTCTGTCTGGGGCTCCACGGAGGGCTGGGGGAGCCAGTGCCCCGCACCAGAAACCCTTTTGTATGTTTTTGAACCAGTTTGGTAATGAAAGACAAATTAAAAAAAAATAAGGAANAGCCGCCTCTCGCGTGTGTGTCCGTGTCCGTGTGCCAGCGCCGGCTCCCTTATCGCAGGAAGTGTTGCGGAAAGCAGTCGCTCCCTCTCTCTCTGCCCGGTTCCCAGAATGCCGTGATTAACCACTCTTCCCCCCGCGCTGTCACTGAAGTGCTGGGCAGAAAACAGCAGTCACGATTGTCCCGCTCTTGCTTCAGGACAATTCTCTCTCCCTTTCTCTCTCTTTTCCCCCCTCTCTTCCCCACGCCCCTTCCGCAATAAACTTAGATAAAGCCGTTAGAATGGATATAGTCTCTTTCTGGTTTTGTCTTTCCTTCTGAACGCTTTAATATATGCATATAGACATGAAACATTTTTATACTCTATATATATTAAAAATAATATATGTATATGTATATATACTTAAATTCCAAAATTCTATTCCTGCAGACATTCTGTAGTGATAAGCCTGAAGCAAGTACGGCTTTTGCTGTTCATAGGCTGGCGCTTTCAGGGACATCTTTGGAAATCACTTCGTTGTCCACATTTTATGGGTACTTTATTGTAAGGAGGATGTAAGTCCAGACGTTTTGCATGGGAAAAAACCTTGAAACCAAACAATACAGATTGGAAGGGAGATACCAGGAGAAATAATTCTTTTATTTTAATAATCTTGGAATTGGCTTGTGATATTTCATTTAAAAATCCCATCTTAAACTGGTATATCACACTTGTACTATTAAAACTCCATAGAATGGAGGTCTTAAGATCTTTGCATGCTCAGATACTGTGTAATATCTCAATATATAAAAAACATATAAAATGAGCATGCCAAGAAGCCCAGGGTCTAGCATTCCCTTTTGGAAAATTAATCCTTTAATATGTTTGTTTCCAGATTGTGGTCTGCAGACATATATAATCATGGTATGATAGTGATCTGCAGTATCATATCATCCATTTAGGGGTTTTAATTAAAAGTTTGGTGTGAAGGCTGCGTAGTGGTTCCCTGTTATGTTTGAAGTTTGACAGTGGTCCACGATCCAAAAATTTAGGAATGTTCATTCAGGAGAATTAAGAGTCCTAGATCATTACATTTTGCTTTCATTTCATCCTGTAATTTTTCTTCTCTACTTTCAAACATGATTAAAACCAATGAGGAAGGAAATATTTGAAGTGATTTGCAAAGTTATTTGATTTTTATAAAATTACATGGTGTGATGCGTCGTATGTGCCAAACTACAGACAGACTTTTAGCTCCTAAATTAAGTACACATTTTTTGTTCTGGTTTAAGCCCATTGAGAGTTCTGCCAGTTAGGTTTTTCTCTTCTGTGATCATCTCGTGCATAATAGTCTGATGTTGCAGATACTTGCAGGAGCATAGCAAAACTGGTAGCATCATGTATGTGGTTTGATTTTTAATTTATAGTATATTAAAGCATATTTCTATCCCGAAAGGTGTTACATGAAACTACTGCAGTATATATTAAAACAGTCTCTCGACTCCTAACTAATCTAATATGAATAACCAAGGTATGCAACAATTAATGCTTAAGGACAAAAAAAGATTTTCTTTAAAACAGAGAAACACATATTTTAAAAAATAGACTTAAACATATACCTTTTAAAATAGGACTTTCGGATTTTGATCAGTGTTAAGGTATAAGTCTACACAGCTTTATGGACTGATTGTGTTTATTTACTTATTTGCTGCCAAAGTTTTAAGTAATGTCACACCACAATCCTGGTGGAAATGGCTATCTAAACACCTGTGACCAGTTTTTGGAAGTGATGGAATTGGCTTCTGCCAGAGGCTTCCTATGCTGGTGCAGCGACACTATTTTCTCCATTTTACATTACGCTCAATGACTCTCACTTTCAAAACCAAGATTACCAGAAACAAAAAAAAAAAAAAAAGAAAGGCAGCAGAAAAGTTATTTTCCTTTTCCATTTTATGGATGAAAATAAAATGTGCGATAATGAACTTTGTTACCTCTAGAGGTGATAAACCAAAACAATTGGATGAACAATGCACAGTGAACAACTCACGTGTAATTCTTTGTTTAAATTAGTTTTTAATGCAAAAAAGATTTTGTAAGTGTCTTTTTTTCCCCCTTCCTGCATACCTCAGGCATCATTGAACTGACGAGCAATACTTTAAAGAGATTTTGAATGATTCTTAATATAATTCCAGCTTTCATAAACCATAGAGAAACTTTCTTACCTAGTAAATATGAAAGATGGAATGAAAGCTGTACTATGTATCAACATAAAACCATATGTAAACACAAAAGATGATGTTGAGCTGTGTAACTGTTTGATTAAGAGCATATAGCTGCAATGTACACAAGTCACTATCCAGAGAAAAACTCCTTCTTTTGATAAAACTACTACATTTTAATAATTATTTCCTGAGTCCTCACTTTTCAGAAAAACAGTGAAAACATACGTAATTTCTTTTAACCTCGTTGTATGTGTATGTTGATGTTTTTGGCCTGCCAGTTTAAATCACAGTTAAAACTAGCGATGTGTAAGTTGCTGTGATCAAAATCTGTATTAATGTAAGTAACCATTGGTGCAAATAGGGCAGTGAATTTGAAATATGTTGTGTACTTGTTTCTCTTTACTTTCTGAGGTATTTGGCACAAAATCATATTATTTCTTTAAACCAGTAATGGGTTGCATTTATTGGATGGTGCGTGGCAGAAACAGAAGTGCCATTTTCAGATTACCTAAATGTTTTTGTATTTTCTAAATATCCCCTAGCTGGGGTATTGTATTAAGAGTAGTTCACAGTATGTAGTTCATAGTATATTCTTCCTTCCTGAGTCTAAAATCCTGAGCAGATTTTTCATCCTGATCTTCAAATGCTGGGACTTGGAGAGAGTCAGCCACAGTTACTTATGTAACACAAGAAAAAATGCCAAGGGGGATTGAGTCCAGGGATTGGGGTTCTTAATATCTTGAGCAAAGACTGTGGAAATAAGAATGTACGTTTATATTAATTAATTACAGAGCATTAAGAAAATAAGATCAAATCTGGAAGACCTCTTGGAATTAAGCATGGCTTTGCTGGAATAGTATCTACCTCCGACTTCTCCAGTGCCTCTTGCGATAAAGGCTGGAAGGTACTGTGGGGCTGAGTGTACAATGCTTTGTGCTCAGTGTGCTCACGGGGTATAAAACAGTGCCAGATGAAGATCCCAGACTATCAAGAATTTAGATGAGAACTATTAACAAAAAAAACCAAAAAACAAACAAACAAAAAACAAAAAAACAAAAAACAAAAACAACCCAACAGAAAAAACAACCAAGTAAAAAACAAAAGAAAAAAAACCAACCCAAACCAAAGTTGTCACAGCTGTGTCCTTTTAAGGTCAACACCAAAAAGACTCTTGTCAAGTTGACAGAGGGAGATGACTTACTGATGTAACCCAAGGCAAAAGAGATAAGCAATAAAAATAGTGTTACATTTCTGTTTGATGGAGTGACTTCTGACAGCTTACAGAGAGAACCAAGCAGAGAAATGCACCAAGTTAGTTACTGTGACAATGAAGCTGATAAATCATGTAGAAATTTGATTGTGCCAATTCCACTGGGTTTTGGAGCCTGAATTTTGCTATATTTCATAAGGGCTTACTTAAAGTCATCAAAATATGCCAGACCTTAATTTCACTGAAATAAAACTCCAGGTAAAAAGGTAAATATAAATGGATAGTTTATTTCTAATAGTGCTCTTCTTTAGTATTCATATGTGGACATAAGGAAATAAAAAAATGATTAGACTTCCAGCATTCAAGCAGTCTTCTTATTTGGTAGAAAAATATGCCAAAGATAAGATTCTCACTTAGCAAGGAGGTTCCTTGGTAGAAGGGGAATTTACCTCTTTGTGTGGAGCAGTTCATCACCCTTCCATCTGGTTTCTGTATGGTATGGTTGGTTTTTTGTGCATTTTAAACATGTTTATAGGCAGTGTGAACTAATAACTGCTTTCCTGATGTGAACGCCTCTGTAACACAGCGCACCAAATTCTAGCTAGAGCATAGCTTCTGCTGTGTAATGTAAAATCTGAGTATCATTAGTGTAACTGACAGAAGTATAGTTTCAAAGCGTTTTAATGACAAGGAGGGCATTATAATCCTCCTCTGCATGTATCTTAATGAATCAGTTTGTTTGCAATAATGATTTTACTTTTCTGAAGACAGCATTTATATTTCCTGCCACATAAAGATTGTTTTCTTCTGAAATCTTCTTTTACCCCTCTCTTCTTATAAAAAGACATTTCAATGTTCCTTCCTTTAAGGCCTGGATTGTTTTGTTCCCCTGCTCTGTCAGGGGTGGCTTTGTGTTCCCTGTGTGATGGCAAGGTGGGCTGCAGGGGTGCACAAGCCATCAGCCAGGCCAGGAGTGTGGCCCCTGCCCCAGGACCTTCAGTATTGGCACCTGCCCTGTCGTCCTTCTGGGTGAGGAGTAGGTACTGCTTTGGTTTGGAGGTTTTTCAGGTGTGTGTGACCCTTTCCTGGCTTGTTCCTAGTGCTGGTTCCAGTGCTGGTTGAGTTTGAAAAGGCAGAGAAGGAGATGGGAGCTGGGCTGTCCAGAGAGAAGTGAGTTCCTTTAATCCAAGCCTGAGTTGCCACTGGAAGGCACGGTCTGACTGGCCCCCCGCCAGCCCTGGGGTGTGAGCAGGGCATTTTTGGCCAGTGTGGGTGCAGGGAGAGGGCAGGGCCTGGGCCTGCAAACAGTGGTGAAGGGATGGGCAGCGTCCCTTCAGGTCCAGTAGGGCTTAAGCCCATCATAAAATTACACATTTGGATTCTGGATGGATCCTGGATCTGCCCGTGGCACCCTGTCCTTGACTTGGTGACAGCTCTGCTCCTGATGAGAAATGTAACCAAGTTTTCCTTTGAACTTTGTCAGGGTTACCCTCTCCTCTGTGTACTTAGTGGTGGAAATCTTAAGTCTTTGCATTTTGTCATGAGCAGAAGCAAAAATGTCACTATATTTAAAGGGCAAAAAGGCCTTCATGTATTATGTCAGGCAGAAGCAATATGCTGGAAGGGACTGCCAAATCAATGATTATCCAACAGCCCTGGTTCTACCAGACAGTATGTACCGTAAATTAGTTAAATAAATAAATAAAATAAATAAGTAAATAAATAAGTACACGTTGAAATGCATTTCAGTGCAGCAGAAAGAAAAAAAGCAATAGTAATATATTGTGCTAGTGTGGAAGAAGGAGAAACTTGGAACAAATGGCCTGGTGTTTACACAGCAAAACCAAAATAATATGTGAAGGTTGGTCAGGCCCAAATGAACCCCATAAAAAGCTTTTTAGGAATTCTAAGAGTTGCATTGTTCAGTTTGACCACATCAGACTTCTCTGTGTAGCCATCTCTGTTTTGGCATTGTGGATTATGTGAGGAGAGGGATGTTGCAACAGTCTAGAGAGATGTGGTAGCTTCAAGAAGGGGCAGGGAGACAGGTAGTATTCTTTCCCCATTGAATTGGAGCAAAAGGTTTATTTTCTTCAGTAGAGAGAGCAGCAGGTATCACCTATTGCCTGTTTAGTTTCATCCAAAGAGATTAAGTTCAGTTGAAAACTGTAACATGCAGACTTCTAATGTTTTGTGTTACCAAAAAAAAAAAAAAACAAAACAAACAACCTCTCTTTTGATGACCAGCAAGGTGTAGTCTCAAAATGCCTGAACTTGATCTGTCAGTCTCTTTCAGATCTCTACAGATTCTATCTGTAGGCTGCTGTCCTACTCAGACTTAGTGCACAATTTACTGAAAATACTTTATCCATATTTTTTTCCCCACTGTTAAATGTAGCTCTGTTAGATTGTTCTGGCAAAGCAGTGTTGGCAACTCTGGGTGTGTCTTTTGTGAAACCTATGTAGAGAGCTTGAGAATTGCCTTCTCATTGCATTTTTAATTACTAAACAGCCTTCAAAATACAAAAAGAATGTACAATGCCTGCTTGAAATATGGCACAGTCAGACATACAAGTGACTGGTAACACACTTGTATGAAATACGAGATAGAAAGGATGGCTTTTTTCACAAAAGGTTTATAATGTTACAGTTAATTCTTGCTGCCCAAGTAAATAATACATATCTTGTATTTAGTTTGAATGCAGAAGATAGTGTGTTTTTAAAGCTATTGGTTTTAAAGGGAATGCAGAAGGTCACTGTGAAAATAAAAATTTATAAACAAGAAGGATAGAAAGTAACTTTCACCCCAACTGCTTTTGAGGAAACAGTGCCCTTGGCATGTATATTCTTAAGGAATAGTGGTAAGGCTGTGCGTACCCTGAAAAATGGATTTGTGTATGTTGTCCTGAAGTTCTGTGGGAATTCTGAGCAATGGGTAGTTCTTTGAACATCAACCACAGTACGTAATCCTTTTTATGAAGTGACCCACCTTTATCCTAAAATTAGGTAGAGTTTTTTTGCCTTGACAGCGTCTGGTGGAAGGATGTTTCATAGCCTCACTGCTTTGTCAGTTAAAACCCTTCCTTCTCATTTTCAGCCCAAAGTTAATCACTAGACTAAAGGCTAGTCTATTTGTTCTTATGCCAACTGGATCCTAAGCTTTTCCCTCCCTAATGTTTACCTGCTGCTAGCAATTGTTTCTAGTTGGAATGAGCTGCACTTCGCATGTTCATAAAGAGAAGAGCGACATCTTCCATATCTTCATTAATTTTCATTAAAATTAATCTTCCTTGAACATTTTTAAATGGTTTTCTTAAAGGAGTATTATCTGTGACATCATTACTTAGCTGTTTATGCTTAAATTTTTGCCTGGGACATAAGGTCTTTTAAAGTGTGATTTGGACTGGTTTATATTTGTTGTCTACTATTGTGTTGTTTTTTTTATTTCTTCCTTCTTCAATCACTGTTAGTAAAGTGTGAGGGATTGTTATTTCACAGAGCTTGCACACTTCCCTACTAGTTTTCATTCCCACTTTCAATACAATTTTCAGTAGTTTTCTGTATATCTCTGTACTTCTCTAGATTGAAGATACCATAAAACTTTTGTTATCATTCAGTTTCCTTAGTATTTTTTGTATAAACACTTGAGTATTTGTGTTGTTAGCTCATCTGTGATGCAGCTGTTTGAAATGAGACTTTTAGACCCTGATAGACTAGTTCAAATGGAAAGAAGTGACTTGAGAATGGTGTGGAAAGGTTTCAGGCTCTGCTTTGTCATTTGGCCTCAAGGCCAGGCTCACTTCTTGATGAGTGTTACAAAAACAGTGTAAACATAGCTATGATATAGCTGTTTTGGAGTGGGAGTGATTAGTGTATAATGTTGATTTTCTATGGACACAAAGGAAATTATGAGACCATGTTTACTTGCCTAACTATAGGTCTGCCTCTCTTATTTTAATCATCTATACTCTATTTAAGAAGCAAGAAAAAAAAAAAAGAAATAAAAAATGGCTTTATAACCTAGAACAGAAAGTGTCTCTTCAGTATTGCTGAAAGGTGGAGTGCCTGTCAGAAGCCAAAGCCAGTGCTGAGCAGATGCTGATTCTCTCCTGCAGACCAGACTCTGCAATTCTAATCTGCTGGATGGCGCATGTTGCGTTTTGTCTGTTCACTGGAGTTTCTACTGATGGAGTCCAAAATGCTTGGGAGAATGGTGCCAAACCAGATTTTCTGACGTGTAGTCGGGATGTTGCCAGGGTGAGCATTTGGAGCTGGGAGCTGCACAAGAGTATCCCACAGTTGGGATGCACCCACGATCTGATGTTGGATTTTTCTCATGTAGCAAAGCAAATAAAGTGCCAGGCTGTCTGCTTCAGAAGTGCTGAGTGTTGCCACAGTATGTTATGCTGATAGACTGTTGTTGATTAATCTTTTGAGTATTTTCTATCAGTGCATTGTAATAATTTTCTTACTTTAACCTTTTTATACTTATAATTACAGGAAGCAGTTTAACTGGCAGTGAGAAGTGCCTGATGCTTTCATGTGGCTTCACTGTTTCCAGCTTGCACAGCAGTGCTATGGCAGTGTGAGCTTGCACGTGGTCTTCCTTTTGCTCATCTTGATGTCTAAACCATTGACACTTCCTCACTTCTTGAACCCCAGTTACAATAGTCACATGCCAGTTCCAGTACAGCCTAAGATGTATTTCATTTTTGTTGGGTTCAAAGATCAAATTTTCTTGTGATGTTGTGAATTCAGAGCAAAATGCAGGGATCTGCAAAAAATGATTAGCAGCTGGTTACCTGTATAAAGGACACAGGTTAACTTGAAGGGCCTGTGTGTACAATTAAATATGTGTACTTACTTTCCATGTAAACAAAAGTCCCTGACTTTATGCACTCTTTCTGCAGTTGAAATAAAAGGTGGTATCTTTTCTGTTTTGGTAGATCTTTTATAGTGATTGTGAATGAAATCAATAGTTACAATAATATTCCTATGTTCCTATTGTTCCTATTACCCACATAGGTCTTTAAAGAAAAGAAAAAAAGAGAAAAGGACATTTCTTTACATCTGAACAAATTTTAACTCTACTTGTGATGAGTGTGGCATGGGATCTTTATTCCACTACCTCCAGTAGACTTGCCATTTCTCAGTTTATATTATGTTTCCATTGCTGATTTTAATATTTTCATAAAGTTTCTAATTTCCAGTCTCTCATGCATCCTCATTTTTTTTCACCCAAATCTTACATCTCATTCTTTTTGTGTATTTCCAGTGATTTACAGTCATGATTCAAATTGAAACATAATGAGACATTAGACATTGATATGTCAAGCTGTTAGAAAGACGCAAGGGAGATGGTAATTTTCAGTAATTTTAGAGTCTAATCAAGTGTGTGTATGTTGCCCAGATTACAGCGTACTCGTGAATTACTCAAGTTCCCTTTAGCTCAGAGGCCAGTAGACTTCTGTGTAGATAAAGTTCAGTTTGGGCTTAACGAGCCATGTTTTTTTCTACTGGAGTTTGCAGCTTCCAAGCCCCCACTGTTCCCCACATCTGAGTTTGGGAAGCGAGAAGCAGCAGGTCAGTGCCTCGGTGGTGTTTGAGCAGCACAGCGCAGGCAGACAGACCTGCAGCCCTGCCGGTGCTGTTGTGATGTGGGAGCATGTTGCTGCCACCTCCTTGCCTAACCTTTAATTATCCTTGATGCTGTGAGTGTAATGCAGACTTGTTTGTGCAGTTGGCGTGGGACAAGCGTGCCATCTTGTGAGCAGGCAAAATGGAACTACTGTGGGTTCCAGTGTGGGCGAATGAAGCGTGAGGGTTATGAGCGGAGCTGTTGGGTATTTTTGTTTCAGACTCAAAGGAGATCCAGAGCTTCAACAACTTAGGGTGTAATAGGATGGGAAATCAAATTGCTTCTTTAGATCTAGGAGTCATAAAGAGAATTATTTTTCTGTTAATAGGCCAAGGCTTATCAAGGTGATACGGGACTCAATGATAAGGAGGTTATTTTTTTTAAAAGAGAGACTTGAGTCTGTTTGGTTTAATCAGTAGATTTTGGTGCTGGAGAAGACTCAAGTACCATGTACTTCACAAATACATTGGTTTACTGCAGTCTCTGTTCTTTAGGTCATATATGCATATATATGTTGATCTTGTTATCTTCATACAATGGTTGTATGAATGTCTTATGACATTAAGGTTTTTATCTGTGCTCTTGGGCTGTTCTCATTACTCACAAGAAGAGAAGCCATGGCCAAATTAGGAAGATAATTTCTAATTTCGCTCATGTATTCTTATTCTTTCAATACATACTGCTTAACAAAAGAATTGTTTAAGAGATGCTTAAATTTAATTGGCTGTAATTTCATCTCTGTCTTCTTCAAAGGAAAGCATCTTTCCTGTATAAATCCGGTTGTACCAGATTTCAGGGGGGTAAGAAATTTATAGCTAATATTAATCCCTAAAAAATGACTACATCTGTTGTGAAACATTCTCTACAGAATTGTCACAGTTTTTGGGTCCTGTATCAGTTAGTGAAGTAATTTTAGAAGTTGGATTCTCTCCTGACTGTTAATGGTACGAAGATCACTTTTGCAGCCTTATGTCTTGTTTATCGGATGAAACTGTTGCAGGAGTAATTATTTACTCTTGACTAGGCCCATTTTGAGAAGAATGTGCATGCCAATATGTGGATGAAACATTTATCTCTTGAGTTGTTTGAAAAAGCAGTTGTGGATGTTCTGCAGCTATTCGTAGAGTGGAAAATTAGAAGCAGCCCTAGTTTGGATTGATTGTCACGGGGAGAGCAAACAGCAACAGATTATTGATGGGCAACAGCTAGATGAGCAGAATGACATGATCTGTAGTCAGCCAACTGGCTCACATTTGGCAGTCCTTTTATTCAGTTGTGGTTATCTCACCCCATCCGTTTGGACTCTCAGCTTCTCCACCTAATTGACTGTTAATTTGTAGCCCACACCTTCAGATCTCAGGTACATCCCAAATTCCTTTGCACAAGTTGCAACATTACTTCAAAGAAGGTACTGTTGTAGCCTCTGCAAGTAGTTTTGGGACTTTTTTTAGACTCTAAAATGCCAGTGAGCCCAGAAGTTGCCTTAATAGTTGCTTTCTTTATAAGTGAAAACACAGCAAAAGCTTTCACTTTTTGTGGGATATATCGCAGTGCAACAAATCAGCTCAACATCATTGCTGGATATTTCTTAAAACTAATGAGGTATTGAATTGGAAATTGAGGTGGCATGAAGGCAGCTCTGAGGCTGAAGACAGGAACAATGTGGTAAGACTTGCTTGCATACAGGAGATTTTTGAGAATGGAAATATTAGTGTAATCTGTGCTTGTACTTCTCTGTAAGCTTTAGAGAGGTAGTTATATATATATTTTAAGGAATATTTAGGTGTATTATTGCTGGAAAGGAAATATAGTGCCCTACTTATTTCAAAATAGATCTTCAATAGGAATAAAACAACTGTTCACTTCTGTTCGTCTCTTTTCTAGAAGATTTCTATTCTCATTGGTAGTTTTAGTTTCTGTCTGTATGTTGCTGCATGCAGATTCTGCCACCTATGTTGTACTTGTGTTTCTGAAGTTACATATTTACCTCTCAGGGAAAAAAAATTAAATCTTTATTTTGTATGTGTTTTATGATCCTGGCAGATTACTGATGTTTAAATTAAATTTCAGATGTCTGTATGGTCCAGGCTAATGTGAGGGCTTTTGGCACCACCCCTTTGTGCAATAAAGAATCAAAGCCAGTAGCGTAAGAAATCTTCTATCAAAAGCTGAAAGCTAGATTCATAAAATCACTTATGCAGACATTATGAGATTTTCCCATGGAAAGTTTATGTGGGAGTTTGGGAAAAACTGATTCAAGAACAGCATTATTTGCACTATATATATTCATCCAGCAGTCAGCAGGCTGGCGCTGGCATCCCTTGCCAGTTTTAAAGGGTTGCCAGCACTCGTGAAGCTGCTGCAAAGCCACATCAGCAGAGTATCAAGGAGTCTTCTTATTCTGCGCCCTCCTTCCCCCTTTTCTGACCAGAATTGAAATGGGTAAAACAGAAATCATACTCCTCAGTGAATGCGTGTATTCAATTCTTATGGCTATCCAAAAAATGCTACTGTTTTAAAGCCGTTTTGTAACAAATTATTAAGGTGGAAACGCTGTAAGACTAGCTTTCTCATCAGCATTTCACTTCATTTCTCAGCTTCAAAAGAAAAATAAGAGATAAAAAGGGCAAATAATAGACAAACCACTCAGAGTGAATCCATTTGCATTCACTTTGGTCTTTTTTTTTAATGTATTTTACTTCAGGTTTTTTTAAGAAAGTGGCTCTGTTTCTCAGTCTGCATGAGGACCATATGATATGTGCTGTAAGAGAGTCTTTCCTTGTTAATAGGGATGATTCGAAAGGCAAGGTAATTCACCACAGCTTTGGCTGGAGCTAATATTGGGCTCCAACATCAATTCTGTAATTTCTGACAAATGGCCAAGATTTCTTGAATAGGCACAGCTTTCTGTTTTGTGTAGGGAACACACAATCCAGTCTTTTGTTGTGGTTGCCACTGCTGTTGTTTCTCCCCCATTCACAATGGAGAGTGGGGTTATTTGTGCTGAGTGGAAAAACAGTGCCAAAATTCTGACTTGCTTATGTTGAATGTAATTTTAATTTTTGTGATAGCCATAAATGGTAAAAGAGATTTTGTAATATGGATTCCCTGTACCCTGATCTCTTAAGTCAAGAGGGTATATTGGTGATGAAAGTTTTATCTGTCACAGGCATGTCAAGATGAGCGATTGCTGGATGATTCAACCCAAATGTATAGGAACTGTTTATATAGAGATTGCCAAACAATTTCCATTGCTTTTCTTTTTATCTAAATTCTTGAATAAATTACTAAATAAAATAGTCTGTGTTTGGAATGTATGGCTGTGGGATATATGGAAACTCACAGCATGTGGGGGAAAAAAGTTAAAATAGGGAAATAAAATAGTTTTGTAAACTTTATGTGAATATAGGTACATCATATATAGACTCAAGGTTCAGTTTGCTGATCAAAGCATCCAAATAACTTTGGATTTAATATTGTCGGCAATGAATGCTAATATATGGAAATTGAAAAGCATGGAGCAACAATAGCTAGCCACGCTTACCAGTATTACCCTGCAGCAGGTAGATTTACATTTTTTTGTTTTGTTTTGCAATCACAGTTTGGAAAATGTGTGTTCTTTTTCCCTTCTTCCATACTTCTGAATGTGGGTTCTCCTGAACAAGCTTAGACAAGATTCAAGCTAAACAATACAGCAACATCAGAACCTTTGAAGGCTCAGTTTGGATAGGTACCCAAAGCCTGAGTCTGCTTTGATGTATGTGGGCTCAACTCTGGTTGCCCTTGGTTGCCCTCTCTTACCTATATAGCTTGTGTCTGGAAACCCTTGCCAAATTTTTTTTAAAAAGAAAAAAAATTAAGGACATTTTTGCAAACTCATGTTCATCCTGGTTCTGGTCTGGCTGGAAAAGTACTACAATAATGCACTCTCCAGTGATGATTTAATATTACTGTTTTAGGTCTAGGCTGTAGACTTCTGCCTCCTTCCCAGTTTCTGAAATTTTAATCCTGTTTCAAATGGGAGGATTTTGCCTCTAGTTGGAAACAAAATTATTTGAACTTTTCTGGAATACTAGCCAAAACCATCGTCTATCTCCCTTGCATCTTTTCCTCTTCTCCCAAGTAATTTATGGTTCAATTTGACTGAGGTTTTGGGCAAGGGAACTCTGATGCCTTTCTCTCATATCACAAACCTCACCTGGCAGAAAGGGACAGCACATGTCAGACTTGCTTCTCAGTCAGTGGGGCTTTTGCCATTACCTTCAAGGGAAATAGGATCAGTCCATTGTATTCTTAAAGCAAAAGAAGAAGTGAGTCATTTCTTATACCCGTACCTGATTGCTCTTGCCTAGGAGCCAGGAGGTCATCTTCTTTCCTCACTCTTCATCTCAAGGTAGCACTGTGCTTGCCTCTGCCAGTACACTCAACTCAGATTCAGTTCTGAGTCATTTGCAAACCCTAAACTCCCATTGTCTTCAAAGGACATTTGGATTACAGAGAACACTGAGTTTACTCAGGCTGAAAAGAAATTGAAACATATGAGATTGCCACACCTATTAGAAGAGTTTGGCAAGACAGTGGTTGTTTGCCCCAAAAACAGGATGAACAGTGGGGATGTGATAGATGTGCCCACAACCCGGGGGGTCTTTGATTCTTGCTAGTACCAGATTGAGGGAAAACTCTACTCCATTGGCAAAAAGCAAACTCTAAGCACTTCAAGTTTTGGTTTTTTTTCAGATTCAGATTGTAGAGTGAGAGCTGTAAGATGTCACTGATACCAGGATCATTGTAATGTTGACATAGATACTGGTCACTTTTATGGGACATGGGGATATATAAAACTTCTTTAAAAACAAAGTGTAAAATGTTGAGAGATAATTAAGGCCTACAAACTGTCTTACTCTTCAGTAAGTAAGCCGTCTTAAGCACTGAGGATTAGGAGCAATTTATTTTTCACAGAAGTAGGTGATTCTATCCAAAGGCAGTTGAACAAATTTTGAAGGATCTGGTATCTCCAAAAGAGAACACCAGACTAAATGGACCTCTGGTTTCATCTAATAGAGAATGTTCTGCATCCTATAAAGTGTAACGACAGATAATTAATAGAATAACCAGAAGGTTTGGAGACGATGGCAGGCAGGGCTCTCATAGGAAGTGTCAGTCCTGGCAGGAGTCAGTTACTTTATTGCAGTAACCAAATCAGGCTGGATTCTCTCCATGGTGCAGTAACAGTAGATTGGGGAGCATGCAAAGCAACATCAATACTTAAAAATGAAACTACTTTTAATATACAAAGCTGAGTTTAGATAAATGCAGAACAGAGAAGCAAAGGCATAATATTCTCTGAAAGTGCAGCCTTTTAATGCTGTTTTGGAGACTAATTTACATACAAATAAAATGTCAGCTTATCCCATAACTGTCATGATAAATTGGAGCACTTAGATTTTTGCATGAGATGCTTCTTCTGTACCTTATTAAATTATGGGATCTTGGCCTTTTGCCAAGTGCTAGGGTGATGTTGTCTTTACTGAAATACATACAGAAGGATATGGAGCTGGACATCTAGAGAACCCAGGTTCAGTCACTAGCCAAGAGCTCTGCCTGCATGTCACCTTGAACACTTTGAATTTTTCATTTCTCTGTAGATAATTTTATTTATGCATAAAATGGCAGTGATGTTACTTTTCCTGTTTCACAAGCTTTGTTGAGTTTTCATTAGTTGTCACGTGTACAGAGGGCTTTTAGGTACTTGATTGGAAGCGAGGGCAGAGTGAATCTTGCCTTGTTGGGCTCTCCCATCCTGAATGGATGGCAGTGAAGGGCAGGTAGGAACAAGCTCTCTGCAGCAGGCCAGTAAGAAATGCAGAGCAGCAACCTGCTGTGCTCAGGAACTTGTAAATAAAAGCAGTTTTAGAATTCTTCATTTTGGTTGCAAGATACCATAAAATTCTCCTTCATGTCACCTCTTTAGACACATCATCTTTTGACTTCAGTTTCTCCTGAAAGTGTCTGTGTGATTACCCCAGGAGTGAGCTTAAAAATGAAATAACTGCCTAGAAGTGGGCTTAAACAATCTATTTTGAAATGCCACTCCTAAACTCTCTTGAAATGACCAAGTGCCTGCTTTATACCCATAGAAAAGGTTAGATTTATTCCAGTGGCTAGATGACTACTGATGTGTGCTGTGCTCTGAAGCATAAGGTAATAGAAAAGATCATTGTGAATTAATTCAATGTGAATTAATAAGAGATTCACCTGATGAGAATTGTTTGAAGGTGATGGCACTTTGTAGCTGAACGGGATTTAAGATGTCCAAAAGTGCACCTTTAGAGATTTGAAAAGATCGATGTTGGGAAAGTAAATGTAAATGGGAAGGAGCAAGCTTGAACAGACCACAGCTCTTTTCACTTGTCTCTTTGTTGTAGACTTTGTGGGGAAAAAAATTGCAAACAGCCCCTGGCAAATTGGTGATCAGGGGCTACACTGAAGAGCCTGAAAATGCAAAGGAGTAGGAGAAAAAATAAGAGTGTTTTGCTATAATGCTGTTCTACTAATATGACGTTTAAAACATGGTTTTCTCCTTGCAGTTTTTAGATTGATGAAGCTATCATCGTTTCAGTAGAGCATGTAGAGTGTAAAATATCAAACAGATGCATTTTGTCCGATTACAGTGTCTGATCCTGCCTAATTTTACTGATACGAGGAATCATTCTACCTTAGCAATTTCAGGCAGGAATGAGTGGACATGTAGTTTGAGGGCTTGCAGAAAAACATGTATAGATTAAAAACTCCTTTGGAATTAACTTGTCAGTTGCTAGAGCTGGGGCATCTTCTGTCTTGTATGGTGTATGAAGACACTTGTGCCTAAGCAGAGAGGTCTTGTTGAAGAGGCAGTTGCTTGTCATTAAGCTTATTCTGCCCTCCCATGGTTTAGGGCCTGACTCTTGGGTTCCTTACACAAAAGGGGTTGTTCTTCCCTTCCCTTCCCTTCTCAGCAGAGAAAAGTTAGAGAGGGCCATGCGTTGGTTGTTTGCTGGCAGACTTGCTCTGAGAACCACGAGCAAAAGTGGGAGAGAAGCATCGTGAGTGACTGCCTCCTGCTCTGTGTCCCAGCCGGAGATGGTGGGGATGTGAAGCTGTACATGTCTCTTTTCTGTCATTTCATTGTGCAAGTGTCCACAAGGGAAGGTAGAAGGGCTGCAGCTTTGGCCAGTCCTCTTACCACTGTGTCTGAGTCTGGGCTAGTTTGCATCTAATGTAATCTAATTTTCAGTGAGGGCAGCAATTTCACCTGGAGTTTCCAGTGTTATTTACAGATTTTTTTTTTTTTTTTTTTTTAAAACNTTTTTTTTTTTTTTTAACACTTAAAGTAGAAAACATAGCAGGTCTTTGAATTGTGGGCTGTAGTAATGAGCTTGTTAACTTTCAGGCTGTGCTGGGCGCAGGTCTGGGCCAGCCCGGCGGGACAGGCTGCCGAGGCGGGCTGGGTGCCGGGTGGCTCCCCGGGACGGAGCCGCCGCCGAGACGCTTTCCCAGAAACTGAGTCTCTCAAAACAGGAGCTTTCTGGCTTCGGAGCTCGTGTGCCTTACAGCTGCTCGACTGTTGTATGGAGAGTAGGGAGGAGGCTCCAGATTGATTAGGACTTTATGTGCTCGATAGAAGCCGGCACTTTGAACGCTTAGGGGTTTTTATATGAAGAACAGCAGACAGTCTCTGTAGTCTATTTATGTGTAATAAACTGGGTTTTGTTTTGTGTCCTGTGTGGTTTTTTTTCTTTTTTTTTTTTTTTCTTTCTTTTTTTTTTTTTTTTCTTTTGTGAAAGAAGAAGTCTAAAAAGGAGAGAAATTAAAACCACAGCATCATTTTCCCATGCAGCTATAGCAAGTATCCTGCGATCTCACATGATCGGCTGTCCTGCTGGAGTGGAGTGTGGGAAGGTGTCAAAATATGTCTCTCAATCTCTTAATTTTTTTTTCTTAAAAGGGAAAGCCAGATGAATGCCAAAAGTCCTGCTCCCTCCTCTAGCCCTGCAGTAACAAACTACATGAGTGTATGTTATTAAGATGATAAAGATTAAATTTCTAGTTACTAACATGCTATCACAACAGCAAAGGGGGAAAAAATCTTGAAAAAATTATGAAAATTAGTCTGATGGTCTCCTTTTAATAATAAGATCACTCCCAACCCCAACAGACAGTGTAGGCTGGAATTCCACAGGGCTTTTTTGTGGTCCTAATGATTTTAATAATACTTTGTGCTATGTAGCACCTTTCATTAGAGGATCACAAAGTGCTTTACAGTCACTAATTAATTAAGCCTCACAACACTCCTGTGAGATAGGTAAGTATTACACATATATTAAGCTGAGACACTGAGAGTTAATCATTTTTTGCTGCATTATTCTGGGAAAATGATTGATGTTCAAGCGCCGTATGTGCATTATATGTCTTTGTGTGGGTGTGTAATATATATGAGTGTAAAAGTATTAATTTTACTATCCCTTAACAAAGATGTCCTACTTGAGCCTGTTGAATATAAATGTGTATTTTCATTTAACTTTTTGTTGCTGCAGCATATTGACTGATAATATCGCAGTCTTCATATACCCTTGACTCAGTTTGCTCTTCGTCTGCTTGTGCATCTACTTGTACAAAGATTAGTCAGTGGCATCTCATAAAATTCAAACCTATTTCTAGGTGGATTATTCTGTTAAAAAGAGTGTATGACTAAGATCTGAACTAAACCTGCAGCACAAGCACCAGGCAACAACCATTCTGTTGCAATAGGCTTTGATGACAAGCCATGACATTCAGTAAAAGTAATGAGCAACAACAATGACCCGCTGGGGAGCTGGTGATCAGCAGGTAATTAGCCATTATCTTCACCACTCTTAAGAAACTATTGATTACCAGAATTTGCTTTTCTTTTTATTTTTTTTTAAAGAAGTACAGTAATCAGTATGGTAGTTCATTATCCTGAATTACAAGCTGATTTTAGCAGATGTTTTTGTTTCCAGTGATAAACTGATGTGAGTGACTGTTGAACAGAAAAGTCTGTATCTTGGAGGTGTATGAACCACATAGAGTAGCCTTGGCTGTTTTTGAGGGAAAGTACATATAGCTGCAACCTGGGCCTTATCCAAAATTCCTTCAGCTCGAGAAGTCCTTTCATTCACATCAGGCTTAGTAGCTCTTTTATTTCAGGCAGATCACTATTTTCAGCACTGAAAAGGTAGTTTGGTCCCAAAGGCTGTTCTGCACTTGGCTTCTTTACTAGCACCCAACAAATGTGCTTACTATTGTGATGGCACTGTAGAGATGTGGGAAGTTGCCTTCTAACAGCAAAAGTAACACCACTAATTTTGTTTGAAGTGGAACTCAAGGTGGCCAGCAGAGGTTAATTTACAACTGCTGATGGAGTTATTTAGATGCCATTAACTATCCCATTAGGCCAGTCCCATGATGATGCGTGTGAATTTTTAAGACACTTTCTTTCTACAGCTCATTTTCAACAGTTACTTTAAACTTGTTTTAGACTTTGTGTTTGGTAAACATTAGCTCTGAGATATTTTTTGTCTTTTTCTATGAGTGTGTGTGTGTGCAAGAGCACGTGTGTCTGAGGAGAAGAGAGCTATGGGATTTCTCATGTTTGAGGGAAATAGAGAACAGCAGACATTCTGTTTATGTAGTGTCCAGTAATAGATGCATGGGAATGTAAAATAGGTATAATAATGTTTTTAAGTGAACACCATATTTTGAATGCATAATTTAGGAAGGAAAACCTTTTTTTTTTGTTTTGTTTTGCAGATATACAGATCAGCTCTCAAAATGTCTTCTGTGTCTTCCGTGCATCTTCTAAGACAATTGCATTAGCCCGCCTGCTAGTTGACTAATAGAATTAATAATTGTAAAAAGCACTCTAAAGCCACATGCCTTATGAAGTCAATGCTGGGTATGATTTTACAAGTATGTGATCTATTTTTTCAAGTGAAATTGTTAACCGAAACGTTCTTGGCACACAATAAAACATTGTGCAATCTGTTATTTGTCTTAGAGATAATAATTTCAGAGTGGCTATATTCTTTCTGTATCTAACTTATGACTTGCTAGGGGATGGTTTCTTCAATTTAGGAGTATTGCAAATGTAGTTTTATTTACATAATATGTCTCTGAAAAATGATAGTGGTGGAATTTCAGCAACAAAAAAATCCCTGTGTCTTTTCTTACTGTCCCCTTGTGTGGATATCAAACAAATAAATGACAGATGATTTTTCAAAAGCTAAAAGAAAAAAGAAGGGTAAATACTTTTAAATTCAACTTCAGGAAGTCAATGTTATCTTCCTTCTTCTTTCCTTTCTTTCTCCAAATACAGAATATTGCATGAAAAAGCACTATTAGGCAGATATGGTTTTCTTTTTTTCCCCTCCATTAACAGCCCAGACTCACAAATGTATTAGGAAAATTAGAACTAAAGTAGCTAGATCTACTGTCCAGTTAGCCTGTATACAGTCCAGATTTTTCTTTTCTTTAAGGGGACTTTTTTCCTGTCCTTTTCTCTGACTCTCTTCTGTCAGTTGTCATGAAGATAGCAAATCTCTAAGCTTTCCTTATCTGCCAAAAATATCTGTAGCAAAAACATTCTAGAACATTGCATTTAGTCTTGTTTAATTTTGACTGAGGTAACAGTCATGATGTTTACTTTCTCGATTTCTGATTTTTCTTCACTGGGCAGTCAGGACTTCTTTGTCGTCTGCCACAAATTGCATTTAAACAGAAGTTATTTTAAAAATGGTTTGGGATGTGTAACCAGGAGAAAAGTACATACTTAGCTGAACACCTACCAGACACGCTCACAGATATTTTTAGTGTGTGTTAACCAAGAGCATTCATGGAGTCTCACAGAGAAGTAGCACTGCTGAAAGGCTGACAACTATCTTTATACCTTGAATTATATATGTGTGCATGTTGTTTTAGTAGGCTGGGTCTATATTGTAATAGTTCTCTTACCACAGCAGAAAATATTTATTTTCTCTGAGTTCTGAGTGACTTCATGGTTCAGAAGTTACTGGGGGGGAAAAAAAAGTCCAATTTAGTTCATGCATCCCCTGGTAGGTGTAGTTGATATTAAAGAGAAGACGTTTGGTTCCCAAGCGTACGTGTCTTCTACTGTAAGGAATCACAGTAGGCATTTAAGAAACCTATTAAGACCACACGGAGTGTCAAAATTTCTGTAACACGAGCTGGCATTCTGTGTGAAAGCTGCCTTGCTGCAGCCCATGCTGCCTGTGGATCAGCTCAACCACAAAGACAACAGAACCAGCCCAAGACACAAGTTGAACATTTCCCCTAAGAAGTTTTCTGTTTCTATCAACAGAGCATATAGTGCCCTTTCATGTGGAGCAGATGTAAATAAGAGGATGTACAGATGCCTGTTCTTTTATTTTTAACCTCTGTGTCCAGCCTTGTGTCTCAAAGTACTGTTTTGAGAAGGTCGTCCGTGGCTTTCAGAGGTCTGGATACAGCACCATCAGTGCTGCTCCCAGAGTCACCAGGTGGTCCTCCCTTGGCAGAGAAATATTTGTCTCCAGTACCTCTGTAGGGCCTGGCCAGGGCTGGCCTGGGAATGGGGGCTCAGACTTGAGTCTGTAGCTCACATCTCATGTGTGGTACTGCAGGCTGCTGCCACCAGACCACACACAATTTGGCAAAGAGAAACATCCATCCTTGTATACAGCATTGGCAAAGATTAAGAGCATAGAAAAGTTGGGGCACATCTGTCTTCTGCCCATAGCTAGCATGTGAACACAAATGGATCAAACCAGCTGGTGATGAATATCAAATCCAGAACCACACAGTTGGGAAAGCAGGGGAGTTTCATATATTTCCTCTTAAATAGAGTGGGGAAGGTGAAGTGGATGAAGAATTTGACTTAGTACCTGCACAGTGTGTTTACTTGTCCTTCCATAATTTCCCCTGTTCAGAAGGCAGCTAACTCATCGGTGGCAGAATTCCCCTTTCTCTCTGATCCTTATTGCTGTCCTGTCTCAGCTTTCTTAAATGGATCCTGGAAGTGTACTTGCAGATTTAGCAGTAGTGGCTATGTCTGCAAGGAGGACTGAACAGAGAAAGGTTTGGCTGATGAGATCCATGTGTATTCCAGGTGTTTTCAGGGCAGATCCTGGCTCAGCCACACAGTGATGTCAAATGTCTGGATCCAGGCCTGTAAAGTTTTATTGACAACGGGTTTCCTAATAAAGTTAGTTTTTCTTTGTTTGGCAAATAGAACTAATTACATGAATAATGGACTGTGGGGCCAGACTCTAGAATATCCGTATAATCTTGTTTGAAGTTTATGGGCAGTAGGAGGGGGAACTTTTGCTACAGAGAAACTGATACCTGCTTAGGAAAATACTTTCTCTGAAACCTCAAGTACTTACTCTCCTAAATCTGTTTTCTTCCTAATAACTTGTTTAAGTTCTTCTTAAGGTCATGTCTTTTAGGTGTATTTTTGCAAAGCTATGTTATATGTAGTATATGAACATTAGGCTTCAAAAGTTTATTTTTCTCCTTAGTTTTCTAAAATTATTTTAAAAGAAACATTTATTTAAAATTCTTCCTGCCAGACCATTATCATCCCAAAAGACAATGAAACCTGCAATTCACTGACTCTCATGGAAGTGTTTTTGCAGGTTTTTTTACAGTTCTCTCTTTAGTTTAGTCTCAGTGTGCTAATTTTAAAAAAGTTTTCTGCATAGTTTGAAAACCTGTTTAACAAAAATTTTCTGAAAAGTTGATGTATTCAGTATATTCATATAGCTCAGAATGCCTTTAAAAGTGTCAGGTTGTAATCTGTTACATATCTTGTATATCTTGAATAATTCTATAGGTTTTTTTTCTTTTTTTTTCTTTCTTTCTTTTTTGTCTTTCTTTTTTTTTTTTTCTCTTTCTTATTTCTTTTTCTGTGGTAGATATGGTCCGGAAAAAGAATCCCCCTCTAAGAAACGTTGCTAGTGAAGGTGAGGTACAGACCCTTGAGTCTACAGGTACTGAAAGTGAAGAGTCTGGAAGAAAAAAAGAATTTTCTGCAGAGCAGATGCATGAAAACACTGACCAGGGTGATGCGGCAGAGTTAAGTAACAAGGAGGAACTTTGCATGCATGTCCAAGAGCCATCTTCCAGTGTTAAAAAGGACTTGAAAAGCTCAGTGCTGAGTGAAAAGGCTGGCTTCAATTATGAAAGCCACAATAAGGGAGGAAATGTTCCATCCTTCCCTCATGATGAGGTGACAGACAGAAATATGCTGGCTTTCTCATCTCCAGCTGTTGGGGGAATCTGTGAGCCCTTGAAGTCTCCTCAAAAATCAGATGCAGATGACACCCAAGATGTGGTCTGTACCCCGTCAGGAGATGCAGCGGAGACAAATGAGGAGCATCAGATGTCGCCAAAAGCTTCAGATGAAACAGTGCAAGTGCAAAGTGGTCAAACTGATGGCCAAGGCTCAAGCCCGGTCCCCATGGCCTCAAAAAACCCACAAGTGCCTTCAGATGGGGGTTTAAGGCTGAACAAATCAAAAGCAGATTTGTTGGTAAATGATAATCCAGATACAGCGCCTCTGTCTCCAGAGCTTCAGGACTTCAAATGCAACATCTGTGGGTATGGTTACTACGGGAACGACCCCACAGATCTCATCAAACACTTCCGCAAGTACCACCTAGGACTGCACAACCGCACCAGGCAGGATGCTGAGCTCGACACTAAAATTCTGGCTCTCCACAACATGGTGCAATTCAGCCACTCCAAAGACTTCCAGAAAGTCAACCGCACTGTGCTTTCAGGGGTACTGCAGGACATCAATTCCCAGAGGCCTGTCTTATTAAATGGGACTTACGATGTGCAGGTTTGTATGCTCCCAGCCTCCCCGCTTCTGCTCGCTGCCTTCTCAGCTGCAAAGCCAGACCTTGCAAGGCCTTTCCCACCTACGTGATTACTGTGTCTCATATAACCTGCTTAAGCCTCTAGAACCGTTCTGGTCTATTTCAGCCAGGCTTTCTGCAGGTCTGCTGAGCGTCTTGTACAGTAGAGGAGTATTTGGCTTTTTGACCAGTGACATTTCTGTGTAGGATTTAGTTGTTATGGTAATCAATAGCAAGAGATCTTATTCAGCAAACAGGCAAACGGCTGAATTGGTAATCATATCTGAAGGATTTACTGTCACGGAAAGAAAAGAGCAAATAATAATGAAAAATAACAACCAGATAGACAAAAGACAGCAGCTGGAAATTAAAAATGTAATCCTAAATTATCAGCTGCTGGGAGTCAAGATTTGGCTTATTGATTCTTTATTAAGATAAAATAAATGGCATGTCTTGGCAGCTCTGAAGTTGTCTAGTGCCAGAAAAACAGGATACACAATGGATATTTAAAACATTTCAAAAAGTAACAGTAATCCATGCTGTCCTTCATGTTAGTAAGCCTGTAAGATAAGAAAGGGATTATTGCCTCAGTCGTTCTCATCTAGTTGAAGCAGGAAAAAAACTATAGATACTGCTGGGAAAAAAAATCTTATTTTTACCATGAAAGAGTGAACTCAAAAGTCTTTCATGTGCTCTCTGTTAGTTTCTTATCTGCTAATATTTAATTAGTTAAAAAAAATTGATGGTGCTTTAAAAAAAATCTTTGTATTGAGATGAGAGATACAGTAGGATATTTCAGTATTCTATATGATACAAAAATTCAGATTTTAAGAAAAATCAAACCAAAGTAATGAAGTTTGCATACAATACATGCTCAGATGTCCATCCATTTTCAAGGGACTGCATACAAGGAAGTAATACATGTAGTAATCACCAGATAAAACTCCCAGGGTATGTTAAAATAAAAAGGTAGAAAGGTGAAAATATTTAATTATGCTTGCAGAAACCATAGCTATAGGAATGAAATTCTGTAAGGCAGGTTAAGATGGCTAACATCTAACTTAAAGGAAGAAACCAAAACCAGAAAACAAGTCAAGATCTTGAAGCTTTTCAAACTATTTAGGCTTTTCCTCTTTTTAAAAAAAACTACAATTTCTTTGTGGAACAGCAAATCAAACTAAGGTCATTACTATGGGTAAAAACTGCAATCTTTGAACTGCTGTCTTACTAAAAGATCACTGTTTCATGTCAGACACTCTCTCCTGTCAAACTCTGATTAGAAGGCAAATACATGATGTAGTTGAAAGAGGTTAGAAGGGAATAATGTCAGATTGTGAAATGATGATTTATAATTAGCACATAGGATGATGTTAATACCTGGATTTCCTGCTATAGTTTCAGTTTGCTGACTCCAGGGACAGCATCTTAGAGCAACTGATCCATGCTGTCAGGAAGACATTCAAACTGGAACTGCTCAGACATACAGTATAGAGGAATTTGAGTTTCTAAACACACTTTCATTTCCTCCAAACAATAGTTTCGTTAGGTCCTTAGTTATTTATAGGAAAGTTTATGCTTGATTAGAATGAGCTGGATGCTTTTCCTTTGCAGTGCTCTCAGAAATAAAACAGATGTGTGTGCTATCTCAGTTTGAACTGATAGAATGAGAAATAAAACAGCTGAACCTAGACTATACTTGTCTACTAAACTCTGGCAGTAAGATACTGCAGGAGAGACAAAAAGCAGTAGGAAACAGCCCATGGATAATCTACTTAAGATCAGTCTTTTCTCAGACAAAAAACATTTTCCAAAATAGAACAGACAGCCTATACAATGTTGGCTATTTATTTGAAAGGAAAAAAAAAGCCCTGGATCTAGAAACTTAATTTTTAAGGGTGCTAGCTTTCCCTGGTCAATTTGGGAATAGAAGATTAAATAAGGTTTTGTGGCAAATGCCATACTTCATCAATTGCACATGCGCCAGGTGTTGATCCAGAACATGTCAGAAGATAAGTAACTGATGAATATTTTTATGTTTTCTCCTCCCCCACTCCTGATTCATAGCAGCTTTGTGAGATTTGTGAACAAAGTAAAAGAACATTTGAAAATCCCCTTTGCACCTACACATGTTTATATTACTCCTATATCCATTTTGAAGGGTTTTTTCTCATGCACCTGAATGGCTGCCACAACAAGGGATCGTATTGATTGGTGCTCCAGTTAAAATCAGTTCAGTCAAACTCCTGTACAACATGAGAGGGAATTGAACCCGAATAAGAATAATTGGTTCATGTTAACACTATTATTTTGTATAAGTACTGGGCTAAATGAAAATAATCCCTTTGTAATTAACTTGAAATAGTAATGAACTGGGCTTAGGATCTGATTTATTGATCCCCTTGCACTTAGTGAACTGTTCTGTTGTAGCTGGGCTGGAAGTTATTGATAGATTTATGGTCTCAGGGCACAAAACTGGGCACAGAAGCCAGAGGATGAAGATGACTGACTTTGATCTGGCTCACAATAGTCAGTTGGAGATGATGGTATACGAAGATTTGTAGTAGTGAGGGATGCTATGGAGCCCCATAGTTTGCATTCATAACAAAGGCAAACAAAAAGCAATGGGAAAATGTCTGAATGCAGGAAAATACGGTATCTCCTATCCTATCTGTAGAGATCTAGGGATGTGGTCCATTTGCTGAGGGCTTGGAAAGAGAAATCAAATGTGTTTTTGGACTTGTATCACAGAAGTGAAGTTAAACATCACCCACAGCCAAAAAACACCCTCCTAACCCTAAATGCAGCTTTTAGGGGGTGTAATCAGCAAAACTGGGGATGTACATATGGCTTCACATACAGGTATTCAAATACCTGTGTTTTGTAGTACATAAAGAGAATTTGTCTTGAACTGTGTAAATAATCCAGTCTCTCTGGCATTCCTATTGTGCAGATTTTTACTTGATATGAATATTTAATCCAACAAGATTCCTTTGTCTTTTTTGAACATGTTATTTTCTGTTGAAAATCTCCTTTACTCTTTGTTCCCATTTTTTTCTTCAGAGGTTTTTGGTTTATTGAGTTATAATAAATTCCATAGGATTGGGTAAAATCACTGAGCAGTTTCTGGGAGATTAACTTTCTTGCCAGTATAGATTTCAGAAAACATTCACTGTCACATCTCTGAATTCTCAGGGAATGTGTTAATCAGCTTTATAGCTTTTATCAAAATAATATTTGAAGTGAGTTCAATGAATCTTTTGCTGATGTGCCCCCCATTACTTTTTCTTCACTTAGTTAACTGATCAATCTCTATAGGCAACTTTGTCTTGCTGGATATTTGAGCCTGTGTAAGGCTTTGTGGATGTGCCTAAAGCAGTAGCCTTTATGCTGGATCTAAAGACTTCACTTAAAGTAAAATTCCTGTGACTAAGTTAACAGCTATGATGCTGAAAGCTATTGCCTTTGCTGCTGTATGATTAAGTCTCCTTCTCTCTCTGATCTAATGACTCTTTAATGTGTATGTTAAAGTCTGGAGACAGGCAAGTTGCTGGCAAGTAGAGAGCAGGCAGTCTTTTTTCTAACCCCCAATTTTTTTATGAGTAGTAATTGGGACAGCTTCAACAGGAAGGTTGGAGAGTGCTGTCTTCCACATAGCAGCCTATAGCTAAGGCGTAGGACATACCCAGCAAAGGTGAAGAAGCAGGCTTGGATTCCCTCTGACAGAGCAAGGAAAGGAACCTACTTTTCCTGTTTCCTGAACAAGTGTTCAAGCCATTAGGCTATTGTATAAAAGGGAGCATGACCCCATTTCCTGGTGTGTTTTAAAAGAGAATAGTGTCCCTCAAAGACAGGACAGAAAGGTCTGCATTCAGGTAAAGGTTTCAGATGGCATGTCCCAGGGGAGAAGGGTATTTATGCAGCCATGAATAAAGATATACTGCAGTGCTCAGCAGTTCTTAGGGTTGCTTCATATTGTGTATGCTACCTTTGAGGTGCTTCCTGCTCAGCATGGCCCTGGTCTGGAGCTCATTGGCACAGATCTACCTCCTCTTCTATTCAGCCATTAAAAAGATTCAGAATGTACCCATTTTTTTTTTTAAATTTAGTCCTCTGATTTTGATTGTTTCATGATTTTAGATCTAGACAGACATACAAAAAAACAAATTTCTGAAAAAGCATGGACTGATAAAAGCCATCATTAAGTTTGTTGATTGTATTTCAATGCACCTGGGGGTGGGGGGGAGAAGGAAAGAAAGGGAATAAATTACTGCATTATCTACTACCCCACAGAATAATAAGAGGTTATTGGCAGTTGTTTTCTTCTACAGTTCTAGACATCCAGTATTGTAAGGTTGTCCTCTACCACTCAGCCTAATGCTTTGTCATATGTGAATCACAGAATTACTTGGGTTGGAAGGGGCCTTAAAGCTCATCTAGTTCCTCACAACCCTCCTGCCGTGGGCAGGAACATCTTCCAGTCAACCAGGTTGCTGAGAGCCCCATACAATCTGGCCTTGATTGGCACTACCAGGGATTGGACATCTCTGGGTGGAGCATCCACAGTTTCTCTGAGCAGCCTGTTCCAGTGCCTCATTGTGCTCCTAGTGAAGAATTCCTTCCTAATATCTTACTTAAACTTATCCACTTCCAGTTTGAAGCTGTCACCCCTTGTTCTGTTACTCCATGCCCTTATAAAAAGTTCTCTTCAGCATTCTTATGCCCTTTTAGGTACTGGAAGGCTGCTATAAAGTCTCCCTAGAGCCTTCTCTTCTCCAGGCTGAACAGCCTGCCTTCATAGGAAAGGTGCTCCAGCTTTCTGATCATCTTCATGGCCTCCTCTGGACTCATTCCAATAGGTCCATGGCTGCCTTGTGCTGGGAACCCCAGAGCTGGATACCCATCCCCAGATGGACCAGGTGGGGCCTCATGAGAGTTGAATAGAGGGGGAGAACCACCTCCCTTGACCTACTGGTTACATTTACAGGTACATATAATGAATAAGGCTAACAGCTTCTCCAGGATTTTCACAGCAACCTAAAGCATTTCTGGATGTTCAGCCAGCAGGCTGCTCAGTGTCCTAGAAAGTGGTAGAAGTGCCCACAGAGAGTCTGTAAAGCTCTTCCTTTTGTGTCCTTTATAAATCACCAGTGAGTTCCATGTGTCTACCTAGCATTACGTCATGAGGGGGTTTTAGTGGTCTGGATTTCAGTGTATCAAATCCGGCATCTTTTCTTTCTCAGGTTAGACATGTGTGGCTAGTATGATGTCTAGTCTAGCTAGGATTCAGCTGAATGAGAAACAGTGATTTTATTTGTAAGTTCTGCTTTTTATACTCCACACTTATATCAACAGTTAGATTGAATATGAAGCTGTGAAGGTAAGACTTATAAAAATGCACGGATTTTTAGTGGTACAGTTGTAATCAGCAGCACTTCTCATGATAAAGGTTTTCCTTTACGTTTTGGTGATTTTGGCAAAGGAACTCATACGGATGAAGTGAGAATTACAGATTGGAAGCCTAAACAAGTGCAGCATTTTCTTTTGTATTATTGGGAAATCAAACCTTTTTAAAGTTCTTTGTCATCAGATGGGCTTCCTAGAAGGTGACACAGGTACATGACTGGTTGACATGAGCAAACAAAAACATGTATATGAATGAATTTCATTTTCCTTGCATGCTTAGAAATGGATCCAAATTTTATATTGATTTTCTCACTGACTTTGGTTCAATTGTCCATAATACAGGAATTAAATCTAACTAAACTGAACAACTGTTACTGTGTATGATGTACCCCGATCTTGTGGACTAGATTGTGCCATGCTAGGTTTTGCAGCATATGTTAGAACAGAACTTGCATGAAGGTGGATGTCACACAAGGCCCATTTCATATCAGCCATGTTGCAGACTCCTTGGGCACTTTCCTGATAAACTGAAAACTATCAAGCTCTCTTGAGTGCTGTACCTGCAAGGTATACCTGCAAGGGCATACCTATTTATTTTGAATCTTATTTCTGGGTCATGAGCAGGCTCGGAGGCTGCCTTGCACACTTGAGAGTCACTCCTCAGAAGAACAGGATTCAGTCATCTCTTTTGAACAACTGACATGAAAAAAAAAATGGTGGCAGGTAGAGAAATCGGTGGTGGTAAATCACATATATAAAGAAGTCCATATGCATTTACTTGTGAGCATGTATACATATATTTGCTTCTTATGCATGTATAACTGCATACACGCATATTTACAAATATTATGTGAAAAAGCACATGGAAGAGGTATTTAACTTCTACATTGACAATAGCTGATAAGCAATGATTTGTATGATTACATGCAGTAGAAGTTCTTTATATCACTTCTATGGAGATATTTGCATGTTTACTGCTCAGAATGATAGGCAGTGATTTACAGCTGCTATATAGTAAGTGCCTGGGAACATTGCCTTTCTCTGTGGCAGAAATAAGCTATTTTAGATACCTTGCGGTGAGAAGTAGTCTATACTAATAGTAGAATGTTCAGATGGACAGTTTGTGGAACAACTGATGTGATATATACTCACAGGCTTCAAAGAGAAGTTGTTTATGTGTTGATATTCCTTACCTTATTGCAGGGATATTTGGTAGTGTTTGAAGAGGGGCTAATAAAAACAGTTGGTGAGACTAGTAATATTAGTGCTTATATTTAAAGTTATAAACTGCTAAGATAGCCTACAGAAAGGATGAGAGCTCAAAAAATAAAGTTCCTGGGGAAAAAGGAAAGCAACTATGTTTTCTTCTGGTATAAATCTGTGCGAGTTTGCCTCTAAGCCTGTAAGGCTGTGTGAGTTTACAGTAGCCAAGGAACTGTCTGGTAATTTTATCTACAGAGAATAGAAGGAATGGTGCTTCTTTAGATACTAGTCTAGTAGCACTAGTTAGCAAATGAAAGTCTTGATTTTCTCTTTCTTTCTTTTGTTAGTTTTGCACATCTGGTCTCCTGACCTTAATTTAAGTTCTGTTATTGTTCTGTCATGGTCTTTGTTTTAAAAATACTTATAAAATTCTAATGACACAAAATCTGTGTTGGGTTCAATGGCAACAGAATAAATCTCCAGAAGAATGCACTTACTTTGAATAAATGTGATCCAATAGTTTGCTTTCTTATTTTGGTAAGTACGAACAGCCCAGAAAGCCAGGAGTTTGCCCTGAGTTTTTGCCTCATTTGTGCAACGTAGATTTATGTACCTATAAATAAATCACAGTAAATAGCTTTAAGAATATACTCTGAAGGTTCTCCTGGTTTCAAATGCAGAAAGAGAGTGAGTGAGAGGGAGTGAATTCTCCATAGGGGAGGTTAGAGAACTGGGTGGTGTTACACAAACTTGCATGAAAGCCAGGAATCTGTTCTGGCCTGCATGACATGAAGAACTTCATAAATGTGGGATGGTTAAAATGTTCTGGATGCTATATTGCACAAAGCAAATGAATAAACAAGAGCATTAGAAAATATTTTAGGATTAGAAGATTAAGAGTAATTGCAAAGGCAGACTGGATGGCTCAGAAGATTGGTAAGGGATCTGGAGCCTTTCACCTCCTGATTAGTCAAAGATGTAACCCAGGTAAGAAAAAAAAAAATCATTAACGTTTGATGTTCAGTGCAGATGGATTCTAATCAGTAGTTGCAGAAGAAGCCAGGGGTCAAAGACAGCTTTACCCTGAGCATGTAATCCTTGTGGTTGAATCTCTTATGTGGATATAGTTTCTGCTGACAGAATTTTCTGCATGAAAGACATGATTACAGGAGCTGGCAGATTTTCTTAGTGATTTTTTTCAGATTCTGTAAGAAGTATCTGTAAACTGCTCTGGCATGATGGAATTTAGGACTGAATTCTGAAAAGGAGGAGAGAGAATAGGATAGCATTTGGATCAAGGACAAAATAAAAATCAAAGACCCATTTAAAAAAAAAAAAGGAAGAAGAAAGAAAGTACTTCTATTTGCTCAAGTCCATCTATTCCATGAAATCATTGTCTTGACTAATTAATGTAGACATATCTGTTGGAAACATACAGTGCAATTACACAGCTGAAGTACTTGCCAACATACTTTAGAAAGTACATCTTGAAGAACTGTCAATTATCATGTTATCTTTTCTCCTTTTTCTGGCTATTTTTGGAAATGTGTGTGGTATTTGAGGAGATAGCTTAGTTGTATTAACACATGAGCTTCAGATTTTGACAATTTTTCCCATTAATGAATGAATTTAATGATTAAGAGTTCTGAGTTTATGGAAATCTTACTGAAATATATTTCAGTGAAATATATTTCAGTTTAATCCCAGAATGAGACATGGCATTGAAGACCAATTTTTAAAGAATATCAGTGCAACCACATCCAGCACAAGAATGGAGAACCCATTCTAATATCTGTCTTTTTTTTATACAGTGTAATAATTAATACCAACTATATTGCCATAGTTGAGGTGCTGCAGAAATAAGTGATAATCGCAAGGTTTCATAAGCAAATGACGATGAGGGGAAGAATTAAATCATGTTTCCACAGTCTGAACTTGTATCTTAGGTTCTCTTTAAAAAGAGAATTGTGAAGATTAATTTTCTTCTTTGTGTCTTGAGGGAACTGTTGATCTATAGTTGCTCCTACATTTCTTCTACAAGCTGTACCTGTATTCGTGACTGCTACTAGCTGTGTCAGCTGACACTTTGGACTCAGAATTGCAGAATTTTAGCACTGCTTTTGTTTAGGTTCTTTTTTATGTTGTGAAGAAGTGCGTGCTTAAGGAAATGTAACTGTTAGAGCAGAGCGGGAGATTAAGTTTTGTTGAGATTGGAACGAAATAAGGGAGTAAATACAAGAATCTATCACTTCTGATACCACACAAAAAGTGGATGTTGATTTCTATGATATGTGTACCTCAATATCTATCTATCTATCTATCTATCTATCTATCTATCTATCTATCTATCTATCTATCTATCCATCCATCCATCCATCCATCCATCCATCCATCCATCCATCCATCCATATTCTGCTTTCTCCTTGTCCTTTACTTTTCCTCTTTGTGGGGCATATCAGAGAGAGCAGAAGGTGAAGGACAATTACTTCACCAGTGAAGAAGTTTAGTGCCTGTACATAGATACAACATGTAACTGGAAAATCTGAAAATCAAGCCAAGATTTGAGCAAAGTGTAGGAATCCAAACAGTTCTGCAATGTGTAGGTTTCTTTCAAATGTGGCTGGCTGAAAGCTGAAACAGATTCAGTTTATACTGTCACTTCAAGTGCTTCTCCCAACCTCTTTGCATGGAAATCAGTTTCTTTAATTGTCTTTGAACGATGACCTTCATGGAACTTTTCAGTAGGCTTTGTTATGTTTGAGAAGAGGCTTTTGAGTGTAATAACATTAAGACGACCCTGAGTTACTTTTCACGTACATGATCTAATGCAATGAATTATTTTGAATTGTGGCAGGTATTCAGGGAAATTCCAAACCAATAACTGGTAATCAATTACATTTGAGTGGTGTAAAGATGTGTCTTCCACATTACAAGAACTTAACACAGGCACTGTGGGAATATTTAATTCTACTTTGTCCTCTTGTGATGCAGAGAAGGATATATTAGCATGGAACACAAACTTGCTGTGTAGACCACTAAGCAGGATTAGCACAAGTTAGAGAAATGATGTGATTTACAGTCCACTGCAGAAAATGCTAGTACTATATGTTTTACCAATGTTCTGAAATAAAACTAATTAGCAATGAATAGCAGCTGGGATTATTGTCACTCAGAGTTTGTTACTGGTGTCCACGGAGTGTCTGCAAGATAGGTTTGTTACCTGTAGCTCTGTGGCTGGACAGCTGAGAGTAATGAATGTATTTACTCATTAGAGCCACTTAAGGTAAATAATTTTGGTCAGTTTTCTGTGCATACATAGAACAAACATACATATGTAATTAAATGAATGAAACCAGGTCGCCTTGCAACTTATGCAATCATGCAGTGAACTGCTGGTTTTTTTGTTTACTGTAATTCCATCAGTGCTTTCTTTAAGTTGTCTTTTGACAGCACTAAGACTTTACACATTGAAATAATGCAGTGGATGGAGACCTTAAGTGCCAGATACTGGAAAGCAGGCCCAGATCCCACTGTTGTCAATTGGATCAGGCTCAGCATGGCTTTGTCTCCAGTTCTTGCTTGCCATAAAATAAATAAAGGGAGGTAACTCCTGCGCTAGGGAAGACCTGTTAAATATCTCTCAAAGAACCTCTTCAAAACCAAGTTCATAATTTGATAGCAGAATGTGGAGCCCCAGTTAAAAGTGAAAATGTTATTACAGCTAAGTCCTAATGATTTGGCTGCCTGACTCGCCATTGCCTAATGAGATACGTTTCCTAAACAAACAGAAAGCCATTTTCAGTTTATTTAAGGAAAAGTTTTAACCAGTGCATGGGGATTTTGCTTCCTTAAGGAAAAAAAAAACAAACAGAAAAAAGAATTGGAGGCTGAATAGCAGCAGCTCATTATATCATGGTGTAGTAACTCATTGCCTCACTATACATGCTCAATTCTGATGAGATACAAAGGATAGCATTTCATTTTCTGAGCTAAAGGGCTAAAAGGCGTTTATATTACATACATTTTAAAATGTTTACATTTCATGCTCTCTGTATGTCTGAGTCTTTCCATTTGGTGTGACTCTGAATGAGCAGTGATCACGTTATCTTTGTGACATAGCTGTTGAGGAGGAGAAGAAAAATAATTACACCATTTGCCTAATGCATTAGAACTGAAACCTGTAGAAATGTAGTAATACACTTACTGATTGGGAGAATGCAAATCAACCCTGCAAGGCTGAATTTTATATTCCCTCTAAGACATTTTCTGGGTGTAAAAACTGAGAATATGTCACAAGGGACCTTCCACCCATGTCTACACCATGTGGTGTAGAGTGGATGATGGCAAAGGAGTTGATGTCTGGATTTTGGGAATTATCTTCTGGATGCTGTACACTATTTGCTACTCAGGAAGAGAAGCTGTGCAAGGGTGACATTTTTGTCAAGAGATTCTTTCTTTGGCCTTCAAACCAGTTGTACAGGAGCAGCAAATCTCCCCCTGATGTCAGGGGCAGGTGTGGTGCACTCCTGGGAAGGGCAGGCGTGCCTTGCTGTGAGAACACGGGCTTTAATAACATCAGCCCTGGATGATGTTCTTCCCTTCCTGCAGAGCATTTTGCTCAGACATCATGAGAACAGTTAAGTAGACCTACCTTATTTTTTTGTGTGTGTAATTAGTGATGTCATGGACTTGGGTGTGGTAGTTTTCTTTGCCACATGCCATTTTTCTACTGTAGTTTTTCCATCCTTGTTTTACTAAATTGAGCTCTGTGCATGAAAGGAAAAGAAGATTTCCTTGGAGAATGTCTGCAGTGAGTAATCCTTGAGAAAACTGCTTTTTGTTTGAGACATCAGCCACTATGGCTCTGTGAAAAGGCGTCCCAGTGGATACTGGATACTCGTGTAGGAATGATCTTTGTAAGAATTGGCCATACTCGCGACACAGCAAACTGAATTTATTATTTGAAATTTAATTTTTGACTGCTTGAATTTAGAAAGCAATTCTCTTTGACTGTAAAGCACAAATATGATTGAAGCATCTAAGTCAAAAGACTGAGGGTTAGTTTTTTCCTTCCACACCTGGTATAGACTCCCAGGAAAGGCTGCTTTCAAAGGGTTCAGAGCTATGGGAACTGATAATTGGATCTTCTGTCAATGATATTATTTAATGATATAGGGAAGGAAGGAACAGTCCTATCAGCACTAAGGTCATCTTGTGCACGTGTGCCTCAGTCTCTGCAAATCAATATATTTGTTATTCATATGGAATATATATTCAGCTATGAGAAACATTTAAAAATATTCATCAACAAATGTTAAATATGTGAGGGTATATGTATGATATCATACGCAGTACAAATGAAAATGGTGTCAATGATTAATAAAAGAGGCTTATGAGTCAGCTGCTCTCTATTTCCCTTTCTCCCCCACTTCCACTCCTTGCTATTTGAATAAATATACAGTGGAGCTAAAATGACCTTATTCTTTATTCACAGGTTACTTTAGGTGGAACTTTTATTGGAATTGGGCGGAAAACTCCAGATTGCCAAGGCAACACCAAGTACTTCCGCTGCAAATTCTGCAATTTCACCTACATGGGCAACTCCTCCACTGAACTAGAGCAACACTTCTTACAGACTCACCCAAACAAAATGAAAGCAGCCCTTCCCTCCTCTGATACTGGTAAAACTTCAGAGAAAAACTCCAATAAATCCAGTCCTACTCTTCGACCATGTGATTCTGGAGACTTGGGGAAGTGGCAAGACAGAATCACTGTAAAAGCAGGAGATGATACGCCAGTTGGATATTCGGTGCCCATCAAGCCAATAGATTCCTCTAGACAAAATGGTACCGATACAACCAGTTACTACTGGTGTAAATTTTGCAGTTTCAGCTGTGAATCGTCCAGCTCTTTGAAACTATTAGAACATTACAGCAAACAGCATGGGGGAAGCCAGGCAGGAAGCCTCCCCACAGATCTGAATGATAAGCTTTCTAGGGGATCTGTCATTAACCAGAATGATCTAGCCAAAAATGCAGATGGGGAGTTAGTGACAAAGACAGAAAAGGGTGCGAGTGTGGCAAAAAAGAAAGACTTGAGTAGCAAAGGAGCAGAGGACAGCATGGTGACAAGCTACAACTGTCAGTTTTGTGACTTTAGGTACTCAAAGAGCCATGGCCCAGATGTAATAGTGGTGGGCCCACTTCTCCGTCACTATCAGCAGCTACACAACATTCATAAGTGTACCATTAAGCACTGTCAGTTCTGTCCCCGAGGCCTCTGCAGCCCAGAAAAGCACCTTGGAGAAATTACTTACCCATTTGCTTGCAGAAAAAGTAATTGTTCCCACTGTGCTCTCTTGCTTTTGCACCTGTCTCCAGGGGTGACAGGAAGCTCTAGAGTCAAACACCAGTGCCATCAGTGCTCATTCTCCACTCCCGACGTGGACGTTCTCCTGCTCCACTATGAGAATGCACACGAAGGCCAAGCGTCTGATGTCAAACCAGAAACAAACGCCCTGCCCGGGCCAGAGGGGCCGCTGATGCTCAAGGAGAACAAAGAACACTCATGTACCAAATGTGACTTTACCACCCAGCTGGAAGAAGAGATTTCCCGACACTACAGGTATGGTGAAGTTTCAAATGTTTAATGATTGGAACCCAAACAAACAGCCCCCCCATAGTTTCTTAATTAAATGTCACCATTCCTCAAACATTTGAGGAAACTGGAAATCAAAATAGGAATGTGTATAGATATAAATCTTTACAGCCAGAGTCCAATCCAACATCCACTTTGTTTTGGAAAACCACCAGCTAAGTTGGTGGATTTAATTATACATTTAAACCTGTGCGAAGAAGAGGGAAATTTGGATTTGTGTGCAGATGCTGAAGTTTCAGCATATTTGAGGTTTGGTCAGCTATTTTCCACCCAGATTCTTTTAGGTACTATAGGTACTATTTTGGTTTAGGCTTTTTCTGAGAAAGTTGGCATCTTCATTCAGTCAGGGAACACAAATGACTTTACTTTCCAAGATAGACTGTGAACCCTTTATGCTCCATACCAGTGCTTCAATGTACTACCTTTTTGTAGTATTTTCCATTCCTGAGTCCAGCAATGCAATAATTAGTTTAAGAGCATTCCGCTGCTGTTTTGGTGTTCGTTTCCCACTGGGAGCAGACACTCTTCTGTCTGTTGATGTCATTCCCCAAGATCCTTTTGCAGATGCTTATTTTCGTGTTGCTGGTTTACAGTGTCATTCTATTTATTTTAAATGCTAATGTTCCTATTTGGAGATGGACGCAGCCAGTCTCCTGACTCAGTCTGACACAATGTCATGGTAGCAGCCAACTCCCTGCTAAACTTCTTGGGTCAGTTCCTGGGCTGTTGTAAACTGGCAGTCCAGTTTGCATCAGAGGAGAAGCTGGCTCTTAGAGTTTGTAAAGAGCAACAGTTATGTGCCACTGCACAAGCGATGTTAAATATTAGAAAATCATGCTGAATATGTTAATAGTTAAGGCTAATGCGTCAACAACAACGGAAAACTTCAGTATCTATCTCATCTAAAAGATCTTTGTGTGGAAGCCAGCTAGAATGAAGACAAAAGAAGATGCATTTTCAAAGCTAAAGCTTTGTTAAAAGCTCAAGAAACTGTGCCACGTTTAATAGATTCCAAGACATCCAAAATTAACAAAGGCAGACTGGGGCATGATACTTTAATAGAGATTAAAGCTGGGGGCATCCAAATGTTGCCCAACAGAGGGCTGCATTGGCAATATATCAGGAGTCTATTTAGAAAAAAAAAAAAAAAAAAAGAGCAGATTGCTCATCTTTAATTTGGAGCTGGGGCCCACAGAGGATTCAGGTCCCAGCATGCAGTTCCCCATTTTTGATCCAAGTGGGCCTGAGGGATGTTGTGTGGATTAATTAGTTAATGTTTGTAAACTGCTTTGAAGATGAAAAGTGGTATCTAAGTTCCAAGCATTATTATAACAGCTTTGAGCCATGCTGAAGAACTCCATAGGCAGCACTTTGTCCGCTGCTGGGGCATGGCATGATCTTTTTTTAGTGGTTAAGTAACTGGAAGATTGAAATGGCTCCTTTACTGAAAGAATCCAACCTTTTATTTTGCTGCAGCTGGTAATTTAAGTTTTAACAAGCATGCCTAGCTAGGATCCTTTTTCCCAAGAAAGGAGAAGCCACGACTTTCAAAATTAAGTGCTAAGTTTGAGATGGAGTAGTTGTAGCTGCTCTTTCGGAGGTCTCAGCACCCTGCAGTTCTGGCAGTAGTCACAGGGAACTGCACTTTGGAAAATCAAGAGATACGCTTTAAGCATTTTAGTCTCAAATTCTTTGTCTGAGATAAGGCTATTTTGTTTAAAACACTTGAACAACATACTGTGTTAACCCCAGTCTATGATATTATTGAGTACTCTGAGGACATTGTGTAAAGCGAAGTACAATGTCCCCATAACTGCTAACTTCTTCCCCTTCCTCCTGTAATTCCCCCTTGATAATTTGAATTTTGTTTCTTTTCTACTGCTGTACTGCTGCTGTTTTCCCCCACTGTGCATCTTTTTTGAAATCACATGAGTTAGTTCAGTTTGTGGTAGGTGCTCTATAATGGCGAACACCAGCAGGTTTTATTGTTTTCCTATGTATAATCTAGTTTTCACTCTATCAAACTAAAACTTTTGAGGCATTATAACTTTTGTTTTTATTATTATTATCAGGCCTTTTCTTTTAGTAGAAGTATGGCATGTATCAGATATGTGTTTTCTTTCCCTTTTTGTACTTCAGGACCAAAAGATAGAGCATAATTCAGATTTTAAAAAGTAGAACATCTATAAAATAGTAGTGTTGGTTAATAGACAGAAACATGGTAATGTGGTCAGCTCACATCCAACTGGACTTCTCTTTTTCTTAATCAGAATTTGTCTCAATGCTTTTATGCCGCACATTATGTACGTCTGATGTATTTAAAAAGCTGTACATGCCCATGTCTCTAAAACCTCTTCATTTATATAATAAGGAGCTGAATGGATTCTAATAGTAAACATAATACTAAACATTAATGTGGTGGAAAAAAATGTTCTGCTGCTCACACATTTAGATTTAGCCTTGACAATATGGAGTATCAGTGTTGGCTTTAGATGCTACTTACATATTTTAATTCATGTATTTTTTGTCTGCATTATTTTCATTTTCGAGTTGTATGTCTGAACAACATGCTTAATTTATTTTATTATTTATTTTGCTTCCTTTTGGCTCTACAGCTACAATTTCAGTATGTATTTCTAGCTAAAAAATTTTGTATATCCCAATGTTATTCCTTTGCAGCCATATATTTGCAACAGTATTAGAATTTGCAAAAGCAGTTATTTCCAAGTTTTCTTTCTACAGAAATGTATACTTACACTTAGCACTCATTCAGTATTTCTTGACATGATTATTTGAGAGCTGTTCAGTTAAATTTAAAGTCAATGAATCACACAAAAACTTGAGTTTACTTGTATTTAAACCTCACTAAAATGTGCTTATTCAAATAAATCCCTAGAAGATTTATTGGCCTCGATTTTCCACTAATTCTGCTACTACTCATTTTCCATTATACCTCTGAGGAATCAGATACTATTCATGTTCATTGCAAAGCTTAGTTTTTTTCTCAAAACTGTCTGGTATTCTGATAAGCCAGAAGATGCCAACACTTTTAATTTAGATAAAAATCAGACTGAGTATTTGGGCAAATTTTGCATATTGTTGCACTTAGTCTAGAGATTATTTTCCTGCTTGTTCCAAAATAATTAATTTTGATTATTTTTGTAAAATCAAAGCTGCTTCTTGCAGAAATGCTTCTTTTTTTCTTATAATTTTGCTAAAATGTGGGAAAACAGTGCATTTTTTCAATTTTGCACAAGTTAGAATTTTTCATGTAAAACCTTATTTGACAGAAAGCCTTTGATCAGTGCTAGTTATAATTAGAAGTGCTATGCTGAAAAATCCTCTAAACGTTTTAAAAACAAGGTAGGATAGTGATTCATTAAACTACAAAATATAATATGAAAATGTAAAGACTCAAATGAAATAAAACCTTTGGCAATGGTGAAGAATCACTTTTCTAATAAATTATTTTGAAAATGTGGATGGCAGCAGTTTTGTAAGGTTCTCTTTAGAAATTAATTTTGAGTTAATTAAATAATTCCTTACCTCTCAAAGGAAGAAAGGGGGCAAAAAGCAAAGGGGTGCTTGGGGCTTGTGGCTTCCCAGCACCCGGGCTGCAGCTCAGGGATGGGGGTGTTGGGGACAGGGGTGTTGGGACTGACCCTCGGACTCTCAGGCAGAAAAAGCTAGAGCAGGGTCTCAGATATGCAGATTATGGAAATGTGGCACCCTTGGGACACTTACCCCAGAGAAGAGACTCAGCGAAAAAATGTAAATTGAGGCCCACCAGCTCGTAGTTTTACAGCAGAGCAGAAACCTTCACTCAGTGAACAATATCAGCAGCTCTGAGGGCCTTTTCCGTCCTCCTGACACCTTAATTCACTGCTCTGAACTTGTTTGCTCTTGCCAATGGCTTTTGCTCTCCTTTGATCTCAGTCTTGCTCTCCACTCTGCCCTGTCTCGTCTCCCTTCTAACACTACACTGCATTTTCTTGCTTGCTTTGCTTGCTGTCTTTTCTTCTGAATATTTTCCCTCCCCACAAGCTTGAGTGCAGCACCCATCCAAAAGTTAACTTTCTTATAAACCTGTTTCTTCATGAGAAATGATAGTAATTATTATATTTATAATTAAAATAAAATGTGAAAAAATGGAAGTGATACGACAGCCATACCTTCTTCCAGAATATTTTTTATGCCCTAGAGCCTAGGACTGTCTTCAGGTAATTAAAAAAAAAATTACTTGTTTTGTAGAGGATGGTGTTTTGTAATACTTCAGACTAGTTAGAAATATGTCAACAAGACTTAATTAACAACTGGCTAGTGTCGGGAGTCTTGCAGCCTGTTAGGAAGTTCAAATAAAGAACACTAAATCCATAAAAAACCCCAACCGTGCAATCTCACCAACTTCAAGATTTTGTGAGGGAAAATCCTTGCATCTTGCAGAGCCCAATTCAAGTACTTTTCAGTACAAATAATGATAAGATTTTTTAAAGTTCTCAGAACATAACTGTGCAGCAAAGGTTTTGCCTGAATTTTGTGATATTTAAGCTTGAGATTGGGCCATAAATGTTTTAATGTCCACAAATAATCAGGCCTTTGCTTTATTTTGGTAAAATAATAATGCTGAGTGACCTTAGTGGATGGGATGACATTGCCAGCCCAATGTCACATTGCAGAGAATGCCAGTTTATGGCTTGAACCTGCTGTTAGTCTGCTTGAGGGCTGTATAAACAATAACAGAGAAGGAAGAGTGCTGTTTTTTTCTTCATTTACATCACTTTCTTCCATATCATGTTTTTCCTCTTCTTAGAGTAGGTCTGTACCAACACGCAGTGTTGCACCAGACGAATTCAGAGTTTCAGATGGTGTAGCTGTGGTTTAGCTCTAAATTGTAACTTTGAGGTAATGCACAGGAATGCTTCTTGTGTACTTGGCAAACTGGGATTTTAAAAATTTTGTTACTTAGCCTTGAAGAGCTTTGTACACAACTCTAGATTAACTTGGGCTTTTAGAAACATAGAGTAGGCTTAATTCCTAGTAAAAGAGAAATCAAACATTGCCAATTTGTTTCCCTGCTTGCTGTCAGGGTGGAGTGAAAATTGAGAAGAAAACATTTTCTTTTTATGCCTTGTTCTGGGAAAGAATAAGTTTCCAACTTTCAAAAGTTTTCTAATGGCTGATGATAGTTACTATTTTATTATTTGGGACTGTGACTTATTTGGACAGCTCCAAGCTTTCACTTACATTTTGGAGCTTGGGGATAGAATAATACACAGGACAAACCCATGTGAAGCATGAAGATTTATAATGTTGATGGCAGATTTTTAATGCGTACTGGAAAGTGTACGTTCTGAAACAAAGAGCCTGTTGGGTTACTATCTACTGAAGTATGCCTTCATTTTTTCTGTATCACAGTGCTTATCACAGTCTCATAGAAGAATGAAGGAATGTTTATATGGCTGTCTTTGAACCAATAAGAAATAATCTAAATTAACAAACCTTTAATGTAATAAGGGTGATTGTAACTGGGCCTCAGCCATGTAGTAACAACTGCATCTAATATTCAGCATTTATTTGTGTCCTCAGAAGTGTGGTGTATATGGCTCCTGATCAAAAACATTTAGCTAGTGTGGAATGGAAAAATAAAAAAAGACAAGTCAGGCAGAAAAAGATCAGCTGTTTGGAGGTGTGATATCTGTAGATGAGAGCCAAGTTAGGAAGGGGGTTAGCTATTGAAATAGCCAAGTTAAACATGAGACACTTAGGGCTAAGTAGTGTCCCAAAGGATTGATAAACTTTCACATGGGGAGTGTATGTGGTTGAGCCATTAGCCCCAAATGGTGTCTTGTTTAACTTGGCTTTTAAGATAACTAGCCCCTGTCTAACTTGGACTTCTCTGATGGTATCCCACCTTTACAGGGCTGACCCTCTTTATAACTTGGCTTTTTGTATTTATAAAATGGTTTTGATCAGATAGCACTCTTTTTTTTTTTTTTTTTTTTTTTTTTTTTTT
>VXAX01001107.1:166725-204902 GCA_013399835.1 Leptocoma aspasia | reverse complement strand
TTTTCTTTTTTTTTTTTTTGGTTCAGAAGAGAATTAAGCTTGGTTTAGAAAATAATTAAGTTGCAAGAGAGAATATATTAGTGTCGCATTGAGAGACAAGCTGATTTTAATAAAGCACAATTGCAGAATGAAGGAAAAGGAACATGGCCAGAACAGGATTTTAACCCACAGCTTGCTCTCCCACAAGTAGATTTTGTTGCCATAAGGCTGTGTAGAGAATAACTGAACCTATTTTTTGCATAATGGAACAAGACCATCTACTCCCTTAAAATGAATATAAATACGGAAAATGGCAAAAAGAAAACTGATATTGCACAAGGGCTGAAAAGGATGAATCCGAATGTGTACTCATGTCTGTGCGCTGACACAACTGCAAGAAAATCAGACAATGTAAATAACATATGGTTTGTTTTTCCAACAAAAGGAGAGAAGGAAGGCAAGGGGGTTTAATAAGTTTGGCAAGTTGTCCCTTCTAAACTATCATAGTCTAAAAGGGACATTTTGTGTATCATTCCAACTCTACACATGAGCCAAGAGCCAAATCCTGCTCTTACTGAAGTCAATGGGAGTTTTGCCATTGACTTCACTGAGACAAAGATTTGGCCTTAAAAGAATTAATTCTAACAACTGGAGTCAGGGCAGTAACAGATCTCTCATACAAGTTTTGTCCTGTGTGGATAGTCAAAGGCTCATTTTTTTAGCTTGGCTAAAGACACTGTTGTGACTCCGAATGCCTGGGGTGTGGATTTGTGAGCGTGTCTGTAGGGAGAAGCTCTCGTGGAGCTCTGTACATTTTGCAGGGCAGGGTGATGATTTGCTCTGCATTGGTAGGATGCCGGGCGCAGCGGGGCCGGAGCCTGATGAAAGGCTCTGACCACTCCTGTGCTATGAACAATTACTCATAATGGCGTTAGAGAACTCATAAACAGTGTTCTGTTCCTATGATAGATGCAGTAAGTGGGTAACATGTTGTTCTCATGTAGCAACATATGCTTTACATAATTTAGTAATGCAGTACTTTTTATAGGCTTTTAGAGTAAAAACAGGAAGGCGTGTTATTCCACTCTGTTCCACAGTTCCTACCCAAGAATTTCTGTATTTGACGGGAAATGCAGTTTGTAGTGACAGCCAACTATTGTGCTTTATCTTTAGAGCAGCATCTTTTTAAGTTGTGTTAAAATGTCCATAGAGAACCAAGCAGTGCTGTCTCTTACGTACAACCTTCTGTCCTTTGGTGTATTCTTATCCTTAAGTTAACCAGTGCTCCGTTCAATATCATCTTTGTCAAGCAAAAGTATATGGAATAGATGGAAAGTAAAGGACTTCCTAAAACATTTTAACTTCCAAACATAGATTTATATTATATGAAGTGTTTTTTTAATAACAAGAGAACTGTCCTCTTCTAACTATTTGATTTTGGTTGAAAAATACGTTTTTTTAGTGTTTCTGCTGCAGTAGAAAGTGAAAAGTACGTTGCAGCAAACTGAAGAACAAAAACACAAAATCCCAGTGAAAGTTTTTTGAAGTTTAGAATAATGCCATGGAATGTGAAGGAATGATAGGGGGCCATTGCAAGGCATGGGGGGAAATATCAGCAGTATTTTTACCCTTTTGTATAAGACACCAAAGTAAACCCGCTTGCTTTATTTAGAGAAGGTCATACTGTAAGTTTGATTTATTTTCTTAGTCTTGGTAGGTAAAACCACTGTGAGAGGGAAGGTCAAGGGGTGACTCTCATGTTAATGTGCTTCTTGTTTTCTTCCAGGCGAGTACACAACTGTTACAAATGCCGTCAGTGCAGCTTCACAGCTGTTGACACTCAGTCACTACTAGAGCACTTCAACACTGTGCACTGTCAGGAGATGGACATCACTACAGCCAATGGGGAGGACAGTCATGGCGTTTCGTCTATCAAGGAAGAGCCAAAAATTGACCTTAAGGTCTACAGTCTGATTAATCCAGACCCCAAATTAGGGGAGCCCATATCTGACAGCATAGTGAAGAGGGAAAAGATAGAAGATAAGGAAGTGCTCAAGGAGAAAGGCTGGACTGACAGTCCCAGCGATGATCTTCGCAGTGTGACCTGGAGAGGAGCAGACATTCTGAGGGGGAGCCCGTCATACACACAGACCAGTCTAGGCTTACTGACCCCCGTGTCTGTTGGCCAAGAGCAGCCAAAGCCTTTAAGGGATAGTCCAAACGTAGAAGCTGCCCATCTCGCAAGGCCCATTTATGGCCTGGCGGTGGAGAGCAAGGGTTTCCTGCAGGGTGTCCCAGCCGGAGCAGCAGAGAAAGCCGGGCAGCTCACCCAGCCCTACTCGGGATCCGGGGACGGCAAGGCAAAAGACGAATCCCAGTCCTTATTACGGGTAGGAAACCTTTTTTTTTTTTCCTCTTGCTATTTATGATTGCATGTATGTTATGTCTGATTGGCTGTGCAAATGATTTCTTCAGGTCTGGAGTAACGTGGTTGGGGTTCTTTTAGGGCATGGAAACAAAAAAAAAAAAGTCAAGGAAAGACTCAAATTTGTAAAGCCAAACTGGCAGGTAAATTTTCCAAAGTGTTTGCATAAAGCAATCTATATATTGATGGAGTATTAGTAAGCTTCTGCTTTTGCTATTTAGCTCTGATTGAATTTTGTTTAATCATTCCTGCTAATTATGCAGGTTGGTGATGCATTTGAAGAAGTGAGGTTTAGAACCCCAGAAGGCTGCACATCTGTTACACTAAAACAACTAATCACCTCTTAAATTTTGTGGTGGTGTGACAGTTTGCACTTAAGCAGCATTTCATATTACTATGTATCTAAGAATATGAAATGTGAGTTAAATATTAATAAAAAGTAACTTTTTTTGGTTTTTTGGTTGAAGCAACATAATTATACATCAATTTTGACACTTGTCTGGTTGCCTTGGAAGCAAAAAAAAAAAAAAGAAAGAAAAGGAAGGATCTCACATAATAAGAGAAGGCAAATATTTGTCACACCACATAAGTCCTATTTTTTTTTTTAAACAAAAGGATCTATATACAAGGAAGTTTCCCTTCCATCAAGGTGTGTTTTTCCCACTGTTGAGGAAACTGAGGTTAGAAAAGGTCCCACATTCTGAGGAGCTGAACAGGGAGACAAATAAATGCTTTTCTCCTGAAGTCATCACATGTTTTCAGGAGCTGCTCCCTATCTGAATTTATAGCAACTTGCCACAGGAGCAGTCAGTCTGCAGACAAAGCTCACTAGAATGGAAGTGATGATCTGCTGGTTTCCTTTTTTATCTTTTATAACAGCATTTATAATCATAGCATCAATTAGTGTAACATGTCCCATGTAACATGTAAAAAGGAAGATAAATGTTTTATTCCATGGTCTGCTAAGATTATACACAGGTGTATCTGTCTCTGTACATACAGAAGTCTTAAAAGCTGTTTTAAATGAAATCAGTGGTCTTAAAAATATTGCAGTTATTCTAATAATGAAATAGAGTGTCTGTAATTTAAATCCTGCATGCAATTTAGGGGGACCAAAAACTTTTGTACCTTAGTTATTGTTCTCAGATTCAAATGTATGAGAAGCAGTTGCAGTATGATAGGTTCCTTATTGCTAACCTGGATGTGTGCTCACTGTGGATGGCAGGATTATATTTCTCTCCTCCAACAGGAAATATGTATTAAAATACATACATAGACCCATGCAGCAGTGGGCATTCCTGCTGTAGATATGATGTTAGTTACATTCCACTTCAGTTCTTGTACTGTTTTTTAGCCATGTGCAGACATATTTGCCAGAGGAGCCATTTAATCTGTGGTTTATCAGAATCCAAATTATTTTCATTTATTTTCAATTTTTCAAATATTTTCATTTATTTTTTGACTGCCAGAGGATGAAAGAAAACCAAACAAAAATCTGCAAAGGGACATGGTAGTATGCAGAATCAGCTCTATAAAGGTTCTAATTTGGTTGGTAGCTGGAAAATCTTAGTAAACAGTAGAATAAGGCCATTATATTACTTGTTTTAGCCACTGCTGAATATAGAATGAGAAACTGTATGCTGGCTGCTTCTTATGCCCTTATAAAAATAACTTCAGATGCTTTTTAAAAGTCTTTATACAAAACCACTTTTATATATCTATATCTTTTTTCACATTAGTATTTTATCAATTTCAAAATACTTTGATCACTTCTGGGTCTGAAAAAACCTGTATATTCCATACTTTTCTAAAAAAACCAGGTCTTTTGTGTATTAACAGTGCATATAAATTAGTTCCTTGCATTTTAAAGTATGTGCAACTCTACTTTTATAATGATTTATTGGCAGATTATGTTTATAGTGACAGATAAAACCATACCAACATTCTTCAAACAGGAATTACTTTTGTGTACACCTTTAGCTGCCACTCTCTTTGAACTCTATTGTGCCAAGGACTTGTTTGTATCTTTTCCTTACTGATATTTGAATTTTCACTTTTCTTTGAAAATTGGGCAAGTTACTTTTGTCAGCTTGAAATATTTTTTTTAAAAGTGGGGGAAAGGAGATTAACTTTTTTCATCTGCTGAACAGAGTCCCTAATAGTACATATTTCATCATGATTGATGGATAGAGAAAACAAAATGAGAATTGAAACTTCTTGAAGGTAAGGGGTTGTAATAGACGAGTGTCTAAGACTCAATTTTTCCAATTAGAATTTTATTAATTGAGCAAGATATAAATGAGCAAAACAGCGCTGGGTAGCCTGGGGATCAGAAGACCCGCCAATGACTACGAAATTGTGTGGAACTCCCAGTCCTTTTTATAGTCCATGCAGCTCCGCATCTCGGTTATCTCTCTGCACCAGCTTGGGTGGGGTTCCTGCCTCTGCGTTGTTCGCAGGCATGGCTAGCCTCTGACCCCCTTCAGCAGTTTTCTTGTTAGGCTCCAAATTCATACAGTCCGTCTTCTATTCACACCATCCACTGTCACGTCAGCACTGTATTGCCTGTTTCACAAACCTCAGAAAAAGAATCCAGTTTCCCATATTTACACATCAAGGTCCCATATTGTTACAGCTAAAGCTTAACCCAGTATTCCTGTATTGTCATTAGAAAGTTAACCCCGTATTTCTGTATTGTCACCATGGCTCAGCAAAGAGGCTAACCTGTATTTCTGTATTGTCACCATGGCTCAGCAAAGAGGCTAACCCCATATTTCTGCTTTGTCATGGTGACTACTGCCTCCACATTAGTAACTTAATTTCCCTGTATAGTTGATAAGCAAGTCATTTCTCTATCACAGGGTGATCTGAAGGTTAGGAGATGGGAGTGTGATTCTGTGAGTGATATTAGTTCCCTCTTCTTTTCAATCTGTGAAAAAGATCATAGAAACCCAACTCCTTTAATTTGCTCTTGATTTAGTTTTCTGCAGACAGAGTTATGGGATGCAATACTGGAGCCATAAATAAGAAGACAAAGCAATGGTCAGCTTGACCATTGGGAGCTTAGTGTCAAGGATTATCTGACATTCAGATATGTATGCCTGGAAGCTCAATTGACCCAGAGAGAAATAAAAATTGTTCAGAAAAGAAGTTAGCATCCATTCTTGAAAAAGCTAATTCTTGTAATCCTCTGAAATAAAAAAAATGTGCTGTGTTGTTAAGCAAATTTCTCATTATTATCTACTTTTGGCTGTATTTATTTTTCTAATATGAAATAGCTAGTAGGAGTAGCTAATGCTGTCTAAAAGTTGGTTGTCTCTGAAAGCAAAGTGTTAACTCAATACATCCTTCTAGTATCATATAATGAATGCTTATGCAAAACACTGTATCCCAGGACGACTGGTGACTAGGAAACAAAACCTATAATAAAATCACTGTGGACACCTTCATTTTTTTCCCCCTGAAGATTGACACAGAGTAAGCCAAAAATTTGGGATTACTCAGTGAATAAACACTGACAAATGGACTAAAAAAGAAAATTCCTAACACATCCCTTTGGTTGTACTGGCTATTCAGTATTTATAAAGCGGTTCTGCTTATTACAGATTATTTGTAATGATTTGACATTAGCAGCAATACCATGTGCTTTTAATATTTTACTTTCTTGATCATGTGGGGAAGGCAAAGCAGAGATCAGCTTTTTTCACAATTTTTCAAGTAGATAGAGGTTGATACTACAAGTCTAGAAGTGATTAGCATTTTGGTAAAATATCAGAGACAATATAAATGAACTGGAGAAGGGGTGAAAATATATCGTAGTCCACATAAATTCTTAATGTTTACAGGATTGTTAATTTTTGGAAATTGCTTGGAGTAATTTTCAGCTGTGAATGTTGTCTAAGCCACTTATATTCTCTTTCTTGCATTCCTTCTGTATGTGATTGCCATGGTCCTTCCCTAGACTCTGTGCTACAGTAGATTGTTTGTGGGAGTCATTGGGGTAAGATTTCTTCCATTTTTAGCATCTGAAAGACCAAATTGCTTGTGACCTTTTGGTAGCTGGAGATAATGCAAACACACATGTGCAGTTGATGCACCTTTATCCTTGAGAATGCTTCCAAGCTGTGTGTGTGTAACAGAATCTTTCTCAGGGGCTTGGTACACTTCTGTGAGTAGCTTTAATTTATTTTTCTTTTTAAAATTTTTCCAGCAGCTGTACTTACAGTGAATCAGTATGTTTTGCAAATGGGAATTACCAAAAATGTACCTCAGTGTGGTACAATGTGGACATTATTTCTGCTCTTCCTTAGAGTAGCTGATTTTCTAGTTTAAAGATTTGTTGATACTGGAAGGTCTATTGAGATGCAAAAATGTTCCTTTTTTTGGGTAGCACATTGGCAGCCAGCAGACTCAGGCCAAGCAGATTGTTTAATGCTTTGACACTGCAGATCTTGGACAGTGGGAACTTTTTGCTAAACTGATTTTAAATGAAGTGTCCTGTTTCGGTCTGTATGGACACTGCAGCATAAAGTTTTCCACAAAATGGGGAATTGTAGCCTGAGTCTTCAGACCTATACACAGGCCTAGTTAGCCCACCTAAAGGTATTGATATAGACGTTGTAGTTTAGCCAACAAAGATGCAGTAATAACACAGGTCAGTGTGTCTGTCCTGCAGGGTCACGTGGACCTGCAGACAGCAAGATTACTTTGTGTATTAATCATAGTTCATGGAGGGATTTGTGTATCATCAAAGGGAGAGAGATTGTCACATTATTGGAAAAGTACTGTGGATTTTTATCAAAGGCATACTGCGGGCTGTAACATTAAATATATAACTGAGGTTATGTTGATCTTTTCTATGAGCTTTTTATATGGTGCAAAGGATAAAATCAACTCTTCTATTAACCTGAGATTGTTTTGCACCATAATGATCAGACTGTTTACACACGACAGGAAATCACAGCATTTCAAAAAAGTTTTCATTTACTTTGAGAAGAGTTATTTTCTTTTTGTGATATTTGCACTTGCAGTGTTTCATATGGTGTTCTGGCTGAAACTGGTCATACAGCTTTAAATTTGGGGGAGATAGAAAATTAGAAAAAATTATATCCCCTTTTCCCTTTTTTGCACTTTCTTATGTAGGTGAGTGGCAGAGCTAATTTAAAAACAAGCAATTGGAATGTAAGTATTAAATCTAGGTATAATTGATTTAATATCAGTGTAGTAACTGATTATCATTAATGTCACACACAGTCCCTAGTGGCAAATCATCATTTCTCCTATTATAAAGTACTGACTCCTGTTATCCACAGAGCTAGATGCCAAATAGCTGCAAAGCAGTGGAAATGCTGAGCTGTCCTTTGTGATTTCCAAAAGACTTCTCTAAGCACATACAATTCTTGGCCAGAAGGATAACATACATTTGAGGTAAAACCTGCCTCTCTGATGCTGGTAGAAATACTGCTGCTGCTGCCTTTAGTGGGAGCACAAGAAGCAGCATGAGAAGGTTCAATCAAGCCCACAGAGTGGGATCTTGATTTAAATGTGAATTTTTGGTGGTCCCTCCAGGATGACAGATGGAAATTTTTGTGTTCTTTGGCATTGTGCCCCACTTCCAATCACCTTCTCATAGCAGCATTTTAATAGTATATCTACAGAATTAAATTCAATGCATATAATTGTGTCACACTTACATTTAAGTTGCTGTAGGTCTTGAATACTGCATGTCATCCCTAAGCAACTTCAGGAAAGAAAAAGCAGCCCTTTAAACAAGAAACATCTGAAATAGTTTCTCTGTAGCTGCATCTCATTTTTTTCCCATTTCCTCTGACTCTGTTAGAGATCTTTCAGGAAGTATTTATAGTCAAGGCCATTCATTGCCATACGGGTCCTCTAATTAGCTGAGGGGAACTCAGCAGGCACTGTGTGTTACTAATGCACAGAGCTCTGGCAGGTCAGAGAGCTGACAAAGTCTTCATTTTTTTTTTAAAGGCACCTGTTTCCACAAGTCTCTGCCTGGGGAGTCAGTAGGCCACTTTTTTTACATTTAACTACATCCTGGAAAATAGCAAGAATCCTCCAGCAAGGAAAATGAGAAAATAAAGTTAGTACTTGAAGATAAATGGTTTGGAAGCTTTGTGTTTACTGTGCAAAACCAAGGCGGATAAAATCCCTGTGCTGGTGAAGGGCTCAGGAACTTTCTAAAGTAACTTTCTGAAGGTTTTCAAGTAGTTTAGAAACAAACATGTACTTGGCTGCTTTTAGTAACTACTGGAACCAAACCCACAAGAAATTGAATGTTTTGCATTACTCATCCTGACAGTGATCAGATAGGACTAGAAAGTAACTTTTAGAAAAATGTTAACCTGCCCAATGAAAGGCATGTTTCTGGTTTTTGTGTGGGGTGTGTCTGTCATGTGGTGAGACAACCCCACCTCATCCATGTTTACCCACTCGGCAGGGCATANTTTTTTTTTTTTTTTGGTCTCCCATTTACGAAATGTGGTCTGGAAGAGAATTAAGTGATAAAATCATTATTTGGGTGGGGCACGGTAATAATGCGAAAGGGCAGCAGCTACGTCAAAATCTTTGATGAAAAGGTGAATCAGTATGTGGAACAAAGGGCTGGGGAGATGGGTACGGCCCCCCAGGGCATTGGGTAAGCAGCAGGGTTTATTGAAGTTGCTATGATCAATAACAATGATTCAAGCAGAGGGAACCGAGATAATTCTTGATTTAAAACAAGCTGCTGCATTTGGATAGATGAGATCGTAATGCAGATGAGAAGAAAAGAGTGCTTTCTTGTATTGAACAGAAGGGCCAAAATAGATTGCCAATCAGTGTCACATGAAATTAGCTCAATTTTATATGTCCCTTCTCAGTTCAGGTAGGACGACGTCTCTTTTGCTCTCTCTGGTCTGCTATTTGGTGTCCTGCCGTAGGTGAGAGTGAGAAGGGTCCGTGCCTGCCCCTGGCCTTGCTTTGCTGGGTGGAGATGACCTGGTGGGTTATCCCTGTGCCATCCCTGCAGGAAAGGCAGGCTCGGGCTCGGCACCAGGGTCCCCGGGAGTATCCCTGGTTCCTCGGCAGCCACTGCTGCTCTGGCCTGGATGTCTAGGCCCAGAGGGGCCCCCTGACACTGTCCCCTGGCCTGAACAGGAGCCTTCAGCGTGTGGCAGGTCAAGCCTGGCTCCCTGCCCTGGGCTGGGCTCGTAGGTCTCGGTGCTGGATCAGCCGCGCTGCCTGCACTGAGACCAGCCCGGGCCCGCAGCCCCGAGCCGGGCACATGCAGTGAGGCACTGCCTTCCCTGTAGGTGTGACTGATATGGTTAGCAAATACTGTTTTTACCATCTTCAAATACATTCCTGATGGTTCTTTTTAATTTTAAATTGTGCTGACAGTGGCTGCAGGTTGGTTGAAGCAGCCGTGCGTGGGGCGCAGCTGTGGGCGCTGCAGAGGAGAGAGCGCAACAGCAGCAGCAGCTCCCTCTGGTCTGAGAGTTCAGAGAACTGCCAGTGGGGAGCCCTGTTGAAAATGGGAACTAGGTAAATGCAGATTCTTGCATGATGACTAAATTAAAGAATTAGTTGAGCTTTACCAAAGTTTTGAGAAGTTATGTGCGACTATAACCATTATACAGCCCTGTTATTATTCTGTATTGCCAATAGTGCTTAGCAATAGATTGTATACCTGAAGTGAAATGGAAGCTTCAGTTGTATTTAGAAACTAAGGATAATCTTTGCCAAACTGGATCCAATAAGAAGCACACATTCATGCTTGAGGACAGAACTTGCTGCTAACATGTAGATTTTCAATGGAAAATTAAATTTCACAGATGAATGCAGGCAAGGATTGTACATAATTCTGTTTTTGCCTGAAGTACCATGGTGCTGAACAGTGAAAATCTATGTGAAGATACCTCTAGCATCTGGAAGTACAGAGTTGCTTTCTGTACTGAATTTCAGATGATCCTCTGTATGTATCTGGTAATTAAAAGACATAATAAATACACTCTTTTAGAGGAGGGATCTTATGATGGACAGCAAATAAATGTTTAATTTATTGGGCTAAGAAGGGAGCATTGTAATTATAATTGATTTGAAGAAATCCAGATGCTATCCACATTTGAACAAATTTAAAATGGTAAGGATTTATAAAGAGATTTATGAATAAACAGTGCACATATGTGCTTTGATTTTTGTCATGGGGGTATCTAGGGCTGATAATTCAGCCAATTAAAAAGAACAACTATGGAAAATAGTTGTTAGATGAACAGATTTGTGCTGAAACAGAAATATACATATATATGTGCATGTGTGTGTGTCTAAGACTTGAAAAAGGTTTTCTAGAATGTCTTTTGTTACCTTGGCACTCCTCAGAATATGCATATGGTCACCTTGGAACTAGTCTTAATTTTCAGGTCTGTAATGTAGCCCAATTGATTTAGTGAACAATTTCCTGCTTAATATAATTAATTTACTTCTTCCACCAAGTTCTGTTTTTAAAATGAGGCTTTATAAGGGGCTAAGTGATTCTTGCTGATGTTTTTCTAAGCATTTTTAGCAGCATATATATATATTTTAGAAAATCTTACAGTCTTTGTTGTAGTGATATAATAGTGTTTATGTAATATAAATCCATAATATATGTATTCCTGTTGCATATTAACATTATTTGGAGTTCAGATAGGATATATTTTTTAGCATAAAGATGAGAGGAAGAATATTTTTTTTTTCTGTTGTGTACAGTATTGGGTTTCTGAAACAAATGGGGTGGTGGCAGCTCAGGTTGTGCAGCACTGCAGGCAGCTTTGAACAGCCTTGGAAATCTTTGCTGAGTTCGTGTGTCCCTGGGATTTTCAATTCTCAGGTTGATGAATTATGTTTGTCCTAGTTACATGGGTAATTTCCTGTGATTTCTTGACTGCTCTAGGCATTTGTTTCCTAATTCTGTCCATAAAATGGGAATTTCCCATCTAAAAGGGCAAGAGTGAAGAGAGATGTGTTAAACTCTATTGTGCAACAGTGCTATGATAGTTAAAGCAAGAAGGGCCTGATTCATGGGCATCCTGCATCAATATTGGTGGTTATATTCTCTGAGTGTGATGGTGCAAACTTTTTCAAGAATACCAATGAGAGAGGAAAACTGAAAAAACAGATTTTAACTTTGTTAAAATTTCTATTCTTTCCTTCAGCCTTGGGGAGGGGGGAAAAAAAAAAAAAAGCAAAAGCAGGAATTTTGGAGCGAGACATTTGCATTTCTTGGTTGACTTTGACCTCTTTTTGGTTTATGTACCTCTGATGTGTATGGTAGCAAACTGCACATTTTCACTTATGGGAAGAAGTCTTTTAATGATGGCTTACAGTACAGTCTTTAATCATGTAAGTTGCCTCTAGCTTTTACTGAGAGTAAGATTCCACCCTTTCCATTTTCGGATGGGTTGTACTATCAGGTGTTTCTCCTTGCAAGACTGTCTGTGATTTGAAAATTGTGTTTAAATTAAAAAAAGTGAGGAAAAAAGAGAAATAATCAGAACGTTTGTCAAGAAATTTGCTATGAATGGGAATGAGGAGCAATGCAAACAAGCTTGAAATGAGTTTTAATTCACATGTTATTCTGGGAGCCTACAATTTCTGGTGAGAAAATGGCATATTTTAGGTCTATTTCCTCCAGTTTTTGGCATGGAGCAATGCCTGTTTTGTTCAGTCAGATGTTCAAATGGGAATTTTGGATGCTTAGAACTAATTTTAGTAGGTGGGGGGCAAATTTATTATGATTCTACAAATAGAGTTTGATCACAGCTGCTTCATTGCAATTATAAAAATTGGCTGTGAATCACTTAAACTATATTTACTGGTTATAAAAAAAAATCTCATCTATACAAAACCGTCTTGTTGCCCTTAAAGTTCTCAGTAATAACATTTATATACACAGTATTTTGAATTTGACTTGATCAGGTTCCAGATTATTTTCATGCCTCTTCCCCCCCCTTGCCCTAACAGTGATAATGTGCTCAAATGACTCTCCCATTCTTTCCAAGTTAGGGTGAATTTCTGAGCTTGTTCTGAAATTACAGTAAATCACACACAGACCTCTTAAGAGTTATTAAAAAATGTTAGTAACTTCACTGGAAGTTGGGCACTTCAAAGCTCTCACTTCTCCAGTCTGTACATGACTAAAAGGCTGTAGGGCAAACACCACAAGGTGAAAGCTTACAAATCAAAGCAAAACTTAATATAACGCTATTATCCCCTTTATAAGACACATGGAGAATAATATCTTTACATATTTATGAGTTTTTTTTTTTTATTCTGATAGTAACTGCTTTAATGTTCATGGATTTATGCCTTTGAGTTAGAAAATACTGGGTTGTATTTTATATTTTTTCAATGTTTCATGTCAGCTCCTCTTCCAACCCAAAGTGGGTGTATTCCAGACCTGTTTAAAAGTTTGCATTGTGCAGAATTAGTTTAGTCAACCTGTTTCTTGAGAAGAGTGTTTTCTTCACAATTCAGTTATGGACTCATCCTGTGGTGATTATTTTGACATTACTCCCTGCAGCTGATGAAGAAGACAAAACATCCATAAAACTCTCCACTTACGGCACCGTACCTGTTAGTATATTACTGAAACCCATTTATATTTGACTGAGGTGTGCTAGAAACTTAAATATTTCCTTTTGTTTAAGATTCTCATAAACCCTGCTTTATGCAGGCCTTTAGGGGTGGGGAGAGTTAATGGAAAACGTGATTAAAATCTTGTAGGCTTCAAGGGTTGTAAATATCTTGGCACCTATGTATGTTTGTGTGCGTGCATGTGTATGTTTACTAATTTTAAATTAGGTTACAAATCAGAATTAAATTTAAAAAATTAGATTAATATTTAAATTAAGAGTGAAAAAAGGTTTTTTGACTAAAAACAAGATTTCTGTAATTATTTAGCAAGATGGTTTGTAGGACAAATATTAATAATTTTTAAAGTAAAGAGATGTTACAACTTTACTTATTTTTCCATTACAGAAAATTATGTTCTGCTTAGCAGAAGTTTTAAAAAAAATATATCTTTCATGCCTTTAAAACTGTAGTCTTAATCATCACTTAATTGATCTGCCTTTGCCTTCTAATAGCGAGCTAAACGGTTGAAGAGTAGAGGTCTTTGCAGTGGTTATCTATAACAAGTATCATGTGTGATGTAGGGAATTTAAAAAAATTAAGAGGACAGTTGTTTTTTTTTAAACTTGGACCCTCAGTTTCTTGGTATAAATGACTGTTCACATTTTAATTAAATCCTCATGACCAGCTTCGTGTATCTCAGGAAGGGTGTTGCATTCAACTTCACTGCCCCAAGCTGGCATTGTAGACCTCTAGACAAAGCTTTTCCTGAAATGCATTATTTCAGTGAGCAAATAGACAGTTTGGAGTGAAACTGTAATCACTGCTAAAAGTATTTGAGGGCTTTCTTAGTGATACCCTTCTTAAAGGTGAAGCATAAACCATTTTGGACACCAGTCCCCCAGGTACATCATTGTTGGAAGGAAAGAACGTTTTTAAAAACACTGAGTTGAGAAATATTTTGTCTGTGATGGTGCTGTCAGTCCCTGGCACACAAATTAAATTTTGTAAGCTTTGGTAAGTGAACTGGAACTTCATCCAGCAATCCACACCAAAGGGCTCCCAAGTGCCTGGAGAGCTGCTGGATGTGCCCGGTGTTCTGCCTGGCTGTGAATGCCTCTAGACCCCTGCTGTCAGCTGTTTTTATCAGCACAGGTCTGCTTCCCTCTTTGCTTGGCCAGGTTGCAAAGAAAGTTCACTGAAACCACCCTTTCCTTGTCTTCTTTAGTTTAGTTTGGCTCTCTCCTCCCTCATTCTTTTATGGAACTCACAGTTTACTATAATACAAGTCATTAAAATTCTCCGGATTTGGAGCTGTCTTTTGAAAGAAATTTAGCAAACCATTCACTTTGTTATAAAAACTGTCTAGGCTTTCTGATCTGCCTTTCCTAAAATATACATTGTCTGCATTGCAAATAGAGGCTTTCTGACTGGGGAGAGATTAAGCAAAAGTATCTCAGTGTTCTTCTCAGCATCTGTGCCGTGGCTGGAGCCAGGGTGCTGGTCCGCAGGCTGTGCTCTGACAGGTTTGCTCTGGAATGCCTGCACACAAACGGCCCTCGCCATCTGATACCCTTCCGACCAAAAATATTCCCATGGCCTTGCTTGCTTTCATCAGCACCACTTAGTAAACCTCAGCTAGTGGAAGGAGACATGTTGGAGCACAGCAGAAGAGCAGAATGGGTGAAACTACAAATTGTTAGTCTGTTAAACACAGATTATGTCTTTGGGTACAATTCCATTAGCGACTGAATGAGTCTGGATGGGTAGTAGCTTGTGGAAGTATTTGTTATGACAAAACCAACTTTTCATTATAGACAAAGTTATCCTGTTTTCCTCTGTAGTCTGGCCAACTTCAAAATGTTTCAAACTAATTTCAGACTTGTAAAACACTGTCTATCAGATACAGACATATGGATTGAACTAGTAATTTGTTTGCCATCTGCTGATAAAGGAAGCAAGGCGTCTAAGTACAGAATGAAGAATTCCCTCCCTCTTCCCCATTGGAATGTCATATGGTGCCTTTAGTAATTGTTTGTATTGACATTTTTATTGATCTCTATGTAAAGTGTTACACTGTATTGACCTGAATCTGCTTTCAATCTCATAATGATAATTTTTTTTTGTTTCCAAAATAACTGTAGTGATTTGAGCCTATGAATAATATTGTTAAAAAATAACCCACTTTAAATCTTAAAAAAACAAATTGGTAACCATTCTTCTTGTGTGAAACAGGAATCAGCATATTCTTCTGCTCAGAAAAAGAAAAAAAATCTTTAACGTTACTAACAAGGGTTGATTAAAATTATGTTTCCTTTCAGTCAAAATTTCCCCTTTCCTCCAGGAAAAACAGTGCAATTTCCAACATAAAAACAAACAAATCTTTCAGAACTTTTCTGGGTAGGTACTTCAACTTTTCTGGATTATTATCTGTCAGTCTTCTCTCGCCAGTTCTGGCAGCTTGTGCACGTCCAGAGATTGTCCCCCAGATTTTTTCCATAGCTATTTCACATAGGCCCTGGTTATCTCTGGAAATAATAAGTCCATAATGGAAGTTTAAGTATTTGCTCTTTTAGTTAATGCTTCCTATAGGTTTGTCCATTTTCATGAAGCATTAAGAGCTTTGTTTAAAAGAGAAATAGCAAGTACAAAATGCAGTAGCTTCTCAGCAGGTATACTGCTTTCATGGGTAATAAAATACAGTCTCAATCAGTGCTTAAGTACATGGAACCGTGATTAGTTGAATTATAATAAATGCTCCTTTCAGCCCTGGTTCTCTGTAACTTTTTTCATATTGACAAGTACTTTATTTTTCATTGATTCCATTAATCTGTTTTGAACAGATAGTGCTAAAAATATTCACAAGCTATGTTCTTAAACATGAGTTATGTCTTCATAAAAAATGTTACTGAATTGTTGATTTTCTTTAATAAGTCCATTTTTTCTGCTGCAGTTGGATTATGAATTGTCAGAATGTACCACAGAGTTTTTATATGTACTTTAAGTGAAAGTAATATGCAAAATCACTAATTGTCCAATATACTGTTTTCTCTTTTGTAAATATCTTTGCTTTTCTTAAAATTGCTGTTCCTTATAATAACTTGCAAATGCTATGAGCAATGCAGAAAGCTTTTCTTTTCTCAGTGTGGTTATGTATGGGTCCATTTGAAAAAAGCTAAACAATTCCATGAATAACAAATCTTCCACAACCTAGAGTTAATTACCATTTTACATTTGGAATTGACATTGGCAGAAAGTTATTGCAACAGTAGGAACATCTTAACCAATCGACATTTGTTGCAGGTATACACATAGGAACTGGTAGCTGTGAAAGCAAGAAGTCTGCAAAGTAAAAGGAAAATTCAGATAGTTTTGACGAAGGAAGGGCTTAGGAAACTGCTCCTGTGAGGGTTTATGGAAGGCCTTGAGTCATGACAAGTACAACCACTTATTACTTACTGTACATCACTATGTGATTTGCTGCTTGCCAAACAGCTCCCTGCTGGTTTTTATGGCTTAAGGTGCATGTAGTATGTGAAGTCTGTTCCTGTGTTGCATTTGCCTTGTTCACACTTTTAGACCTGCTCTGCATGTCATGGACCCAAACAAAAACATTGGTTTTTGTTCTGGTTTCATTTCATGAAAAATGAAAAGCCAGCCCTTAATGTCCATTACATACAAAACATTTTCCTGTTTGTAAATGTTAATATTTACAAAACACATTGGGAACTATACACCCAAAGTATTTTTATCCTTTCAAAGTTACTGTTTTATTTTTAAGAGAATTTACCATACTGTATGGTACCTGACAGTTCCAATGGTTATAAAATGCTTTGAAACATGCACAGCAGTTTATAAAATACAGGCATTTACAATATGTTGACTACAGCAACAGAGTCAAATTAATGCTAAGAAAATACTGCTTCACAATAATCGGGAGGATATCAAATATTTAGTCTGGTGTTACCTACCAGAAACTGATAAACTTGCTGTTGATGGGCGTATTCACCTCAGGGTATTAAATAGTTCTTCACAGGTTAGTGTTTGTAAGTCCATGATGTAGCTTGTTAGACTGCCTCAGCAGGAGGGGAGGGGTTGAGTGATGGGGTAGGAAAAGCCAAGACCCTTCTCTTCGGCTGTATGATTTGGGACAAACATGTATTTTATGCTTCTGTAGATAACACACTTGTATTACATAATAGCTTCCAAAGAACATTGAGATTTATGAATATTGCTTTGGAAATGCTGGATATGAGGTAGTTCGGAAGCAGAAAGGTTTATAAAAATAGCTGAAATTTTATATGTCTACTACAGACATATCTCTTGTTTCTCAGAGCTGTTATTTTGCAGACCAGTTTGCCTTCCTGTGATGCTATCACACTTCTGACAAGAACAAATGGTTTCAAAACTATTCATGTCAGGTCAAGATGGTGAGAACAGCAAATAGACATGAGAACTGTGACTGTATAAACAACATACTCCCAACACCGGATTAACGCAGGTCCAGGGAAGTGGCAGCATCGTTCTCACTGCTCAGCTATTGCCAGCACGCTATTCCCTGCTTCTAGCACAAGGGAATTGACTGCAACTGTTTATTTTCAACACATGGTTGATATCTTTGTCTGTCTGTAGATCAGCTGTGCCTTGTTAGGGTCTTTACTCATGAGCACTGAGAATCTTGTTCAACCTTTCATCTCCCTGCCATGTAAGTGTGGTTTGTTAGAAGTAACGGAGAAAAAATGTAAACTTGCTGAAATGACTACAAAGTCCATAGTCAGTGTCAAAGGAGAGAGGGGATGGATTGAATTGAGAGTGTATGCAAGAGATTAGTCCATGCCTTCTCAAATAAATTTATAATATCTGTCTAGATGGAGAAAGAAAAACTTAACAGTTGTATTTACACTTCGTGAAATATCAGAAATGATATTTCAGCTTGCCCAATTCCTCGTGGTCTTAAGTTTCCCTTTGTACTGTGCAAAAGCATGACAGTGTGGTATTGCCAGCTCTGTATAAGCCTAGAATATACCCATATGTTATACAAACCCCCCTGACTATAGATATGTAGCACATGCTATATTTATATGAGTGAACCTACGTGGTTCAGATAAGAGGCTGTAAAGACATGTGCAGCTAGTGGAAACATAGCAACAACGGGAAGGATATTTGGGAGAGTTTGTGCTCTCTCCATTTTAACCTTATCCTCTTGATGATCCTGTTCAGCATTGCTTCAATGAATCCTGGAGAGTAAATGTGATTTAGTTTTGCAGTTTTTAAAGGGTGAAGTCATAGCTCTCAGCTGAAGCTGCTGTGATCCTTCTGTAGATGTAAAAGCCATTTTTATATGGAGGAAAATCTAACCTCTTGTCTGACATATTTGCAGACTGTAGATTGCTGTAGTGGATTCAGGTGACCTTTAGCACTTATGTCCACTTCACACTTGTTATTCAAGAGTCTCAATAGAAATTACATGTCATGTTTTTTTGAATGTTCCTACCAGTGCCTTCACTGAATCGTACTTGTGCTGCTGCTACTGCTCTGTTTTCCTGCTAAACCAGGAAGACTCCATCTGGAGACCAGCTGAGTTTTCAAAGTGCTGATAATGTCCCTAGTCAGGACAGAATTATAAAAGAGTATGGATTTTTCTGTACGATTTTTTGAAATGGAGCTGCATTCATTGTCTTGCAGTTGTCAAAAGTCCTTTCGCTGATCTTGGTTTCTGAGTTATATCCCAGTTGTAGTTTTCAATAGCTGCCAATGAGTGAGCAAACATTTCAGCCTCCCATTTCTTCTTTCTGAACTGTTTAAATGATGACCAAAATTATAAATATGCTTATAAATCTGTACCATCAAATTTAGAAGTCTTATGCAAACTTGGTGACTTCAAAAAAAAAATCTGTTTAGCCACCCAATAGTATTTTTTATGTCAACTTTTAGATGTGAAAGTCTGATAGAAACATGTTAAAATAAATGGTATTTCCAAAGGGAAAGTCAAAATGTGTGTCTTTTCTCCTCTCTTAGGATTTTCTTACCATGACCAGCATACCTATTTCACTCTCTACTTGGTATGTGCAGAATGTCATAAGAGAAACTCTTGAAATATTCAAGTTACCTTTCATTAATAACACTGGGAGCAAAAATGCCTGAAATATGATGATGACACTGTGCCAGTGCAAACCTGTAAAAAAAAAGAAAAAAAATTGTCCCATTTTTGTTCAAATATTAAATTGTTTAAGAACAAAGTTTGATTTGGCTTTTCAGATGGCAAGGAAAGTGAACAACCTTTTTATTATTTTTCTGTGTGAATGTTGAAATTTTTTAACCAACATTACCATCATTTGGTAACTCCAAGGGCTCTGTGGCATTAAGTCTACAAAAGGAGTAGAAAGGACACATTAAGAGAGTTTATGAAGTTATTGGGAAAAACAGTGTAATTATAGGAGCAGGGAAAAAAAGCAAATCAGAGCTTCAAAACAGATGGAGTCCTCTAAGGAAGCTGTCTGAACGTGGCCTGGGAACTATAAATTGCATTTACAAGAGAGGGTTTTCACTGCAGATGGCAGGTTCGCTGTTGAAGGTAGAAGCCAGAACAGGGCTGCGTGCATGAAGAGAACTGCGTTGAGTGTGCCTAACAACTTGTGTTTGACATACATCGAAATTTAAGCTGGAATATGAATTTAGAAAGGCTGTACAAGTTCAGAACATGGAATCTGCTGTAGTGTTCAGAAATTTGCTTTCAGGCATAGAACATTTTAACTAAATAAAAAGATATAATAAATTGGTAGTCCTTACACTGAAACAAGGCATTAGCTTTGAATGTCATTTTCAATCACTCTTATATTTACATGCTACAGAAAAGCCCTCCCTTTTTTCCTGTGTGCCATGCAGGTGTCATTCTGGAGTCTCCAGATCAAAAAGCAGTGGTTTCTCCCTGGGTTTGTTGCTGCATATTATTTTATTGCCCTGTTTGACCTGGACCTGATTTCAGTGAAATAAATGAAAGTTTTTGCACTGGCTGCAACTCCTGCTCTAGGAAATGATCTGTAGATCTTAGGGAAAAACAACCTTTCTAAGTTACTCCATCCCATGGACTTTCAGGGCGGGACTTGTCTCATCTAATTGTGATGGAAGTGTCTGTGCCTGAGTTACATGTCTAGGATTCTTGGAGCCAATGCAAATTTAAGCAACATAGTGGTGAAGTACCAAAGTGAGTTACCAAATCCAAAAAAAATACATAGTCAGAGAACTCTATGTTGTTGGCCATTCATTGTATTGGCTTTATCTCCAGTAACTATGAAGGAAGCCCAGACACTTACACCACCACACAGCAATTACAGGAGGTGATAAAAAATAAAAGGAGTGCCTGCTTCTGCTTTGTCCGAATGGCAGCCTTATCGTTGGAGGTAGGAAGCAAAATTTTGGCATATCTGCAGTTAATGACTCTTCTGTCTCCCAACATAATTTGTCAGTTAATGGGAAATACTAGCATGGTTTTAATCAAGAAGGCAAGGGGGAGGTTTAGCTAAAACTTAAAACATTATTTCATGGAATAATTATTTTTTATTAATGGTTTTATTTTTCTTGTTTTATGTATGCAGCTAAATCTCAAGAGTGACATTTCTTTAAAAAGGGAATCATGTAAGGCCGTTGAAGATGAAAGCTGTATTTTCAGTACTAGTCAGTCCTTGTGTAGAGCTAAATCATAGTCATTCTGTGCAAGTATATGTAAAGACATGGTAGATTGATGGCTTTGTAAGATAAAAGTAAAATGGGAGGGAATGAAAAGGCATTTGTGAAGTAGAAAAAGGGAGTAGGATGGAAAGGAAAATTTAAAGAGCTTACTTGGGTAAAACTGGGGATAATTCCTTCACTACATGAAGTGTATGTATATATGAAAAATGAGTGTATCCTCCTGCTTGGCCTAATTACTAAAAAGTCAGGAAGACACACTGTAAGAGCCAGAACAGATAAGGGAATAAGGGATTTGAAGAGAAAGCATTTCAAGGAATTGACTAGGTAAAGTGGCCCAACAAGCACCAAGTTTTACAATAAGATTTTTTTGCATCTCAATCAAGCCTTTAGTGCTTTATTTCTCTATTTATACCTCTCATTTGTGGTGTTAATGCCTTTGTTCCTTTTGATTCTAAGAAATCCATCCCAAAGTGCAGTAAATATTCTGCTAAGATCCAGTTTAAGTTATTGGAATCCTTAAGTGATTATCTGTGATTTTTCTACCCTTTATACATTTTTCAAATGTTTCAATCCAGAAATGCAAACTCTGACCTAATGTTCTTGGTTCCTGTTAAACATTCAGCAGTGTTTGTTTGAAACAGCAACTGAGAAATGAAGACATCAGGCCTTTCACTGATTTACTAAGCCATGTCTTGATTGCTCTCCTGCTCCTCTACCACTGTCAGTAGGGTCAGCATTATGTGTGGGTTTCTCCATTCATATTCAGGCCCACTGTACTTTTTCATCACCCCATTTAGCTGACCTGCACCTTGCCATTGCTGGGACACACAGGATGAATTTCTACAAACTGTGTGCATAGTATATGCTCTTAATTTTGTATTTTGAAACCAGGTTTGTGTAGTCTTACTAGCTGGGCTGAGTGATTAAATTATAGGCATGGACAACTACTGAAAAAAAAAATTGAGTTCTTCAAAGAGAAAGGAAAAAAAAAGTTCCATAACTGAGTTTTTATGAGTTGGTAACATTTCTTATGTACAGAGTGGAGGCAAGAATGCAAAATTTTTGAGCTGAAAGTCTAAGAATACAGGAATCTTTCTGTCACCTAATAGCAACCTAAATGAGATACCTAAGTAAGAGAGGTAGTTTTTTTGGGCTCTTTCCACAATGAATAAAGAGCGATACTTCCAGAATGCAAATCAAAACAGGATCGCATCTACCTTCTCAAATAATTTCTCTGTGCCTTCACTGACAATTTGGGAAGCCTGAACAATGATCACTTTCTTAATTGAGGCCTGTAAATTAGGTGACTGAAGATTCGTGGTATTAATGAGCCCCTGTAATTCTCCGTGTGTTATATTTGGGGGAAATCTGGTGTCCTACAGGCAGAAAGCAGATGAGTAAATTCAAATATGCAAGTCCAAGTGGCTCTAGATAATTTCCCACTCAGGTATGCTAATTACAAAGAACTGGTTTTGAGTGAGTTAATTCTACAAAATGCCAAGGTTTGCCTGAAGGTGATCCAAGAAAAATGAGAAGCGAGCCCTTAATGTCCGTTACAGAATTTTCTGAATCCTCTGTTACGAGTGCATAACACCTTTCTACATTTCTTTCTGTTCAAAGATCTTCTCAGCTTATCCAGCCCCCCAAGCACCAATTGTTCAAAGGCTAACAAACAAAGCCACCTGCATTTTGAGGTGCTTACAGAAGAAATGTCTTGTGTTCATTCTGCACCAGGCATTAGCAAACAGGCAGGGTTTTTACAAGGGAGAGCTGTCAAAGATATTGTGGTAGGTGCTGTGCCAGGCCAGCGTGCAGAAGTGTGCGTGGAAAGTAGAGGTGTTAAGGATTGGTTCATGGTCATAAGAAGTCCATGAACTAAAAAAAATGCAAGCAAGTAATGGAGCAGAACCCTCATAATATTTCAGAAAACTCAGTTACATGGATAATGATCACCATCTACAATGGGACCCCATCATGTTGAGTTTTCCAGATACATGGAGATAGTAACTTTCCAAAATTATTTTCTTCTTGAATTGCATGATTGACTGCTTTTTAAAAGTTGATCTAACCTCCTCACCACAGAACAATCTGTAGTAACTTTGCCTTGCAATTTGTTCTTTTGTGTTTCCCAATACAACTATCAAACACTGTTTGACAAAATTCTTTGGTCAGTCTTAGTTGAGGGTACTAGTGTGTTGCTGATTATATTTAGGCAGGAAAATGTGTCTTAAGCCCTTCAGATACACTAAGGATGAAAGGCTGCCCTAATGGTGTCTTTTTTTTTTTTCTTTATGGGAACTGATGTGTCTCTTGTTTATGGGTTTATGGGCATTTTTATTGCAGCAGGGAATTTCTCCACCCCAATTTTACTGGGCAACAGTAAATGCTCAGCAGCTGGGATTCTTACAGCAATATGAAGAAAGTCTTTCTTAACATTTCTATCTTTATAACAGCAGTTACAAAAAAGGTAACTTTGATTTCTTAAATAATACATTATTTTTTTTCTGGGTTTTGTGTTGTTTTTTTTTTTTTTTAACATTGGTGACTACTCTGGTAGTAGTTACTTTTTTCTCCTATAGTTGCAGTAAGCTGCTGTGCCAGGGCTTGTTGCCTCTGTAGTGTGGTGTGAGGATAGATCAGGGGGAATAAAGTTACTTGAGCAACTGGATCAATTAAGTTCATATACAATGTCTGCATAATAGGTAAACACATTGTTTTACAAAATAATGTCATTTTTAAGAATATGTTACAACATTTACAAAACAAATAGTAGGTCAAATTTAGTGCAACAGTGTATCACAGTGTAGGAAATAATGTTCTCCTTCCCATCCATTGTAAACCTGCAGAGAGAGCAAAAGGCCTTTTTGCTGGGTTGGAAGTCTGGCTGCTGTGACCTCCTGGGAGGAACGTGGGCTTGTATGTAGCTTGCAAAAATTGTAATATGGTAATTTCAGTACAGCTTTACTTTAGGATTTGCAGCATTTAAGATGAAAAGTCTGCTTAGTGTTTAGAATATTCGTTCTTGCCTTACTAAGGAGTTCCTGAATGTCTTCCACTATTCAGATGAGAAAAGGGGCTTTCTGATGAATGTAAAATAACTTTTGGATAAATGATGACCAAAGAGCAACTTCTGAGTTCCTCTTGGAATTCATTTCAGCTGAACCAGTTGTATAATACACTGTTTTAATTGTAAAGAATACATTGAACCTAGACTGCAAAGATGCAGTGATAGAAAAGGTTGTCTGGTTTTTTGAATGCAGTGAGCACAAGGCAACGTGTACTGTCAGCTCTCAGTGCATTAGTTTACACTTAGAACAGCGTGGTGTGTCTGTGCTGCAAGGACAGAACAAGTTAGTTAATGTGTTCTAACAAGGCCCTGCTATCTCTGCCTGGACAAGGTCTATCACTGCTTGTCAGTCACTTTATATGGCTGCTTGTGTGATAGTGTTCACTTCTGACACTGGTATACAAATCCTTGGTTCTTTCTGCAGCAACAACTTAGATCAATGTCTGAGTTACAGCCTCACCAGTCATCCCTTCCTTGGAAATATGGAATCCATGTCATTGGAAGTATGGAGTAAAAGTGAATATAGAAGCTGATTTTTCCTTTCAGTATAGCTATTTCAGTATTTTGATAATTAGAGAAAGTTTTTTCAGTTGAAAGTGATTCATTTTTCCCTGGTAGTATTGTGGCCAAATATTGGAAATTATATACTGCAAAGAGTATTTTTTATTTGTTTCTTGTTTCCCTCTCCCCAGTCCTCTCCATCTAACCCACTGGTTTAGTGATTAGCACTAGAGCCTTTCACACAGTGTTTTGAGCTCAGTTCCCTGGCTGCAGTTCACTCAACCTTGACGTAAATCTCCAATAAGTACTTTGTGAGAGGTTAGCCTTTTGTGCAGGGTGTGTGAGAAATCCTGCCTGACCAGGTTTGTTACAGAAACCAGTGTCAAATTGCCTTGCCCCAAGAGTTTGAATATGAAAGAGGGGGATGGGGGTGGGGGACTCATGCAAAAAACCACCCTCACTTTCCACTTCCAAGAGTGTAATTGTTTGGAAAAAAACCCCAGTGTTTGGACTCATGATGTTTTAATGCTGCTCTGCCTATGCCTGGCACTGTTAAGTAAGCCTGTGATGATTTACAGTCTGCAGGTAGAGCAGAGAGTATGTCATTCATAGAATCTGCCTTCTGTGTCTTGCTTGTTGAGGCTGGTTGCTTTTAATTTAATCTATTTGATCATGTTATTTGCCTTAGGTAATCATCAACCTTTCTTGTAAATCCTAGCCAATCTTATAAAACTAATGGAGAAGAAAAAAAAACACACCAAAACACTTGCATGTAGTCATGTTTTGGCTGTTGATGTCAGCAGTGTCATAGGAAGGCAAATAAGATAGCAACCCTCCCTTTTTATAAGGAACATATCCTCCCTTCTTTACAGTTGTTTTGTTTTGTTTTGTTTCTTTGTGTTTTTTTTTTTTTTGTTTTTGCTTTGTTTTGTTGTTTTGTGTTTTTTGGGGTTTTTTGAAGAAAGTTACATCCTTTGGAAATGGAAACAATACATTATCTTACCACCTCAGGGCTTGGTACATGAAAAGCCCATTGGAACCTCTTTGCCATTTTTCCATACCATGATAAAATGGGGTGCTTCCAAATAGATTTAAAATTCAACATCTGTACTCATCTGTTTTTCTTACCAACCGTCACATTAATTGCAGTTGTGCATTAGTAAAGGTCTTTTGGATTAACTCTTCCATTCACAGAGAGTACATCAACGAAGTTTTCCATAAACACTTCTGGTTTGAGGTTGGGGGCTGCTAGAATACATTTTGACAAGTCCCCTAGGTTATCAGAGTGTGACAGTAAGTGGCAGCAATAATGCTCAAGGGGGTGGGGACTTTGCCTTCACAAAACCAAGAGGCAATGCTGCACCTGCAGCAAGGGAGGAAAAGCTGCCTTTCCAGCTAAGCAAGCAGGGCAAATGAATTTCCTCAGGAGGGAAATGTTGCACAGAGGCTCACTGTGACTTATTTAATGGGTCCACTGACTTCAGAATTTGGTTTGAAGGTTTTGGAGGGAGAGAAGGGAAGCGGAAGGAGGAAAACTGCTGTAAGGAAGAGGGAGAATCCGCTGCTGTTGCCAAGTGTCATGTTCAGTTGGAATAAAACAATAATAAACACAGACTTTGAAGGCCATTATTTCCTTAGTGCTAGTTATCTGCAAGAGCCTTGACAGGGAGGTACAATCTGAAGTTAAGCCAGTGAGTGAAATACAAAAATCAGAGGAGACTGTCAGTCATCTTACATTCCTGAAGAACGTAATGTGAGTTGGTGTTGATCAGTGAGGACTGGCTTTATGTGTGTTTTCATCTTTCCTTTCTGTGCTTTGATTATACATTTAAAAATAAAGTGCTTATCTTGGTGAATTCCAGTAAAAATTTAGCTACAATGCTTTCAAGACCACTTTGCTAAACATTTTGTTAAACAACTTCTAAGCATGAAATATCTTGAAATCTAGTGTGTTGCTCCAGGCCTTTGAGATATAAATTTTCATAATGGTTATCAGTATCATCATCATCAAAAAATATATCCTTGCAGTGAGGGAGAATTTAAGCATTATGATTTGGCAGTCAAAAGCAGAAGATGACAAAGTTAACATTTTCCTGTGCCCCTTCAGACTGCCTGTTTATGACTTGGTTGTCCTTTGTTGTCTGGTAATTTTAAAATGGGAAGTAGAATTGGATGTGAAATGCAGTTGCAGGGTTGTGTTGTCAGACACCTCCCATGAGGTACACAGTTGTCTTGATGATGTTTGCTCTGAATTCCTCCTGAATCTAAGCTAGCTGCCGTGTATAATAACATGGATTTTCTTGCTTGCATAATTGATTAGCTCAGACCCCAACTTGGCTTACCCATAAGATGGAAATGACCCCACTGAACTGTATCCCACCACCAGGATCTTGTTGCAGCATCAATGCCTTGGCTGCTAGAGGGCTGGGAAGCAACATAACATGTTTTTTAAATCCTCTTCCTTTTGATGTGATTCCTCTTCCTTCTGTCTTTAAACTGTTGGCTAATTGCCATTGTATTATCTGACACTGGTATATTTGCCCTTTATACAGCTCTTTCACCACTGCCTTTATTAGTTTTACTTCCCTTCTGAAGACCCCTGTTTGTTTTTACTGTTGTGTTTCTGTGTAGGGAGAGGCTTTCATTGTTTTCTTCCCCTCTATTTTTCTTTCTCCCCCTCCCCCCAGTTTCTCCTTTTCCGCTTCCCTATCTTTTACAAGTGCCTGATTAATTCTTAATAATACGAAAACACGTTAATGCCTAGACCCCTCCTCACCACTGTTCACTGTTTCCTCATTAGCCCCTACAAAGTTAGAGAGTATATAGTTCTTGGAACAATAGCATAAATTTTAATTAAAAGTAACATGGTTCCGAGGAAAAATAAGTAGACCTTGCCTTCTTGTTTGCAATAGGTCAGATAATTGAAGGCTTTTTGCTGACCACAGCAGCAAAACTGCAGATGAAAATTTTCTTATTTATTCACTGATCAGCTAATTAATGCAGTATTTGATGTCCAACTTGACTACCTTTCCAAAGCTGCGAGTATTTGTTCCTGAATGTAAGCTGCTGCCAGGGTGGACTTTGGAAACTTGCTTGGAATGAGCTGTAATCCCTGGTGGAATTGTGACTATTAGTGCGGTTATCCCAGTGGTTTAGGATGAAGCATGGTTAAGCATCAGAAAAGGGTTTCTTCAGTGGATAAGTGGGGCTCTGTTCTTTCCTGTCCTTCAGCAGATCACAGTTGCCATAGGTATCAGTTCATTTGTATAATAATGATCTCATGTTGTGAGACTGCAGTGTTAAACATCATCATAATACATATCAATACATTTTTCTTAGGCAGGGTGGCTTGAAACATTTTCAGAGCAAGTTTTTCAAGGGAAAAACTTACCAACCAAATTGGTTACAACAATTTCAGAATTTCAGGTTTTTTCCTGACTATGTTATTGTAAAAATAATAAAATTTTTGCTTTTATTTTTTTTGGTATTGAAGTGAAACTGTTCCATCAGTCCAGAAATATTATTACTATAAAATACCTGCAAAAAATAGGAATTTAAAGTTCATGAAATGTATATGATAAGACATATAAAAGGTTCTGCTTTATCAAAAAAAGAGAGGAATGAGGAAAGAAAACACTAATGTGCAATTCACCAAAACTTACTCATCACCCTTGCAATGAATCATTTTCTGCTGCCAGCTTGAGATTTCATAGCTGTTAACAAGCCAGTCACGACTGTTGAACTTCAATACATCAACAGTCCAAAGAGGAGCTATTAATTAGCAGTGGTGACTGGTGTGAGAGCTTTGCTATTGACAGCTGTCACCTCAGGACATTGCTGCTGGTTGTTTTCAGCACAGAGCAAAATTAGGATTCACCTGAGGATTGACACAGGAGAAGGAATACGGGTGGAGTGGAAGCTTTGGATTTATCACCCTGACCCATGATCACATTGTTGTACATTGGATGGGAATTCCTTTGGTGTAAAACACAGCTCATCTGAAGGCTGCGGGACATAGTCTAAAATTAAGAGTGGGGTTAATTCCAGTGCTGCCTAGTGTTTAAAGCCATTTTTTTTTACAGTGGCATTTATAAAGTCTCAACCAGGGATTTGTTCCCCTCTGAGCTGGATTATAAAGCAATGCCACAGACCATGGAATTCATCGTGGCATGATGGCATTTAAAACCTCAGTCAAACCTTGTTCAGTATCTGTAATGTTTTCTATTCTGAGCCTAAAGAACAGCTCTGCATTGTGACTAAAGATAAATAGTGCAATATTGTCAACATCCTGCAACTGAGAAAATCATTAAGTTGGTCACTTTAGGTTGGGTCTGGTGGTGAGCTTTAGGGAATATGTTAGAGACAAGTTTCTTTTATATTCCACTGTGGTTTGTGAAGTCTGTGCAGGAAATGCTCTTTTGCCTTCTTATGTCAGCCAAGTCTTTTGGGTAGTTTTTTCCTAAGGAATAGGAGGGGTTATTTTTGTCTTCAATTTTATTTTGTTTTTTCTTGTTCCATACTGCCATACTAGTCAGAAGACAGTTTATTTTCAGTGTTTCATATGCAGGGTGTGACAGGGTTTGAACTGGCCAGAGCTTCCTGAAGGATTGTCCACAACCTCCACGGTTTCAGTAGGTGCCCTGATATCATCTGGACTTTCACACTCAGAAATGTCACCCACCTAAACCATTCATTCTTTTCTCTAAAAGCAGAGACTACCAAACCAAACAGAAGAGAGACAGCTCAGCAGATGCTCTCTGGTACATCAGTCCCTCTTCATTCACAAATGTGTGCAAGTATTAATACTTCCTAATGAAAGTATGAGCTGTCTGTAAGTTCAATTTAATGATACTGAATGGGAAGGCAAAGAAAGGACAGCTTGGGGGTCTCAGAATGGCTGTGCTGTGCATATCCAGAGTATTTAAATTGACAACATTCCTCATTCCCTGGTCCCTCTCTGTCTCCCCAAAGCTTAGGTTTCAGTATATTTTTAGAGTACCCAATAGTAACTGAACCTGGGCAACCACTAAATTTGTATTGCATTTACTGATATTAAAAAAAAAAAATTCTAAGAGAAAATCAATAAGGCTCTGTTATTGATTTTTATCACAGTTTACAGAAATCATGGGACTTGATGAACTTATTTTAAATTAATTTGTTGTCTAGGTGAAGCAAACCATAACCTCAGTGCTTGAATGTTTTAAATCAGTGCTTTTGGCAGTTTGAAATAGCTAGATTTTGTCATTCCTAAGAACTGCTACAAAGTGCTGCTCAGGCTTTAGAGACTGACAAACTAGAAGCCAGGATGTGCTCTGCAAGGCAAGTGTCTATACCAATGAGAATTGAACTGTGATACTGTCTCTGCAAAACCAATCTCATAAATCCCTTTTTCATCACTGTATAAGCATTCCAGAAAACCCCTTTTTTGGGGCTGGGATGGTGGGTGTTATTAATACTACAAAGACCCATGCAATTCCTTCAGGAAGGCAAGAAATCAGACATGTATCTAAGAACTTTAGCAGCAGCTTGAGGATGAAGAAAGGAAGGGAAACAATACACCCATTTTCATAAGGTAGCACCACATGACTACTGTACATTCTGATTTAAAATTCTGCTCTCAAAAAGATTACAAAATTATTAAAAGTTGGTTACTAGTTGAAACAGGTATGGGTGTTTATCTCACTGACCATAGAATGAATGTATTTTGATGCTTAGTGTTAATGTTATTTGGATTAAGACATAATGGTGGGAAGCTGGAATTTAGTGCCAGTGCCTATGCATTTAGCATTTAACAGTTGCTTAAAAATGGTACTCATATAATCTGTGTACATGTAAATATGTATCTTCTCAAATATTTTTACAGTTGCTTTGGATTTGTTCTATTTTATAACCATATTGTATCTATTCTTAAACATTTGGTGCCAGGGTCTTGCTGGAATATTGCAGTGCCAAGGGTCCACCTGAGTCTTCACACTTGTGTTTGAGTTTGGTAGATTCTCCAGCATGTAAATACATCCTTAATGTTATGCTGTATTTTATAGTTTACTGTCTGTGGATAGTAGATGAAAATGATCAAACTTTTCGAAAGGACTTGGAGTGTCTCAGCATTAGGGAAAGCACCAGCCAAAATTGTTACAATTGCATAGTTTGCAACTGTATTTACACTGCTGCTTTTCTTTTTCTTCAGTTCCATTCATTGCATTAAAAATGAGAGATTGAGGTTGATAAGAACATTGTTTTCTGAAACACTGTATTTCTTATCATTTTGTCAAACTTCATTATCACAAGTAAAAGAAGATGGGATTGTAACATCGTTATAGGATATAAAGGGATGGCTGATGAAGTTGCCTGTAATAAAACCCTCAAAAAAACCCAAACAAACTAAAAAACAACAACAAAAAAAACCCCACTCCAAAAATCCCAAAACAACAACAACAAAACAAACAAACAAAAATAAAACCAAACCCACCCAAAACCAAAAAAGGAAACCAATAATTTTTATAATCATAATTCACTTTTTAAGGGAAACTTACAGCCTCATTTTTTAATGAACAGAACACTTTTCTTATTTGCAGTTTGTGAGTCTCTCACTAAGTTGGGCTGTGTGTATGTCCATCTGGTTTGTCACAGAAGGCATTCACGGTTTCTAAAGCTGAGTAGGGTGATGAAAAGAGAGAGCACCATACAGGCATAATAGCATGTACAGTGTATGCTTATTGCAGTGCCTTGCTACTAATGTATATAAATACCTACTGCAATTGAGCATGACATTTGTAGAGGGATCAACTCCAAAAACATACTGGAGTGTACACACTCCAATTTCTCTTTACACATCCCTCAAGGTGAAGATAGATGTTATACTCTGTCAGCCAATTGTCACGCCGAGCACTTTCCTCATCATATATGCTCTGTTTCCTTTTCCTTTGAATGGATGTTATTTTTAAAATTTCTGTTAGAGATAAAAGACATTTAAAGGGGATCAGCTTGTATCTCTTAGGAACAAATACTCAGCTGCATCTCTGCATAGGAATAAGGCCTACGTACACCATAGGAATGAAACTCTTTTATTTATTTATGTATTTTCCTTAAATATATCTCAGCAATATAGATTACTGACAGTGACATATTTTTGAAATATTCTAATAAGCTTTGTAATTCTTCCTTTCAGCTAGTCACTGAAAGTTTTGACAACCTTAAAACATTATATGGTTTTTACCATTTCAACCCCGAACTGGCCTTTACTCAATTCCTTTGATAACTCTATATCCAGTACTACATGCCTACTACAGAAACTGACCAACCTTATTTTATTTGTATTATTATTTCATATGCATTAGCAAAATGCACATGAAATAATACGCATTTTAGGTGATACCTTCTCTGTACACTTTCCATAGGCAGGCTGCTTAACTCCATACATGCTTGTCATTTTGCGTCATGTCAAGTTTTCTCTTGTATCTTGTATCAAATGTATCATTTGACCAGATAAGCTATAAAAAGAGTGGAAGTCTAAGCAGATTTGAATAGTTCCTACAAGATCTGTTGCAGTGTAAGTGTGATGGTCTTCCAATATGAAACTGTCAAAGGGAAAAAAATAGCTGGAAAACGAGGAAAAAACCAGTATTTTTTATGAGACACTCTCTAGTCTTTTTATTCTTGTTGTCTATTTTAGGAATGTAAAAGAGTAGAGTACTTCTGGCTATTGTGAGAAAAAAATTTGCCATGACTGCTCTTGATTTCCATATGTACTTAACTTTGTTTGTTTTTCTCTTACTACTCTTTGATATAGAATAGTTTCTTCCTGTCTTTCATTAAACTGATGATGCCTTGTACCTCAATGCTCATATGTAAAAGAACTGTAGAAAGAAAAGAAGCCATGCCTAACACATCTGATAGTATTTCCACATTCATATGAAAGCTCTGAAAATCCGTGATGGTTTATTGGATAGTTATGTGGGAGCAGAGTCCTCCACTTTCACACTGAAGAGGTTATTGTTAATTAAGTAGGTATTAAAGAGACTGACTTGTACATCTGCATTGCATCACTTTAGACATAGATAACTGTATAACCAAAACCTGCCAGACTTAGTTGAAAAATTAATTGCTGTCTAAATGTCGTATACTGCCAATTCTATAATGTAGAAAAAGATCGGGGAAAAACACTGGAAAAATTATAAAAAAGTAGATAAAGAAAACTGCTTTTATGTGGAGTAAGACTTTTAACCTGCTACTCTTGTATTCCTGAAGCTTTGCTCATTCTCTTAATTATTTGCTCCAAATGAGCAAATGTCATGTGAAATATTGTATGGGTTAATCAGTAATAGCATGCAAACGTCTCTTACCTATTTAGGCACAGTGCTTGAGTGTATATTGCAGAGCAGTTGTCAGGCTACTTTGGAAGCTTCCTTTTCTCATTTTTTTTATATAAAAGATCAAGATATCTCCCTGTCTGTAAATACAGTGAAAGCTGTTATAGTAAGGATTGAGAAAATTGATTATTTTCACTTCCTTCCCTGCCTCACTCATTTTTTTTCATAGATTTAGATTCACTTACTCTTTCCAGTAGTATTTGGAGGGGATCAAACTAGGGATTGCTAGATAATTGAGTTTATATTCTGCTACATCTGATCTTGAGTTTGGACATGTAACATAATGGCAAGTGTAGTAATTGGCAGAAAACTATAGGAGGGTAACCTGTGACAATTTATCTAGGTTGATTTACTTTTCTTCCAGAAATCACTAAAAGTGGGCCTTGGATTTGTCATGATTTTAGTTACGTAGAGAGAGTGATTATGTCTGTGTAAACTGAAAACTGTGTATGTTGAGAGTTCCTATCTTCCATCATTTCCTCTCTGAAGGACCTAACATTTCTCCTTCCCAATCCTAAATATCTCATCATCCCCATTTCTAGCAGACTACATGTGAACGTGAGTGCCACAAAAACCAGGCTGTGGCTTGGGTGGAGAAGCAGAGTTTCAGAGAGGTCAGCTGGTAGGAGATGACACTTGGGATTTCCCTGCAGGCTGAGCTGGACCTGTGGTGAGGTTGCAGCTGTTCTGTGGCATCTGGACTGCACCTTGGAGGGCCCAGCTCTTCTCTGAGCCTCATTCCCTTTTGCCTGTCTCTGTAACTGGTATGTGATTGACTTTCACATGCTGACACAAAGCATTGTTATGTATCATCAAATCTACTTTGCTACGGAGCTCAGTATTGGCTGATGAACCAGAAGAACTTGTAGTTCCAGTGTGAGTGGTTTGATGCTGCTGGTATGCTTTTCTTGTGGTTTTGTGTTCCCCCCTGCCCTCCCCCCTCATTGGGGGGTGGAGATTGTTTGTTTCTTTAAGTGGTATATTATGATAATAGAATTAAGAGATAAGATTTAATCAAGGTACATAATATAAATACATAATAAAGCAGTAGAACATGTAAATAGGATCCTATTGGTACCCTGGCTTCTTGAATTGTATTTCATAGTGTGTTTTCATATGATGTAAGTGCAGCGCTCTTGTTCTTGGTAGAACTTCTGAAGACAAGATTTTAAATTCCTGTTTTCTCGGGGTAAGGTTATGTTTCATGTTCAATAACAAAAGTGAAACAAGATTGCTATCTGCTGAATGACGAATGAGATTGCATTCACCCGTTTTCTTTATGTGTTATATTATCAGTCTGTGATTCTGCTTATATGCACTGAAATGAGATATATCAATTATAACTCTAATTTATCACTGCTAGCAGCCATACTGCAAATTTCAGAGCCTTCATAGAGACTGTTTCTTCTACAGTCAGCTACCAGCTTGGACTGTTGGACTGAAAAATGAGGGGCAGGGTGAAAGGGAGAACAGCAAAGCCAATCCAACCAGAGACTTAGTAGCAGGAGCTCTAGATTGTGTCCTGTTCCTCCTAAATTCCATGTAAAGCTCTTGTCTTGAACAAGCATGTTCCCTGTCCCTTATGACAGAAAGGGATGTGGAAACAATTACTCAACATGAGTCATAAAAGAGATAAACCCTGAAAGATAGACAAAAAACTGTTTATCCTGTGCTGAGCCACATTAGCCCAAGGCTGTGAAGTCTTGTTTCCATGTCATGCCCTGCTTCTGAACTGTTTGTCTGAAGCCCTTTTGCAGACAGCTGCTGAAAGTAAAAGGTCACAGTGCAGCAGCTTTGAAGAACCTGCTTCAGCCATATAAAAGTCACCAAAAGAAATGTGAATCCAGTCTGTCTGATTTGTTGGGAGAATTAACCTTCCTGGTGTAGCATCATCGGTACGAAGAGACTGTGACAAGCTGATGCCATGACATATTTGCCTCTAATTTAGTGGATTAAGTGACTACATTAAGAAAGATTGTTTCTCCTCCACTGCTATAAATCTAGTGATCTTAGAGCAGATTATTTTTCTTTTTTCTTTTTTCTTTTTTTCTTTTTTCTTTTTTTTTTTTTTTACAGTTAGTTAGCTTTGTTCTCACTGTGGAGAATTAAGAAAAATTGCTAATCATTAAGGACATGTCAGCCTGGCCTGAAAATTGGAAAGATGTGTTGTTTTTTTGTCCAAGCCTGAAAACATACCAGAAGAGTGATTCTTTTTACTGCTTTCTCTGTGGCATCCTACCTTTAATTTGAAAGTATGACTAAGTCATTGTGGATTAGGCTTCCCACTCTTGACAGTTATTTGGAGAAGTTTTCTTTGTGATGGTAGAGAAAATGTACTGAGAGTCTCCTTTGTAATGTGTCAGTACCTAAGCAACCTATTTGCTGTGCGCTTTCTGCTCTGCCCTTGTGTATTCTGCAATCACCAGGCTGGTAAAAGAACCTTTTTTCTTACCTGGAAAAAAAAAATAGAAAAAAGAAGAATAAGGAGAAAGGTTACTGTGCCTAATCTAAAGGAATGGATTAATTTTACCCAAGTGTCCAAAATGTTAGTTAGCTGGGAACATGCCTCATTGCTTGATGTGAAAAGATCTCCTTGCCAAAGGGAAGTACCTAACGTGTTCTGTCATTTGATAGTGTATCCTCATTTTCAACCACCTAGTACCAAAGCACATGAGTAATCAAGAGAGAACTTGGTTCTAGGAGATGTCAGAATATTTAGGTTTTGAAATGCTTCATCCCACTGGCAGTGAACAGAGCCTAGGGTTAGATTTCTGAAGCTCGAGAACAGACGATTAATTTCTGTGATGCCAGGAAGATCTTTTCATCTAAACCCCAGGCAATTAGAGAGCTTTAGGTTAAATAACAGATTTCTGTTCTTCCATATGGTGTTTGTTTGCAGAACTCTCACAGTCTGTTGTTAGACACTGATAGAACTGTGCTATGGCTTTGTTGGGCATGTTATGGATCCTGCAGAAGCTTTTATCTCTACTGTTTACCAAGGCCCCTTTGGGCTTGCTAAGAATTACTACTCACAGTAAAGTTTTTATTTCTAGAGGCTATAATTTTCTGTTCTATTTTTTTAGTTTTATCTATGAAGAAATTCTAGAAGTGAGATCTGATTATATGTATTTATACTGTGCTGTTGTGTATGTTTGTCATAGTGTATATTCATCATTTGCCCAGAACCACTCTATTGCCTGGAACTTACAATGAGCTCCAGGAACTGAGCCTGACATCTGTCTTTTTCTACTGATACACCTCCACAAAAAAAAAAAAAATCAGCTCTTACAGTTAATTCTGCTAANTAACATCTTTCTTTTTCTACTAATACCCCCCAAAAAAAAAAAAAAAAAAAATCAGCTCTTACAGTTAATTCTGCTAAGGAAAATAACAATACTGATAATAAGCAGAACTAAATTTTAGATCTATTAAGAAGGATGTTGCTAAACATAAAAATGAAGCTGTACTCAAATGTGATTTTGTTGTTTAAGAGTAGTGGAACAAACATGGAAGAAGATCAAAAGGTTGGAAGAGGTTGAATGTGTAGTTGTGAAATAGTAAGAGATGCAAGGTGTGGTCTTGCTTCCACCCAAATCAAGGTTTGTGCATCAAGTTTCCATTTCGCAAGTCCTTTGTCGATGTTTTTACTGAATTCTTAGTTGTGGCCCAAAGTGCTTACATAAATATTTACTATAAAATGAGTGCTTACTTAATTGTCATATGCATTAAGCTTTAATATATGTTTGGTAAATAGCACAGTGGGTCAGTCAATATGGTTATTGCTGTAATGAGGAAATGTGAGACTTTTGCATCAATGTTTCAGTACTGCAACATTCAGATTTTATTTTTTGTGAAATACGTTGATAAAGGAAACAATACAAAATTATACTGACTATTTTTAAGTATTTTATTCCTTTGGAAGTATTCTGTACAGCGATACTAAAATTTCAGCCTTTTCCACTCAAATACTCAAACAAAGCTAAAAAGAAAAACTTGCTTATATTTATCTTGTAGATGTTTAGGAGATGTTCAGAATGACACTATAGTCATTTGACAAGACTATTATTATATTATTATATTTTTGTATTTGACAATAGAGTATTTTCACAGGAGAATACCATTCTGTTGCCCAAATGGATGATAATAAACCTGTTCAGGTCACCAGAAATGCAATACTTGAGTCCAACACTGTTGGACAAGGTTCTAGGTCTTTTGTTACCTGTTGAGGTCAGATTAAATAATAATATACCTTTTTAAAATGGAATATAATTTCTATTTATTTTTTACTAAATTTGAATGCAATCCACTGAAATTAATTAGTCTTAAAATGTTTTGTAAATATTCTTTTTGTGGAGACTGTGTTTTTTTTTTTTTTTACCTCCAAAATGCCATTTCATTTCTTAATAATGAGCTTGCTAAATAAAGGGCTTCCTACTTTAATTTCTAACACTGATATTTCTGGTTATGGAAAATAGCTGTTTGTATTTGCCAAAAATAGAAATTAACTAATTCTGGTACTTTATTTTTGCAGGAAATATGAATGAATAAATACTACCACTTTTGTGTTTTATACAACTGGAAAACCAAACAGCTTTATAAATACAATCATACAGCAACAAACACTTGTCAAAATGTCAGCGTCTCTCCTCATAAAACATAGCTTGACTTAAATCACTTTACAGGTAGTAATTAATTTTATTAAAAAAGTAAAACCAGAATAGTAATTTTGAAGTATTTAATCTTCTGCTCCATTCCAGGAGGAGGTATCTTGCTGGATTTGGTGACATAAGGGTCAAAAGATAAACTGTAACCAATACCTCTGTTTATTTTTTTGACAATGTTAAATTGGAACCCCTCAGACCTCTCGCAGAGAAGTACAACCTGAGTAATTGAACATGTCACTGGGGAGTATGCTTGGTTAAGCTGATTCCTATTATGTTGACTTGTCAGGGACCAATAATTAAAGCTGAAGAGGGATGCTCATTAGTGTCTACAGAATGATTCAAAGAGCAGAAGGGAAGAGTCCTTCAGGCACACCTGCTAAAAACTGACACTGCCTGGTGGGATGTAGTCAACCGACCAGCTTGTTTATCTGATGAGTTAGTGGTACAGCTCTAACCAAGAGTAAATAAATTAAGAGGTGAATGTACATGCTCTTTGAATCAAGATACAAAACTGTATTCGATGTCTACCCTTTAAGATGTTTGCATTATACTCCGTCTCTACAGAATTTTATTTTTAGTATTTATTGGATAAGATGTACAGCAGTATCTATTCAAATGGCTTTCTCCTCAATCCTTGAGTAATCATTTCAGTCATTTTAGCTGGAAACATCATAATATTAATAATCTGTCTGTTTCTTTGAACTCTCAAGGCCTGCTTGGATAACTCCTAGGAGTTACAGTGCTTTTTGATGATAAATGCCCTTATTAGCATACATTTTTCACACTTGCACTTTAAAAAATGACTAGTTTGGGGGGGGGGGGTGGTTTCATTTTTTGGTGGTTTTTTTTTGTTTGGTTTTTTTTTTTTTTTT
>VXAX01001107.1:89560-166608 GCA_013399835.1 Leptocoma aspasia | reverse complement strand
TTTTTTGGTGGTTTTTTTTGTTGTTGTTGTTTTTTGTTTTTTGGTTTTTTTTTTTGGTTGGTTTTATTTCATTCCCACCACTTATACTATTGACTGCAAAACTTTAATTTCAGTGAAAAGCCAGACAGGAAAACGCTCAGAATGAGGCAGCTTGAATGGATAGTGCTTCTCAGAGCAGGGAAACAGTATTTCTGTAGTAATGCCGTGTTTTACCTAGAATTAATAACCTCAAATTTAAATGGAATTGGGAGCTTCTGGGGGCTTAAATTGAGATAGTTCTGTAGATTCGCCCATATTATGAATAACATGAGAAACTCCAGTTTTCTCTGATGCTCACAGTAATAAAATAAACCCACACAACTTAGAAACTTAGAAATAAATGTAGACAAAACCAATTTAACTATGACAAACCCTGTGAAACTGGTTATGAAAGTGCAATGTGTAACGGAAAACTGAGGATGTGGCAAGTTTCTTGATGAATAGTTTGGTTTTGTTCTTTCAGATTATCTTTAAATGGATTTTATCACACATTTTAACATATGTTATTTTGATAAATTGAACTGTTCAGCTAGAAAGCCATCTGCTGGGTGAGCCCTTCTATTTCCCCCTGTGTTTTCCCACTGGATTAAGACAATACTTCCCTGCTCTAGAATTATCCTCTTCACTGTAGGCATCTCTAAAATCTTCATACTGTGACATTTCAGTAGGGTCAGTTAACAGAGAGTGGACCCCTAGAGAGTCGAGCAATATCCGTGTGACAACCTTCAGTCATTAAAACTGTTAATGTGGACCCCCAGATCTCCTTTACAGTGGCTCACAGCATAGCCTCAGAAAAACAGTAGTAACTTCCTCTCTCATGGAAAGCTGTTACAGATCACAGACATTGGGGGATGACAGAAAACCAGTAAAATTTTTTTTCTTTTATCATCTTTTATTATCTTTCATTTTGATAAAATACTTTTATCAAAAGGCTTCCAGTCTTTATGTGTCCTAGAGACCTATTGAAGTTTGGAGAACTCTGCTCCTGCTGAGTTGATATTTTCTGAGATCACTTTGGCTTAAGGCTGTGTGGACAATACAGTTTTCTTACCTTTGGGAACAGGTCTGCTGGAAGGAGCAAAACTTACATGCCTTTTTGTATGTTCTTCATCATCTCTCACTGTTTTTAATTGGAGTACTATTAAATCAATTTTTTAAAATCATGTAATCAGCATGATCTGTATTAATAGAACACTTTTGTAGCCCAATGCCACTTGTCAGCAACTTAACAGTGAGTTTTTCATCAAAAACAAAGAAGTTGTGATGCCTAATAAAAATGGATATGAACAATCAGCTTTCAAAGGTTGCTTAAAAGAATCAGACTCCTAAACATAAATTTCTACACTTTTTCAAACTCAGGTCCCCAGACTCAAGGGAGGCCTGTGACTTTTGGACCACTTTCTTTCAGCCTGAGCATTTTGTTGCTAATAATATAATCTTTCTTGTGGAAGAAATCAGTACTTCTGGGTTGCTCACTTGGCAGCTGAGTGTAGTGAGCTGCGCCCATTTCCAACACAAGAAAAAAACAGTCTTGTGTCAACACAAAAAAAAGTCTGTCTTTCCAAAGACTTCATGGTAGTTTACTTGCAGAACTTTATTCTGCATTAAGCGTGTAAGCCAGAGCACCCATGTAAGAATAAAGACATTTCTTAAGTAGTGTTTTTCAAATTGCCCTACTGAGGCATATGATAATGAAAAGTTTGTAAGTTTCTTTTTTCCTCAAATGGTGTAAAACTCTTGTGATTAAATTTGCCATGGGTAGGTATGGTGCTAGCAGTGCACTGTTCTAAAGTGCAGGGAATACCTACAAAACCTGGGAAATGTGGCCAGGGGGGATGGAACAAGTATCCTGCATCTGAGACAGGCCACTAGCGCTTCTTCTATGATGCAGACATCTAGCAGTAGCTTTGCCAAATCCTGCTAAAAGCACAAAAATCTGTAATAGAAAATTGAAAAAAGATATAATGAATTCTTCTTAAAGCTCTGTGAAGAATAAACATAAAAGGTTTCTCCCCATTCTAATTTTCTCACTCAGATGGTACCATATCTATTCAGAGGGCTTTCAAAGTCACAGCAGTAGCTGTTTAAAACAAAATACTACATAAAAAAAACCTTTGAGGATTCACTTTTTTCCTCCTGTGCTGGAATAAGCCCTAAATATTTATTTATATATTATGAAAAATATCTCTCTGGATAATTTTGGCCATTCACCTGGGCTGTGGAAGTCACAAGGTGGGGCAAGAACAAGAATTCAAACAGTCCATCAGCTGTGGCTGAGGACACCTCCTGCCATAGGGAGCTCTTCTGGCTCTCTTTGTGGAAGCTGCATCCTGACCTCAATGAACATAGCCCTCAAATGCTACATTTTCATGGGAAGTTTAATTGCTGTGCATTGGTATTTTCAGATTATGAACTTTGGAAAATTTCAGTCTTTCTCAGTTTGTAAAGGTCCAGTGGAGGAGAGACAGTAAGAAAGTGAACCCAAAGAGGGATTGTAACTCCCTATTCAGTGGAACAGAGAAGTCCAAGCCTCCTGCCTTTTTACCCAGTGAAGTGACCCAGTGTAGGCTGGGGACAGTCACCTTTCTGCATTGTCACAGGTGGATTAATCCCCACAGAAACAACAAAATACAAGCTGTCATATTTATCTGTTTCTGTCTAAGGGCAGTCGGAATTGCAGCAGCTTCCAGCAGATGCAATTCAGTTTAGCAACTTGTTACAGTGCAGTTCATCATAAGGCACTGTGCTTTCTCAGAGGAGGTTTCATTCTAATTTAAGACTTTGTAACATAAGAAAATATGTGATCAGCACAAAGGTGTTCAATTCTGGTCTTTGAAACGAAAAGGATTTTCCTTCTCAAAAAGACACTTTCAGTTTTATGTATTAGAGGAGTAGGTGGGAAGTACTTGGAGAAGGAAGCTTGAGTTGGTCAGAATGATGAATGAGACTGGTGAATGAGTATTCTTTGTCACATGTGTTTAGAGTAGATAAGGTGGGGAGTGTGTGACATTGTTCTTACAAAGCAAAAGACATTGGTACATGTGTGAATGAGTTTTAAATAATATAAATGAAGAGAAAGGATTGAAATTTAAAAAATGGAGATGTTGTGGTAGAAGAGCTGAAAGCAGCTGAGCAGTATCTCAATAACAGTGACAAGATACAGAGTCCTACCAGTTTACCTCCCAGCAAAGGACTCAGTGACAGGGAAAAGAGGGCACTCCCAGCAGTGATGGGTTGGGAGGTGGGGGTTGATGCAGCCCCACCGAAGTTAATTGAATTAAATTGATTTAAAGCAGCTGATGAATTAGACTATTTACACTGAATGGAAGCAAAGGCCTAAAGAGGGAAATATAAGAGAGAAAAAAGTATGATATGAGATGCATTTGGACTAGATGAGCATAAGTAAGAGGTAAATTTTTCAGGATGGGATGAGTGAATTTGAGTTGCAGCTGAATGAGATTTTCATTCATTACCCTGTTCTGTCCTATTGCATTGCTAGTGCATAAGGCAATCACAGTGGAAGAGATTAAAGTCACTGACCTTAATTTGTCTTAAGTCTGAAAAGAAGTCCTGAACCTGTTTTCCTAAGGCAAAGTTTACTTGCCTGAAAAATATCCTTGTTATTGGGGATGGGGATGATGATAATTTATGAACAACCACTTTTAAATATTTGCCTTGTCTTCTTGTCTACAGAGAAGCAGCACTAGCTTTTGCAGTTGCTTTGTTTGCCAGCAGTGTCTCACAGTCTTTGCCCTGGAGACTCTGACAAGCCTGTGTAGAGATAGTATCCTTGTTCCTTTCTCTACTGCTCAGTCCATTTGAAGATAATAGGCCGTGCCCAGCATGACCAATGAAAAAGGGAAATGGCATTTATCTTTCTGGCATCCTCTGATAGCTTAGGACCATGCTCTGCTTGATCCGTGGGGTCAACTCCATGAACAGTCTATAGGGAGTAAAATATTCAGCAACACCTTTGAAACACAAAGATCTATTGTCATTTGTCCTCTGTGGCCTCAGCTTTTCTCTAAAAACTGTTTCCACTTGTCTTACTTAACAGTGTAAAAATAATCCAGCTTTCTCTGCAGCCCTTTTAGAGGACAAAATTACTGTAATGGAAATAAATGGAAATGCAATTAGCCATCTCTACAATATGTCTTCATATGTTTGATCACAAATAGCTTGAAATCCAAATCCAGACCTGGCTCTGCTCCATTGCATCATGTTTTGTTACCAAGAGAATTATGAACATTTCTAATAAATAAATTTTAAAAGGAAATAAAAATGAAGGGACAAGCAGGGAAGAGACACGTAATTATTCAGTGAAGCAAGTGTCTTACTGAGTGGAACAGACATTTAGAGAATTATCTGCTTTCCTTAACAACAAGGAACCTGAGAGGTGAATTGATTAATGGCCTTAAATATCTTCACAGGGAAAAATTACTGAGTACTAATAGCCACCACTCTCTCCTGCTTATTCTGAAAGTAAAGCAAAAGCCAGTAGTGTTGAAAGTCAAAATTAAATGCATTCAAATGAGAAGTATGGGATACGTTTCAGTAGTGAAGACTGGTGGCAATTGAAAAAAGTACTATTAGAATGGGAAGGTGAGTGTTCATTTTTTGATACATGAGATGAAGACTGAATGCCTTTCTGCAAGAATTCTGACAAACACAAGGTATTGGACTCACTACAGAGATCATTATGTGAAACATAATCCCTCACTTTATATAGAAATCTAACCTAAATGATCTGATATTTTCAAGGGTTTACCTTCATGGAGTTAAGCCTTTCTTCTTTGCATTGGTAATGTGGATGTCAGAATCAGAACAAATTAGATTTACAGTCACCTGCAACAGAGCTGAATCTGGCCCCTAGAGTTCAGATTACTATGAATACAGTACACATTATAATTGTAGGAAATAAACCTCAGAAGTCCATATGTATATAAACAAAATACTCTAATTGAAACCATAATTGAAGTCCAATATTATAAACAAAAATGCATTGTCTTGTCTTGTGTTTGCATAAAATTAATTATAAGGTAAGAGCAATAATTAATTAAATATATTATGTCATTGGTAAAGAAGGACGTGTTACTTTGTATTTTTAAACAGTGACTTTGGATCAGTAATAGGCAAACTACATCTTAATGGAAAACAAATTTGACATTGAGTACAGTTAACCCTTTTTTAGAAATCTTAAAAAAATAATAAATCTGGTAATGATGAACATGCTCTAGGTGCTGTAAAGCCCTAAAAGAAAGCTGTGTCCTGCCCATTTAGTATCTGATTTACTTCAGTTTTATTGCCCACTGCTGGCATAATATCAAACATTTCCTTAGTAGGCCCCAGCACTTATATGAAGCTGTGCCAAGGTTATTCTGTATGTAATCCAGAAAGCCTTTTTCTGCTGCAGGGAAACCACTGAGTTAAGGGAATGATTATTCCATTGTGTTCTGTTGTTGTTAGTTTTTCTTCAACAGACTTGAATTACCCTATCTTAGCTTTATTAGTATTGTTGTCTGTTGTACTTCATAATCAGAGCAGCACAGCAAACAGTTCATTCAGCCCACGGGAAAATTTCAACTCCAGCATGTAAATAGATACAGTTGATAAGAAAGGAAACAGAAGAGAAGTGTACTGAGGAAGGATGGGGGAAATGGTGGAACAAGAATAAGGCAAATAGGTGAAAACTGTGGAGTCAGAAAGGAGAGTAAAATGTTAAGAGGCATTAGCAGGAAGGAACTGAATAGTTACGACACATTCAGACTGCATCCTGGAGGGCCCAACAGGGATCTGCCAAGAGAGGAAGAAAGAAGAATGGAGCAGCAAAGTGGGTGACCAAATACATGACATATAAAGCTCATATTTAAACAAAAGATAACTTGTAAGTATGTTAATACAGGTAACGTTTATACTGCACATTGCAATAGATTTATTCTGGAGACTTGTTTGGAACATATACCAAAATGAGTTTTCTTCTCCTTCTCTTTGGATTTTGAGGTTTTTTACATTTGTCTGGGTTTTGCCCTGAGTAATCAAATTAGTCTTTCAGTCAATAAGTACACCTTTCACTGGGCTTGGTTACTTTTCAGTATGTCATCATTTGAGAAACACAGCTCATGAAAGCATATTCCTCAAATTGCCCAAGTGGGAACTGCAATGGCACAGTTAGTCCTTTTCTGTGAATGAACTGCGTGACCTCTTCCTCTGTGAGGTCCTATCAACTTGTATGAAAACCAATCTTCTGGTAAGTTCCTGGAGGAACTGAGTCTATAACTGAAAAAAAAAGTAACGGTTTTTATTTTCATACTGATGTATCAGTTATGGTAGAAAACAATGTAAAAGAAAAATTCACCACTGTTTTACTGGGTGCAGTGGTGTTGGATGACATATTAGTTCTGCTGAACTGAAGTTGAGGAAGTTTCCTTATGTGCAAAGAATCAAAAATTCCAGCTGTAGAAAAGCTGGTGAAATGGGCTGCACATCTAGGTCTAGTTTGTTTGTAAGACTTACGTTTGTAACAAAGAGCTAAAAATTTTAAAATTGTATTTTAGAGATGGTGTTTCTAAAACCTGATAGAGAAGGGCACAAAAAAAAAAAAAAGGCATCATGTGTTTTCCCTGCAGTGATAGCATTAAATTAGAGATCTTGAAGAATCAGAACTGTCCTTAGTTACAGAAGCAGCACAAATCTCACCTTGATTCTGACTTGGTTCTATTAAAGGAGTGATTTTCAGATCAAGTAGCAAAGCTGCTGTCATTTACAAGCCTGAGTGCCAGTTTCTCCTTGACCATCTCACTGCCTCAAGGAAACTTTTAAGTAAAAGCATTGCAAAAAACAGCATTTGGACCAGAAAATAAGCTGACCTTCATGTTTCACTGGATACTGATAAACTCTGTAGCCTTGAAATAATATCTGTGCACTTCATCTGCTACATTAATGTATTCAAAAAACTGTACATTTCCAGGTGGTATGCACTGGAGGTATTACAAGCCTAATTTTAGGATTAAGATCTCCACCCTCTTTCAGTCTCCACTTGAATGTCACCTCAGGGAGTTGCAGTTCTCATATTCTTGTACTCAATTTGCTTTTAACATTTTCAAATAAAATAAAGACAATTTTCTTCTGCACTGGAGAGCATAAAAGCATTACAATAAGGAATTGGCAAAGGCTATGAGTTTTGCCTCAGTTTGTAGAAGTACCCCAAAGTTGAGATGCTTAGCTATGCTACCCAAACCTCCCTTGAGCCTGTGGGATGTGCCAGAAATAACTGCAAGAACAAGTTTTCTTACAAGGAAAGGTCTCAGAGCTGCTCCTGACCACAAATCAGAACTAGAAATTAGAGAGAAAGACACAGATAAGAGAAGAACCCTTGAAAATAACTGCTTCTTTTTGAACCTCCCCTGAAAATCCATTTTAAGTTTAGTTCCAGTTTTGGTTGAAATGTAAGCAGACCTTTGTTTATCCAAAAGACTTTGACTGTTGTAGGCTATAACTGAATTAAATTCCAGGTCAAATTACATGGTGCTATTTACTCTGCATGTGTTTTTGATGGATTTTACTTAGTAAAGCACTGTATGTCCTTTTTCTAGCTTTAACTAATCCTCACATCATTGCTGTGAGGCTGATAAGTAATATCCTCACTTCACAATCAGAGATAGAAAGGTTATGGGACCTGCCAATGTATACAGAATATAATCAGTATCAGGACTGTCAATAATACTTCAGAGTTCCTAACTACTAATCCTATTTTGGAAAATATATAGGATATTCTACATTTTGATTCAATAAAACTTTCCCCTGTTTGTAAATCTCCTCTGTTTCTATTCAGGGATTGCGTAAGACACACTTGGAGGTTTTTCCTACTATAAGCTGTATGTAAGTGTAAATCAAAGATCAACTGAAGACTTAAAAAAAAGGAAAATTATTTCCAAAGAAGTATCAAAGTCATGGGAAATTTGATTTGGAGTAAAACAGCTCTTGAGTTTAAGTAGGCTAATGAATTATTACATGTTGTTTATCTTACTGCCAGTTGATTCTTTTTGGTTTTAATGCCTTCTTATGCCCCTTTGTAAGTATCCTTGCCTAAAGATGCTGAAAAATTAACATTTTGCTCTAAATAGCATGCATGACTTAGGATATTACACACAAATAAGTGAAATGAGCCATGTTGCCAGGTAAGTAGTGACCTTTTGCAGTGAACCCTCTGACAAAGTATTATACTCCTACATGAAGTAGGACTTCATGAAGTTGGTTTAAAAAGGATACAATCTGCTTCTGCTTTTCCTAGCAGATGCTGTAAGTGAACCTAATGATTATTTAACTTGTGGAGGAACTACCTGCTTGCTGTCTTGGTGTCTTCCATGACACTGAAGCCACTGACTTCTCATGGTCAAAACCAGATGGGTGTTCAGGTACTGAAAGCATTTCTTGGCTCTGTGGCCTTTTGCTTTATTTTTCAGAAACTCAGAGTAACTTCTGTTTATGAAGCAATTGTTTAAATACTGTTTTTTACCACCGGCTTTTGTGGCAAGTCTAATTTTAGGCCTTGACCATTTAAGTACCATCTTAATGGCTTTCCTTTTAATAGAACATAGAAGCAGCATGGCTTTATTTTCTGCATCATCAAAGCACTGCACCTTCTGACAGAAACAGTGTCTAGTCTGCAGTAGTCCAAATGCATCCCCCTGATAGTCCATCTGCTGAATTTCACAGCCAGGAGGAATTTCATCACCTATAGGTAAACAGTGTTTTACAAAAAGAAACGTTTTCTTGCCTGATCAATAGGCCTTTGAAGCAAATAAAAAATTGTTATTGCCTAAATAGACCCTATATAAAGCTCTAAACAGATGTGTTCCTTTTGCTGGTTATATATTGAGGTTTTTTATGTGGTAAAAAAATAATTTAAAAAATTTAAAATAATTGCCTTTTAACCAGCTAGGGTGAAGTCAAAATATTGTAAATTAGGGAAAATTATGGAATACTGTCAGGTTTACAGAAACAAGTCCCATTCTAGTAGGGGTTCAGGAGTTGCATTTTATTTAATAATTTATGCCTCTTTTAAAAATCAGAAATAATTATAGGGATTAGTTAACAGTAACAAATAAAAAGTGCATTTAAAATTGACCTGACAGGGCATTTTTTTGTCATACTGACTGATGTGTACAGTCCATTCTTTTAAAAATTCAAGCAAGCTTATTTGAATTGTAAATTGGCAACACATTCATACTGAAGTCTTATTGTGTGATAGTGTGACAAATTACAAATGGAATATTGGCCAGGCTTCCATTTCTTGCATTTTCTTCCTAGTTTCTGCCGCTATTATCATTAATCTGTTTTACAGAAGCTCTATAGTGGATGGTTCTGGACATGGAAAGTACATTAAGTTTCATTGTCGGCTGTAGCAGGACTCTGTGTGGCTTCGGTGACCTGTGACTTCTCCTATTGGTTGTAATTCAGTACAGTTGCTACTAGGTTTGTGTCCTGCTGTGTGTGGACTTAAGAGATTCTGGCATACTTTATGCCTGACAGATCATGTCATAAGTATTGGATTACAGAGCTTTTGCTAAATTGTGTTAAGAATATCTTTAGAAATGGTGCTGGAATGTGGTCCTTTAAAAAAACTAAATGTATACAAGTAAATCTTCAGGAACCCGTTATCGGAAGTGAATTCTCCCTTTTTAAGTCTTAAGTGAACGTGTAAGAATGCTGGAGATGATTAAATGTGATGATGTCATGTACTACAAGGCATTGTTTAATTCCTTTGCAATTTAAGATTTAATGTTTTATCCAATGGGAAAGAAATGGGGAGTAACTCCAATGTATCTTTGTTCCCTGCAGCCCGAGGCTGAGCACTGGGGGTGTTCCTCCCAGGGGCTGATTGTGCTGGAGCAAAGGTCACACAAACAAGGAATGGTGCTCAGGATGCAATTTAAGGAGGGACTTGAAGCGTACATTATGGTGTAGNAGGAAGAGAGAAAGAAAGAAAGAAAGAAAGAAAGAAAGAAAGAAAGAAAGAAAGAAAGAAAGAAAGAAAGAAAGAAAGAAAGAAAAAGAAAGAAAGAAAGAAAGAAAGAAAGAAAGAAAGAGAGAAAGAGAGAAAGAGAGAAAGAAAGAAAGAAAGAAAGAAAGAAAGAAAGAAAGAAAGAAAGAAAGAAAGAAAGAAAGAAAGAAAGAAAGAAAGAAAGAAAGAAAGAAAGAAAGAAAGAAAGAAAAAAAAAGAAAATATTTAAAGAGACCAAATCAATTACTGGCAGCAGCCCTTTCTACTGCCACTCACCACCTGCCTTTTGTATTAGTTCATTTTGCCTCTACCCTCATAAGGGTGATCTCCTACTATCAGACATTTCCTACCGGAGCTTAAGTTGACAAATTTATGCCAACTCACTGCAGTTTTGCAATATGGTCTGTGAAACACAAAGGAAATAAGCTTCTGGGTATTTCTGGCTTGAATTTCTTTTGTTGTATGTGCTTCTAATGTATCTCTGATTTCTTTGCGTTTGTCTTGCACTCTGCAAGCTATTCAACCCCCATGGTCTCTGTTATGTATTCATGGAGGCTTCTGGTTTTGGAACTGGTGAACTAGGAAACTTAGGCCACAGTTTTACATATAAGTAAAGATGCAGGGTTTTTTTTGTTGTTTTGCATAATGTTGTGTTCACTTCTGGCACCTAATAGAATAAAAGACGTAGGTTTGAATTTCTTCTTCAGTAACAGGCATCTAACCAGTGCAGCTGGTGTGGGTTTTTCTTGCTGTGAGGGAAAGAAGGGTGGTGGCGTGTCGTGGTCTTAGGAAAGGTGTTCAGCTGGTCTCTGAATTGAGTTCTGAAATTGCTTCTCATTCCTCTGTGACCAAAGTACTTGGAAAGGGTGTATCAATGAATCCCTAGAATTAGGTGGGGTAAATGCAGGTCAAAATACAATCCTGGAGTGCATACATGCTTGGTACCTGAACTGTTCTTTAACAAATGGTATTTCATCTTCAGGTGCCAGGTACACTGGTCTGTAAGACTAATGGTGGGAACAGAAGAACAGAAAGAGTGATAAATGTTATGGCTTTTTCTGTCTTCAAACAGTTGTGTGATTCTGAGTCATTTAATTTGCCTGTGCATCACTTTATCCAGCTAGAAATTTAATGTTTTCCTTGCAGTTCTCCCAGAGTTTTCATTCTAGCATGAAAGCATTGAAGTAATAAAAAATATTTTTCATATCCTTTGCAAATGAAAATTGCAGAGCCTTGGAGGCCTGTTAATTTATAAAAGCTGAGGATCTGGCCTAGAACAGCCCAGTGTAATTTAATTTGCAGACAGTCAGTGTTAAGTATCCTTTGACTACGTTGTCTGTTGAAATTTCTGCATATTTACTTGTCACTCTTCCAAAATTTCTACTACTTTGGTTTTTTTCCTACCATTCTTATTGAACAAAGACAAGGAAGTATCTAATAGATTAAGGTGAAGTCTTAGTAACATGGTTCAGTGGACTAATACTTTAATCTGTGAGACCCTAAGATCAAGTGGACTCAATTTCAAGCCCTGCCACTATTAATTTAATCATTAGTGATGTTGCAGGTATTGAGAGCCTGGAGTCTGCAGGTGTTTGCTGTTGGGGAAACAAGCAGCACCTTCGCCCTCCTGTAATGCAGTCTTTAATGCAAAAAGACATCTTCCTGATTTAAGGCATGTTCTTTAGACTGATCCTGCCACAGTAGATCATGAGGTTGATCTTTTCTAGGGTTTCAAGAGTTGTAATTTTGCAGCCAGTATAAGAATGATCTACATTCTTATATAGCGTATATAAGATCTGTAGCGTATATTCTTATACGCTACAGATCTTTATGACGATTTTATGTATAATTCTAATACTGCATGGGAAACACTTGCGTTTATGACTTTTGCTTTCACTTTAATAGAGTCTCCTGGGTCACCTTTAATAAACTTATGTCAGAGTTGCTTCAAAATTAATTGACTGATCAGTTTCACAGATGCCACATGGGCAAAAAGCAGGCTCCTGAAAGTTGACAGAAAGCTGCACAGAAGGTTAAAACTGGCAACAACTTAGGAAACGCTAGCGTAGTTATAGGGTGCTCCTTCTGTAAATTCTGTTGGATTTTTGCTTGCTAGACCCCATTTTTACCTTCTTTGAATAACTTTTTGTCTGGTTAGTGGCAAAAATATGTAAGCATGAGGGCTTCCATGTATATTTTGAACATACATTTAAACTTCTAGTGCTTCAATCTGTTGCTTTTCTATATGTCATATCTCTGTTAATACATGCACACTCATATGAATTTTGCATGTGAATAGCAAAATTCTGTGTGTACAGGAAGATAACTTCAGGAAGTCTAGATAATGGAAAACAGTAGCTTTTGACAGACATTTTTTTTCTGTGTAGTTTCTGAGCTTTCCCAAGTAATTATACAGCTATTCACAATTCTTGTTCACGAGCAGATGCAATAATACTTACCTGTTTAATAAGATACAATATTATTTCCTTTGGGAAAAAGATATATTTGAAATACTTTGAAAAAGAATAAACAAGAAGACTTGTAATTAAGTATTGCTATTTTAAGTGAAATGGGTTTCAACCATCAGCAGCCGGTCCTTCTCAGCCTTTAGGACACTGCTGCACATGATGAAAAGTTTAACTTGTCAAGTATATATTTAGATGTAGAAATCGGAAAATCAAGCTCCATGAGTGATAATTATCAGCACCTGGAAATAATTTGTAGCAGAAAGTTAAACAAGTTTCCCCTCTCTACAGATGGGGAGTTTTTAACCTCCCAGTCACTGGAATATTCCCCTCGGTTTACAGTGGTATGGCTTGTGGTTCATTCCCACTAGTAAACATGGCACCAAGCAATTAGATTGTCATTAGAAGATGAACATTAGCTTTGTAAAATAGGATTAAGAATAAACTGAGAACAAGTGATGAGCTAATGTGTACAGCTCATAAGTAATGCTGTGAATGCAGGAGACCATTGAGGGCAATGGAATTCCCTTCCACTGGCTTTCAATAGCCACTGGCCCAGGCTCAGGGTCTGGTTTTCTTTTAATTTTATAGCATTCATTCTCCAGAGCTACAGAAATTTTCTAATGGCATAAAGGTTCCTCCTCCTCCAAAGTGTGAAATAGTAGGATGTTGTTGAGCTGGAAGCTCTACAAAGACAAGAATGAATTTATTCTTCTGACCTGTAGGAAGGCTCCCCCTGAAACAGGCTCTTCCCAGATCCCTCTTATGTTTCTTCCTTATCTGTGTGCAGATAGCATCTAAGCAATTTCTCCTGTATCTTCAAGGCTGCATTGTTATTGCCTAGTTGAATATAATCTTTCCCAACTGTTTTAAAAATCAATTCCTGCAAGAGAAGGCACTACCAGAATAAAGCGTGTGTACATATACATTTTCTTGGTGAGGGCAGCAACATTGCAATGCATACAGACAAGAAATACTCTTCACAGGTGTTTAGTTTTGAAATTGCAGAAAACAGTTATCATCTGTATTACTGGAAAAAAGTGCAGAAATTTAGTAAAAATTCATGTAAACTTAAGTTCACGTAGGTTAAATATTTAGTAGATATTGTAGTAAATATTGTATCATTTTTATAAATGTCTATGAAGTACAAAAGTAATATGCTATTAATACTTTTAATTATTTAATATCCATTTATATACTGTTTATGAAATGATTCTAATGTGGTCAACAACGAGGTTCCACAACAAGATAGGAATTTAGGTAAGATTTTTTTTTTAGGGAAGTAGATAGCCCATGAAACAAAGAAAGAAAATACAATCTATCTTTAGAAGAGTGCTTGTAAGTGCTTGATTGACAGTTAATAAATTAATCCAATATTTTGTTCTCTGAGAATGATGAGTTATGGGGAGAAACTAAATCATGGGCTTTTAATTGTTACTTTCTTTAGTCTATTATATGAACATTTCGTATAATTACGTTTATTGAATAGTATAGATTTAGCTTAATCTAGGAAGTATATAATGGAAATATAATTAGCCAAGAAAAATTGATATTAAACTTACATAATTTTCTTTTATCGTAATAAATGCTTCTGCTGCTAAACTCTACTGAATTTTTTTAAGTTTAGAATTTCATCAGTTTTAATGGGTCTCAGTTATTAAACATCTGCCGGATTAGGACCATCATATATAGTTTCAGAATCAGAGACATAAACATCAGATGAACTACTCATTTGGATACAGTTATGCTAAATAACTGTATATGAGTGCACATGCTAATGTATTTGGATGAACTGGCATTACAAAAAGCTGGTAAATTCGGATACCTGGCTTTCGGAAATGTTGAGTACTACAGTCATGCAGTGGTGGATATGCACAGTATTTTACAGCTCTCATTAAATTGTAACTGAGAAGTAATTGGAAAAAGATGGCATGTAGAAATGACTTTTCTTCACAAGATGTCTCTTTTCATGTGTTTCAGTCGGAATTAAGTTTAGGATTGTATGGCTTGGACATTTTCTGAAATATTTCTGTTGTTGATTTGCCAAACACATCTTTCTTGATTTCTTGCTTTCTCTCTTGCTTTCTCTCTTGCTTTCTTGCTTTTTTGTTTTTCTTTAAGAGAAAAAGAAACAGGGAGAAAAAAGGGGGATGGGAAGACATGAATGAGAGATTGAATTTGGGAGTGATCTTTCTCTTGTTACATGATGTGAAGCATGTGTGGGAAATGTTTTCATCTTCAGAAGTCATTTGCCCCATGCAGAGAATGCTTGAAATGAAAATAACTTCCCAAATTAAAATAGAATGTGTAGTTTTTTATTTACAGGCACACAGAGACATAGTCACTCTTATACACACAGACAGGACATACTAGGGAATGCATTTTATTTGATGCTTGATTCTTGAAAAATGTCACATTTATAAGATGCTATTTGGTAAATTTTAATGCAGAATTACTTTATTTAATCAAAAACATTGAGGCTTTTATTCCACTTTAGGAATCGATACTTGCTCACTATATGTGGCTTGTATTTCATGAACGTTCACATTCAATCACACCTCCTTCACCTCTAGTGTCATGTTAAAATGTCTTAAGAAACTGACTGGGTGACCCTCCTTCTTCATGGAGTCACAAATATTGTCTTTTTCAATCAGTGTTAATAACTGCATCTTGAATTTACCTTTTCCTCTCATTTTAACTAGCATTTTTTGCATCTGGTTGAAAGCTTTCTTCTCTTACTATTATTTGTAAAATCTGAGAACCAGATAGTTCCAGCCAAAGCTTTTAACATCTGGTCAATGGGATCAGGAGCTTGGATGCCTCATGTACCCCATCTCCAGGCTGGTGCTCTGGCTGGGCTGGGTATTTCCTTCCAGAATCACTGAGATGTGTCCTGGGACCAGTAGTCCTGCTATTTTTGGAAGTCATTTAATGCCTGTTGTAGTCCAGTGACAAATGGCCTTCTTGGCTGTTTTCAGCTGGCCCAGCTTCTTTAATTAATCTTGCTGTAATGTCACACTTCAACTTCTGCAATTGTTCTCTGGCCTTCCATGCTGAGGAAAGTTTGTGTTTGTGTGACAGTCTGGCTGCTGACATTCACTGTGTGCCATTTGAACTACTTTAAACGCACAGGATTCCTATCTTTGCCTGTCCAGGCTCTTGTTGACTTAGAAAGAAAAGGAAAAGAAAAAAAAAAACCACTTTACTTTGAGAAATACTGAGTGTAAAAGATAGTGTACATTGAAACAGAATGTTCCTAGATTTACTGAGCAAACTTAGGTATCTAACTTTACATAGAAAATTCTCTCTGGTATACAGTTATTGCATCTAAGATTTTTCTGACAAAGTTCAGATTTTTTTTGTAAAGCAAAGTTTAATAGGTAAAAAGTAAATGCAATAGTATATGGTTATTATCTTGTAACCCTATCAAATCTGGCTGAAGGCTCAGGTTTTCTGTACAGAGCAAGAAGATAACTTCAAAAGCTCAAATAGTTTGTAGTTTGGAGAAGCAGTCAACTGAGAGAACTTAAAGATCAAAGTGAAAATATCTGATTTTAATGATGCAGAACATATGCTTCACCAAAAACCTTTTGGATTAAAAAAGTTAATGTAATCAAAGAGAGCTGAACTCTTTGTTTGGATGTAAGAGCTCTATGTTGAAGCACTCTGCACAATATCCTATTGTGTGCTGCTACAGTAGTTGTGTATAAGGAATGGGTTAAAGGAAACTTAAGAGAAAACTGAAGCTGGTGCTCAGCAACTTTTGTTCTCAAGATCTAAAATATTTTTGTTGAAGAGCCCTGAAGAGTGTTGAATCTGCAGATAGACATAAAAAAGCAAGATTGTTCTCTGGGAACCTGATTAGCCTTATTCAAAACTGACAATCCAGGAAGTTCCACTGGAGACCTTTTTATTTACAGCAAATGAAAAAAGAGCAAAACTAAAGAAAAAAAAAAAAACCCAGATGAACACAGACATAGCTGCAAGAGGGAAAAAATGCCCAAGGGTGTAAAAGTTTCCTTTAATTTCAGTTTAGTAAAGGGAGATAATGTAGTTCCCATGCCTGGACAGAACAGCATTGATAAGATCAATTTCATGAATAAAAAAAAGATATTAATTGCATATTAATTATAAAGAAAAAAAAAATTACTGCACAATGAAGATAGGTAACAATTCTGTTTTGCAATAGCTTCTCAGAGTTTCTTTCAAAGTCCCTACAAAGCAATGGAAGTTTTTCCGTTAATTGCAGTGAGTTTGGATGAGAAACTGTAGGAAAATACAAAATGTATTTGAAAATAAATATCAACAATAACATATAGAGTGTGTTGGTTTCATATGTACGTAACTATAAATAGCTATCTATATATGTGGAATTTGATGATTCTTTTAAGTCTCAACTCAGGATGTTCTATGATTCTATGAAGAATTGAAGGCATACACCACTATTTGGATTTCTTCTTTTAGACATACTCTGGAAACATCAACTCAGTCACAGTTGCCACTTGCCAGAAAAAAAAACCCAACTCCTACAAACATAAAAGTGTACTTTTTTTCCCTTGCCATCACTAGCATCTGTTCTACTGATAGCTCTCATTTCTTATTTGTTGTGACATTGCTGTTTTATTCTTTCTCTCTATGTATTTGAATCTTTCTGACATGTTTCTTGGAATGCCTTAGGGGAAGAAAGGGCTGTCCCCCCTTTCCTAAAGCTAATAAAGATAACTGTTTAGGTTAGTTTTTTTCCTACCACCTTGTTGTTAAATTTTGATTTAGACCAGTGCCAGAATAGTGTAAATGGCTGGAGCTCCATTGGCCCTGACAAAACTAGGCAGAATATAGCATCCAAACCTCCATACTGATGTAAGTGGAAGCAGTGCTTCTTATGCCACCACTGGTTTCTTTTTCTGTCATACTAAACTCATTCTTCAGCCACAGAAACTCACTGAGGCCAGTCAGGTAGAAAGCCAAAGTTAATAGAAATGTTCAGCATTTTTTTTAATTGAAGCAGTGTTTTTTCTCTGTGATGTGACTGTCAAGGTTAAGGAGTAGCAAAATCATCACAAGCTCCATTTTACATTTACTGTATCATTCTGCATCTGATCTTTTTGAGCTGTCCTTGCCTTGAATAAACAGGCTTTGCAAACAAGCCAAAGCAAGACAAAATATCCCTTTGATATTTAATAGCTGAGCATCCCTGCATGTGTGACTGGGCTCATCATGAGATAGAGGTGAGCTGGTTTTCAGGCACAAGGCTGATTTCAGAGGGAGGCCAGGTTTGCAAGCTGTTGTGTGTAACAGAAAACCCTCGGGTAGCTCCTCTCCCTCTGCTCTTCATTGCTGGCTCTGTTGTGACTGAGATTAACAGACAGCTGAGAGCAGACACACTACTACATGTTCCACCTTCTTCTACCTGCCATTCTCCAAGACTGTATGTGATAAATTGTCAGGAAAGCAGTGTATTATACCCTATGGAATGCCATTGACTTTGGAAGGTATATTACTTATGTATGGCAGCCACTGTTAGAGAGCAAAACTCTGCTGTGAGTTCTTGGTGAACCCTGTTCTGATCCTGGAAAAAATTTTTAAACTTCAGGTCAATGGGACTCTTACTGTAACAGGGCAGGTCAGGGCTCTGGTAGTATTTGTGTTGAGCTATTATTTTGTCTCACGTTCTGAACATCTGAAAAAATTGCAGTTGCAAGATTCCCATCGATCAGTAATTTCAGATGCTTGCTAACCTTCATTGTGACAGATTTTCAGTGGCTGCTGTGTCAGGCTGATAAGATATGTTCTTGTTACACAGAGGAGCTGAAGACATTAGCTTGTCTACCTTTGCCTCGTAAGGCCTTCTACAGTCATAGTGGAGTCTGTTCCAGAGTCGCAGTGACATTTACTACATCTTTGTAATCACTTTTGGCTGATGTATAAAAATGTTTTGCTTGTAGAAGGCTGGATGCTCAGATTACTACGTTTTCTGATGTCCATCTCCCTTGGGATCAGAAGGCAGGGTCTTCCTTTCCAAGGAACTGCCCAACAGCTGTTTCTTCAGGTGCTCACTGACTGCTGACCAGTGAGGGTATCTAATATATCATTTTTAATTGAAAGCAAGTGTCAAGTTTTTGACATATAGTATGAGATTTAGGGGTAGATTTTCAAAAGCAAAAATAAGAGCTGCGTGTTTGCATCCTGAAGTAACACATTTTCTAAACTGTGAGTTAATTCAGCACACATAAAAACTGATTGCATCTCAGGTGTTCATGTGTAAAACTAGCAATGTTGTTCTTGTTCCTCTGGCCTGGGATGGCAGTGCCAGGTTGGCACCCTGGGCTGTGGGCAGGCTCACTCCTCCTTGGTGAAGCCTGTTGTGTTGTGCCACCTTTCTCAGGTCTTGATTCTCCAGGTTGTATATCTGCTTATGAGTGTATGTCTGATTGTTTTTACTCCAGTAGATCCTACTGAGTATTCATCATCCCCTTATTTAGCCACCTGCATACATTAAAATGAGATTTAGGTGCAGCAAAAGAAAAATAGCAAGATCTTACTTGATGAAAAGTAAAGAGGAAATAATTGAATTTTTGAGACTTGTGTACTTGGATGTTCGGTAGTTCATCAGATAAAGTAGTGAATCCAAAATATGATTGTGAGAAGGAATCAATGCATTGTTGCACTGCTAAAGCAGTATTTTTCCTGTTCATTAGTTACTTCATCTAATTTACAAAATATATAGACATGGGGGTAAATTTACTGCAATTGCCAATGAAACCACTCAAGGAGTCCCATAAGAATGTAAGAGGAGCACAGTTCCTTACAAGAGTGAAATAGCAAAAGCCCAATTAATCAGTGGTTCTTTGCAGATTTTAGACCAGAACTGGCATGCTTCCAAATGGCCCTCAGAAGAGGCCTAAAACAGCTCAGGAAATGATTTAATGGGCACCTGGTCACAGATGTGTTCCTGCCAGACATACTGTCTGCAATGGTGCATCCCAAAATGGCCCTACAGGGTCTGAAATGCATGAAATGTACACAGAAGTTCTCTTCAGATTTGGAGAGGCAATAAAAGAAACAACAAAAACCCCAAACCCAAAAAGAACCCCTGCTATATATTCTTCCTAATGTCTTAACTTTCCTGTTAGTCATGCTGGAAAGTACCCATGTTCTTGCTGACGTTTTGGTCGGTATTTCATAATTTCTCTGATCTTTTGTCAAATCAGGCTTTATTTTGTTTATCTTGATGTCCACTTAATTCTCATTGTTGCAAAATAGCAGGAAGTAAAGTTCTTTCTCCTGGCCCAGGATGGTTGCAAATGTTCACCAAAACCCATCAAACCTGCCAGTGGTGGTTGATCCTGGGATATAAACTGCTAACAAGTTGCTCGATTTTGCTCTGCCCCTTTTTTTTGAGTGCTCATTGTTCTGCTGAACAATGGTTTCATTCTCTTCTTCATGCTGTTTGATGTAAAGTTGTTGCTCATAAATTTAGCACCAAGTTACTCACATTGCCCAGGTGATGGAAACCTGCAGTTAGGAATGTTAGTGGTATTGATGTTTCTGGCCAGGTTTTCAGTTGGAACAGGAGTTGATGAAGTAGCTCTGATTTTCTTGCATCATTTCTTTCTGCCGTAATTAGATCTGATTGTTCTGATCTTTGCACGTAGTTTAGGAGCATATGTAAGGTCATTGGCATTTCAGAAGCTCTGGATAATTTGAGTTTTAAGGAAAATGTTTAGAAATGTGAATTTGTATAATCATCTAAGTTAACAATGTTTCCATTCAGTTCAGTTTGAAGTTTCTGCCATGATGAGACTTTAGTGAGGTTGATTTCACATTTCTGGTAGGAGCTTTTAGGTGTTAAACTAGGAAAAACCCTCAAGAAATATGAGACATATTTTTAGATAACAGACTGTTTCTTAAATGCTTAAAAATGTAAATAATCCTTATTTAAATATACTAAAATTGCCATAATTCTGCCTTTACTAATTATTTCTAAAATACCTAAAAGGAGTTAATTTGCAGGCCTGCTTATGACTTCATTACTATTTATTTCTAACACTTCGGAACATTTCAGGTGTGGTACATATTACACGTCTTCCTTACAACATATTATTCCTTTTCTTAACCCATCTTCTTCATGGCAAGAGCAGATGCAGGTGAGTCCTGCTTTTCCAACCTCCACATTAACAGTGCTTACAGAAAAGACTGCAGCTAGGTGCAGTGAGGAGCTGCCTTGCATGATGTTTGTCCTTGGCAAATATTTAGAAAGGACCTTTGAGTTTGATGGAAACAATCACAGTTAAATTTTTTGTGACACTTACGGAACACTTTAGGGTGAAATTTATCTTGCCCAATAATAATGTTCTGATTTTCGTGACAGAGGTCTTATTTCAGTGAATTAAATGGGTCTACTTGATGATAAACTGATGAGGGTAGGCATCTACAGAAAATGGTCCCACTCCGGGCCAGGAGGTTTGTCTGATTCTCTGCAGTACATGTCAGACACCTACAGTCTACAGAAGGCGGAGATGTAGAAGGAAGCAATACATGCAAAACAAAAAGCAGAAATGTGCTAAGCTTTATCATAGATATTTGTGATTTATCTTGTTTTTGTACATTCTTCTACTCATCCATTTCTATGAGACCTATGTGAACTTATTTGCCCCTCGGCCATCTTCTAGGACTTAAGGAGAACGGTCTCTATTCAGTCTGTCCTGTCTCCAAATTACAAGACTGAGGCACAGAGAAATTGTTGCTTTTCATTTCCATCTTTTGGGTTTATAGGATGATACAAATGCTTTTGTCTGTTATAGCAAGCTATAGGATGCATAGAACTGACTATTGCATCATTCAGATGGAAAAACCTCATTTTGGGTTATAAGCATCTAGCATTTCCTCTAATCTGCACAGTACTTCACATAAAACCCAGGGTAAGCTGTCTGCATGGAAAAGCTCACATAACTCTATTTTTTTGTGAAAGGCGGGTTGAGAAGTGTGAGAAACAGAGGAAAGGGATATTATAATTTCTTTCTCCCTCAGAATCTTTTTTAAATGGTTTCCTGGTAACACAAACCCTTGGTATGGCAGATGGGTTTTATGAGAATTAATTGTAATAATACTACATACAACTGTCCCAAATGTTTTCAAAACTCATTTCCTCTTCTTTATTTTTTCTGATGTCTACTACAAAAGCATGTCATAAATTAATATAGCAGGAGTATTTCTACATGTAAGTAACAGACCTGATTTTAGTTTTCACTTTCACAGAGGAATAAGTAGGGCTGTTTAAAAGTGGACTTGGCTGCACGTACCATTAGGAGGTTACTGTAAAGGAAAATGCTGCACTGCCGCAATGGGATGGGCTACATGGCCAGACTGCACACTTTGGTCTGCCATCTGTGATTCCATGGGACACTGAGAAATGACACTGGGGATAGGGGTGGAAGAAATCACTCACCACAATTTGATATGATCACATTACGACGATGAATACGGAGTTCCTTTGCTGTTTCCCAGCTGCTGCTCACATGGTGCTGGGAGCTGAATGCTTCCCTGCACCATCTCTAGCACTGACTAATGGGAGAAGACATAAACAGAGCACAACCCATCTTGAAAGGTCCATGTTTATATTGTATCATGGTAGGGAATATCCCATTCAGGAGTCTCAGTAACCTAGAGAAACTAGGCAGATGTGTGTCTCCATTTCAGAATAAAGGCATAACCTGTCGCTGAGGGTTTTTCCTAAAATGTGGTTTCTGCTTTGGGGAGCACTCTTCTCTGTCTTTTGCTTCAGTTTGATCATTCTGATAAGATGAGAATTAAGACCTTCTAGTAACTTCATGCAAAGTTGACAACATTCATGCTTCTTGCTGAATAGGCCATTAAAGCTGTAACTGTTGTGACCAAATGGAAGCATCCCAAAGGAAACCCGGATTTTAAAACGTGGTCATCTCTATATAGGCAAATAGCAAACACAAGACTAGAAACTGAAAGAGCTTATTAGGGGAGGTTTAAATGGAATTCAGGAGAGAGATTTCTTCACTGAAAGGGTAATCAAGCATTAGAACAGACTGCCCAGGGTAGTGGTGGAATCACTGTCCCTGGAAGTGTTCAGAACATGTGTAGATGTGGTGCTTTGAGACATAGTTGGCATGTTGAAAGATACTGACCTGTTGGAGTGAGTCTAAAGGAGGCCACACAGTTGATCAGAGGCCTGGACCACCTCTGCTGTGAAGACAGGCTGAGAGCATTGGGGCTGTTCAGTCTGGAGAAGAGAAGCTTCAAGGGAGACCTTAGAGCAGCTCTGCAGTGCTTAAAGAGGGTCTACAAGAAAGATGGAAAGGGATTTTTCTCGAGGGCATGTAGTGATAGGACAAGGAGAAATGGCATTAAGGTGAAGTAGGTTAGGTTAAGATCAGATATAAAAACCAATTCTTTACTATAAGGATGTTGAGGCACTGGCACAGGTTGCCCAGTGGAGCTGTGGATGCCCCATCCCCAGAGGTGTTAAAGGCCAGGTTGGATGGGGCTCTGACCAGCCTGGACTAGTGAAAGGTGTCCCTGCCCATGGCAGAGGGAGTTTGAACTGGATGGTCTTTAAGGTCCATCCAACCCAAACCATTCCTAATTCTGTGGTTTGGTGGTGGACTGGGCAGTTCTGGACTAGTGACTGGACTTCATGATCCTAGAGGGCTTTTCCAACCTAAACATTTGTATGATTCTGTGATTTTTACCCCTCTTTTTTCTAACTTGTGCACCTTATTGTCTTTCATGTATATGAAATTGTTTGTCTGTGTAATAGCTCCTGTTTCTGAAATGATAAACTGACAGAAACAAATAGATCTCTTGTATTTTCAAAAATTTTCAGTGCTACCTTGTCTAATATATTATTAATAGAAACAAGAGACATTCCTTAGTAAAAAGGCAGTGCAGTCACTTGGCACCTTCTATGATAATACAGTCTTAGAAATGTGAGAGATACCAAGGCATGTGCATCTGAAACTTGGTTATGAGGAATTTGAATTTGATTATAGTCACAGTTTCAGTATCAGCTACAGCAGAAGCTACACAGGGAAGGAACATTTTTTTTCTGCCACGCTCTTCTGTCAGGGTTAGGTGGGGTAGAGGACACAGCTTCTGGGATCTACACGTACTCTGGAGCTGTTAAAGCACCTTTCAGAACTGAAGCCAAAAGAAATGTCACCTGTGTGCCCCACGAGTGGCGGATGGTGCCTGGCTGCAGAAGCAGGGCAGAGCACAGGCACAAAGGGGGCTGAGGCCCACAGCAGACACTGCATAAATGCTGGTTGAAATGCAGGAGGAGGCTGCCAGCAAAACCCTACGGTCCCAGAGACTGCCTCAAGAACAAGGGATTTAGTAAATTGGAAGCTTCGTGTCCATAGCACTTAAAGGCTAGTATTGCAGAGAGAAATAAATGCTTCTGTGAAATTTATTTTTGCTTAAGTTTGTGGAAGAAATATTCAGAAAACCATTTCTTTTCTCTTTCTGCTTTCAAACTTTGGTCTATGAGAGATAATTAAACATCTTTTGTGACTTTGCTTCAGGAAATAGGAAGTTATTGGTGTGATAATATGTGTGCTTTATTGGCTTCTATAAGCAATTAAAAAAATCTAGATCTAGGCATTTTGTTTGTTATTATTTATTAATAGGGTTAATTATAGCTGTGAGCCATGGAGATTAGTATGTGATTTTCTAAGCTTGCATTGATTGATTATGGTAATATATCTTAAGAAGTACTGCTTAACTGAATTTTTTGATATTTTGTGGGTTGGTAGTTTTTTTTTTTTTGCCTGGAGTTTATGATCTATTTAATTTTATACCAGGAAGAATTTGAACTTCTATTTACTGCTCATATTTTTTGTTCTGACTAGTATAAAGTTGTCTGTTTCATCTGTAGCTACAATTTTTTAAACTTTGGTGGTTTACACGTAGATGTAATCTTGTGTATAGGACATGTCATGAACTCCTCACTCTCCATTAAATAAACAAAGGGTTATAGGTTTTCCTGTATTTCAGCTTGCCTGGTGTGTGCTCAGGCACGAGGGCTGATCTGTGTACATGCCTTATAGGTGGTATCAATAGCTTGTGCAAGTGCTTGAATTTAAAAGTCCTGTTGTAAAGAAGAATAAAATGCAGATATGCTCAATTATCTTTCCTTGCTTCTAAGATTTTCCCACTAGGCTCAAGTGCAAGGAGGCTTTTGTGTGATTTTGGGCCTTGGCTTTGCTAAGCTGTGATGTAAGAATGTTACCTTATTTTGTAGGAAATATTAAAGTGGAAACTGGCCTTCCCTTCTTAGTCAGCCCTGATCTGCTGTTCTCAGGAGCAGTGTGGTTGTGTAGCAAAGGTACTGGGGTCTCCTCTTGTGCATTAGCCTTGCTACAGGCAATGGAAAGAAGTGGATTTGCCATCATGATGTTCAACAACTTCCAAAAAAATAGAGGGGAAAAAAGGGGCAGTTTTTGTTTAACAATAATGCAGCTTATACCTTACTAATCTGCTTCCTGGAAAAAACCTGTTTTCCCAGAGAAAACCTATGCATAGGATCCACAGAAATATTTTTGCATATATACATGCAGAGGATCCAAATGTAAAAATGCTGCATCCGTGACTTTCTCTAATTGTTGAGGCCCTTTTAACTATTGAGTTGTGCAGATACACCTGCCCCTGCCATTAACTTGTTTTCCAGAGTATGCTGTCCATCTGCTTCAAACTGTCTAAATGCATGCTTGGCTTCATTACTTGCTACTACAAATAAAATAATAAGGGATAGATGCCTACCTGACACAGCCTGATTCATATCCCAGGTACATTTATTTGTTTCTAGCAGCTAGATGATGCTTCCTAAGTTGACCTGGTTATTAATTTGGATTTATATAGTTTCTATGTGATTATTTTGCAAATGTCTTCTTGTCTTTCTCTCTTCCATCTTTCTATCTGTCTGTCTTTTTCTTTTCTCATACCTTTTTGGAATGGGAATTACTTTCATATTTAATTTCACTTAAAAAAAAAGGCAAAAAAAAGTTCAGAGGTTGCACAGGTTAGCAATGGTATATAAGACATTAGTGCTGTTAGGTAAATTCATAGTACTCTGTGTTTCCTGCATGTACTGCATGTGATTCAGGAGTATTTCCCCATCCAATTTGTAGATACAAGAAGCACCCCCAGGTTTTTATCACCGATTAAGTAGCACATGGACCTTCCAGTGCTTTCTCATTGTTTCAGGGCTTTTGTGTTGACTCTCCATCTCTAACACTACCTAAACTGGTCTGTCAGTTATTTGATCAACTTACTTTTTCACTCTTTTCTGAAAACTTTAACAGAGAGCATTTGGTTGGCATAAATTACATTCTGGAGGCTGAAAAATGCTAACAGATACAACATGTAGAGCTCATACAATAAGAGGAGAAACCTGTGTATATTTTAGCAATACAAGAGGAGGTTCATTAGAGAACACTTACAGCTTTGACCATTATTTGTAAGGATATAATAGCAAAAGGCATCTTGCTGTTCTTGTTTTGCAAGCAGTATGACTGAAACACAATTTTAATTCCAGCTTCTGCATTGAAATGGGATTAGTGTATTCTTTGTATTAAACATCTTGTGATTCTGTAACCTTTAGAGCTTAAGTTGTTTGTTCAAAACTACTGTCACATTTAGTACTGAGAGAAAGGTTTTCTCATATTAAAAATATTTTAAGAATAAAGTTTCTTATATTTTATTGCCTGTGGCTCTGGGTGAAAGACTTCAGCTACAGTTGATCTGAAAGTACTGTGCAGAGGAAGTCATAAGGTGCCCTAAAACTGAAGTCACCTAAACAGGTTGCTGCCCTAAGAGGAGTATTGTTAGTTTGAAAGAAGGAGAATGGCACATCCCTTCCATCAAAGCATTCCTTCACCCAGCTGCATTTGCTCCTGATTTTGACTCTTCAGTGTGGCCTTAGCCATCTCTTACTGTAATCCTTAGAAGATCCTCCTTGGCATCTCTAGCAGTTGAATCAAGTTTTCATGTTGATCTTCCTTATTCACAGTCAGTCAAAGCAAGCATGATGTTTTTTACTTCTGGCTACTAACAATAGCCACTAAATCACTGCAAAACAATGTTTGCTTTTTGACCCAGTTGCCTACAGAGGCATTCTTTGGAACAAAGCAAAAATGGTTTTTAGTGTGTTATGAAGATAACACAGCAGCTGTATTTGGCACGGTTGCTCTGGTTTAAATATCAGTGTCTACCAGACTGGAGGATGTCAAAAATGGGAAATAAGTATGACCATAATAGATGACTATGTAAACCATGGCTTATCATGAAACATGCAAGGAAAGTACTCTGGATCAACAAAGGTTTGGTTTGCTTATGTCAGGCAGCTGGTGTATTTAACTTTCTATATCGCTTTGACCTTGGCTTGCATACAGTATTATTACTGGGTATCACAGCCTCTGTCACTTTTTCAGACATGTATCGTGGCTCAGTACGAGAAACTGAAAGCAGATTCTACCAAAACTTCATTCTTTAGAAATGCAGAATATTTTTAAATCAGGTAGTGATTTCAGCAATGGGTTAAATGCTGTAATAAGAATACATAGTATGGCAATACTTGGAAAAAACTTATCTGTGAAGGTTTTAAATTTTATTCCTGAAATGGATGTCTCTCATTCTGCTTCACTCAAAAGGTCTGTGTATTTAGTAGCATGGTTATTTAGTTTTTCCTGCAATAAGGTAACTTATACAAGTGCCAGAATATATTTTGCTATTTCTCTTCATCTGTTTACATCACCTACCTATGAAGTGTTGATCTTCTTCTGGTTTGAAGTAGTGTGTATTCTCATGGCTGTGGGCATTTCATTTTAGCAGTGCTCCAATGGAGGTGAGGTTGTATTTAGGAGAAATAATATATTAATAATGATAGCAATAATAAACAACTTTTGGACTATGTGAAGATTTAGCTGTAGTGTGCAAATGGTCCACTTTCCTCCTTCTACATTGCAGCCACAGAAAGAGGTAAAAAACACTCAGGGAACAAGAATGCACCCCATTTATTTACATTTATATCATGGTAATGAAAAGTTGACCACTGAAGGGAAATCTTAAAATTATAGAATCATACAATGGGTTAGGTTGGAAGGGACCTTAGATGTCTTCTAATGATTAAAGGAAGTATTAAATGTGAGGAGAAGTTTAAGCAGCTTGCAGCCTTTTCCACAGAAGAGAGCATTCCTATGCTGTTAAGGTCCAGTGGATGTTTTTGGTTTTGTTTTCCTTTTCAGAGAATACATACATTTCTGCTGCATCTGTCCACAACATGTGTTAACAGAAATCTGTTCCAGTGACTTGAATCCTTGCTGACCTAAAACAGCAGCTAGGAATATCTATCTAAATTATAATAAGAACCTTGAAGGGTAATCCATGTTAGTGTGCAAAATACTCAAAATCTTTGGCAGTTTGATTTTGTTTTATTCTTGTTATTAAAACCAAGTAAATCCATGAGTTTCCAAGAGAGTTATTCTAGAGAAATAGGAAAGAATTTGACAGTAGTTTCTGCCAGGCAGATTTGCATTAATATTGTCATTATTGTCATACATATATTATTGCATTATTATTATCATAATTTCTGGTGAGTTCAACAGTTATATACAAATATATATGTTTAACCAGGGCTGTTGAACAATCAAACCCTGATAACAAAGTGGACTCAGGCTGGAAAGTTAATGAGAGCTTTCTGCAGGCACTGGGTCCTTCTTTATGGCCCTCATTTTAGTGGAAGCGAGAAAATTTTACCTGGAGACAGTACTAGAGCTGTTAGAAAAAAATTCTGGCAACAAAGCTAAAAGAGAAAGAATTTCTCTTTTTCCTTTTTATTTTCCCGAATTGTTTCTGAAACTTAAAAAAAATATTATCAGGAAACTAAATTATAAAAGTAGTATCACTTGAGGCTGTGAATTTATGAAGTTAATTCATCCCTGCTTCTGGCTTGTGTAAAATTTTAAGTGAGCTTAAGCAGAACAAATTATATTCACCCTGTATTCTTGAATCAAAAAATGGGAAATGCAGTGCTGCTGCATTAGTATAAAATGTGGAGTGCTAGTGTCAGTGCAGTTGGAAGGTATGAAAATTGCCAATTTCTACAGTTAAAATGATATCAAGAGTAGAAGACAAAATACTTCTTGCTATCATATTGCTTGCTGCAGACTCAGTTTGAAAAATCTCCAAGAACTATGGATTTTTAATGCTTTCTTCTCTGAAATGAATAATTTGATCCATGCTTCCCTCCATTATTGAGACAGGCTCTTAGAATAGGATCTGAAGCTTTGACCCAACTTAATGACCTGACTGCTTTGTATTGCATGACATATGCAAATCAGCCTCTATTTTAAAAAAATATGCCATTTAGTTCTCCTGTCAGAATGTTGTGTGGTCAGGTAACTGGTCTTGTAAAATGGGTACGTCCATTATTGACAGACTTTAAAATACTTCTAAAAGAATGCTTCAAGAATATTGGATGGTGCAGTAGATCTACTTTGCTTTAGATAGTTTCTGTGATTCTCACAGCACCATTACGAGATCCTTATGTGGTCTTTATTAAGAGATCATCAGCAGTTAGGGAGGGTTGGTACAGTGTAACTCGAGATGTCAGCAGTGTCAGCGTCACAGGCACTATAGCAGAATGGGTTATTTGTGATAGTGAGCAACTGCTTGACTCTGTAGATTCAATAACCCTCCCTTGGCCATTTATTCTATCATCTGTTAATCATAGTTAGTGTACTTTTCATGTAAAGTCTGACCTCATAGGTAAATAGCGGAACGCTGCAAAATGATGAGTATGGATGTGTATGTTCAGTGGGACATCAGCCTGTAGTCATTAAAATGTCATTTATATAACATGAAAGCTTAGAAAATGCAGATTTTCAAAATATGTTTCTTTTTCTCTTAATATTTTTGGGCTGATGCAAATTGTATTTACCATATCAACATGGGTTTTTAAGGTACCTATAAGTTTAAAAGTGGATTACAATGTTGATGGGAAAGGTTTGCTGTCAGAACAGTTGTCCCACTAGTATATTTGCTCTAGAAAAAGATCTCCTCTTTATTACAAGAAAGGTATTACTGTATTTTTTGATGTGTTTGTGTGTTGTTTTTTCTGTTGCATAATTCTTCTGCTTTGAAGAGCATTGAATTCAATATATCAGTGCAGAGGGAAAGATGGTACTTCAGTTATTACAAAAAAAAGGAAACAGACTTAGTATGAATACTCAATTTGATTTTAAACCACAAAATATGTCTGTTGTTAAACTAAGTGTAGAAATCCAACTGTATCTTTCTATTACCCTCTGTAGAGATGTCTAGAGGAGACAGAATCAGAATTCATTCTGAATATTTCTGTTGCAGAAAATACAAAGACACAGACTTTACATGTAAGAGAATGAGTGAACTTAGAATAATGGATTATGAAGGTAGTGTGTATGAGGTTTATATACATGACAGCAGTTGTGTTTCTGTGTCAGTCTATGTTTTACAAAGGATACAATGAAATTAACATGTCTACAGGCCAGATTTAAATCTTAGTTCATAAACTAGCTGAGTTCATCCAGAGCAGTTAATTTCATGTGAAATTGTATTTATGCTGTTGAAACTGCAATATGGCTTTTGTGTTTGATATGTACTTTTCCAAAAGAAACCAGTTATATGTGCTATGATAAATGTAGGTTTAAGGGATCATACGTATTACAGTCATCCAACTTTCTATTCCCAGAGAATTAATTACGTTCCATTTCCATTTTGTCAGTGTCATTTCCCATATGAAATAGAAAATAGGAAAAACAACCTTTTTTGGATTAAATAACTCTGCTCCACACATTTCCTATTGGCTACCTATGGCAATTACTGAATTAAATCATTATTTCTTCATATAGAAAAAAGGTTAAGTAATGTAGTCTGAGAAAAGCACATTGAAAGCCTTCTGTTACTGCTATAGTGATTCCTTCAGAGATAGCCTGTCCTCTGCTGTGTGCAAGAGGCCAAAAACTGATGGCAAGTAAATTCCAATGAATGCTGGCTCTCACACAAGAGAGATTTGCTTTAGAAATTACATATAAATTTTATTTTCATTAACATTGGAAATAGGACTTTGATTTGTAATGAGGTCAAAGGCATGAGAAGTGATTTACAGTATGCATAAGGAGTTAAGGGACTTTTCTACGAAGTAAATGACAAAAAAATCCCATATTAAAAAATTAGTGGCTTCACCTTTGGAAAAATAATGATCATGTATTATATGGCTTTCTAAGCAAACTGTAAGTTAGTATGTCTTTTATTTGCAGTGAAAGCTAATTAAACTTTGACATCGTAACAGACACTTTTTAAATCTGCCAGTGTATGTGTCACTTACAGAAATACATGAAATGCTTCTACATAACAATTAATTAAATTGTTTCTAAATATTAAATTGTTTCTAAAAATATGCTTCTACATAACAATCTAACTAAAAATTACTTATCAAAGCTAAGAATGTCATATTAATTGAGATATGTATTAATATTACACTTAATTTACTACATAGAGGGAGAAAAACTCAGCAAAAGGGGGCAGCTACACACCAGAGAAGTGTGGCTCTTCATTTAACCCAGGGAAAACCAGTTTAGAGTTTAGAAAGACAGGTTTGCTTCCACTTGGATGTTGTGTAGTTGCAGAATCAGAAGCCAAGAGTTTAACTCTGCTGTATAATAAAGCATCATAACCTCAATGTCTGAAACAGCATTTCTGATAATTAAAGTTCAAAAAAAAAAGTCAGGATAGAAAGATTCATGAAAAATCTTTGGCTCAGGAGGAAAAAGAAGATCTAAGACTGAGAAGTTGAAGAAATGATTGGCAGTAGAGCAAGTCCAGTTGAGTGAATGACTGGCAGAGGAAGCCCAAAGAAGTGGATGTGGAATGAACTAAGTACAGCCAAGGTCAGAATTTAGTGTATGACTTAATGGAAGGGAATTTCAAGCCTAATAAAAGCCCTTCTTCACAGGAAGAAGTTGACAGCTGGGGATGCTGTCATCTGAAGAAATTGGAAGTATTTTGTTGAACCCAGGAGACTAACTCCCAGGAAACTGTTTCTTTGCAATTTAAGGGTTAGAAGCAGCAGATTACTCAGTGCTGGAGAAAAGCCTGAGCAGCCAAATAATTGAAGAAAGTGATTGAGCATTCTGGTAATGTTCTTTTTCTCCATTAAAAAGAAGACAAGATCCCTTCATGTAATGACCAGATAAAAAAGCCAACATGGAAAGAATCCCCTGTCCTCTGTTCAATATTTATTTCTCTTTTATAGGTTGATGTTTCCTTAGAAGATTTGCTTATTACAAATCTAATGCTCATGCTTTGAGATCCTGAACATTTGCTGCTTGGCAAATGCAGTTACAAAATTTAACTAAGATGACCAAATTGCATCTTCATGTAGTACAAACTCCAGCAGAGGTGGAAGGAAAATGTGATAGAATTTATATCAAACATCTGATTGTTCTTTTAGTTCAAAGAGCTTCACCCACCAGCTTCAGTCCCTTCTATTGAAAGTCATGGCTGCAAAAACAACCTAAAACTCAAAGTATTTTTTCAATAGGCTTGTTGGTACACTGACAGTGTCCTGTACCACTTCTTACAGCAAAGTACTTTCTCTTCCTGTAATGGGTGGGGCCTGATTCAAGCTTTGCTTGTAATCCACCCCTGGCTGTCAGTGCAAGTAGAGACCTTCGAGGTTATATTTGCTTAACTCTTTAGTCTTGCATGTCAAGATAAGAACCTGCAGAGTGACATTAAAACACAGAAGGGAAAAAAGGGAGGAGGGTGCACATGCACAGATAAATCTTTATTTCTTTTTCTTAAACAATTTTTCTGAGAAGATGTGTTTTTGCATATGTTTTACTTCCTTATAAATAGACATAGATGCTTATTTCTGCCTCAGAATAATAAAAATAATGGAAGCTTAAGTGTTTAGTAGTACAGTAGTTCACTCCAACACACATTCTTGCTGATGCAAGGACTTAGAATTCAGAGCTTCTCAACTCCTGCTTTTCAGTAACAGGAACTTTGCAGGTTGTAGGGGGAAGTGTTCTCAAATTGGAAGTTGAGAAGTGGTCTTGGCTTCTTGGCATGTACTGATCATTCATGACCAAGTCAAAGGTAATCAAGCGAACTTGAATTGGTAACACTTCTGTGCCATTTTGAGATACTGAGTGCTTATCAAAATCAGGAGCATGTGAAGAGGAGGTAGGATGCAAACATCTCCACAGTAGGATGCAAACAAAGATTTCTGAAGTACAGCAATAGCTAAGGACAGACAGAAATCTTGGGTTTTTTTTCTCTTTTTGATAATAAAATGGTGGGAGAGGGAGGCTGGAAGGGAGAAAAGCCTCTGCCTGGCAGTGTCAGCTCCATGGTCCCACTGGCAGCTGAAACCTGCCCTTGCCCTGAGGTAGCTGTGTAGACCTGTGGGACGATTTGAAGAGTGCAGCTCAAGGAAAATATTGTTTAGGTGATTAAAACTTGATTGGTAAGCATGGTAGAGTAATGTAACTGCAGTAATAATGGAAAAGTGTGTCAAATTAACAGAATCCATGTTCCTGAATTTTCTATGTTGACCAAATCCGTTACTATGAGCTGTACTTCCCAGAGATTTTAGTTCATTGTCCAGCTGTAACAGAAGATAAGTTATTGTCATCCTTTGTGGTAAAAGTTGGGGCTTATATTTTGGTCTTCTGCAAATTAGCTGCAAATTAAGCACTGAGTAATACTACAATATTAACTTTAAAAACAAAACCCCTTAGTTCTTGATGTTTAAGGGGTTATTTCTTTCTATCATTATAGCATTATTTAATGAAAGCAAATATGTCATTTAAGACGTTAAAATCATTTTAGCTATAGTGGAAGATAAAGTTGGTCCTTCAACACACACACACACACACACACACACACACATATATATATATATATATATATATCCACAGGGGTAAATTGCAGGCAGCGAGGCTGTGTTTACTAAGATGTGTTCTGCTGTTATGTTTCCTTTATTAACTGTTACTGGATCACATAAACTCACCATAGCAAGACTTAGCCTAGAACTGAAAGCCTATAAATGTTACTTGAGTTACAGAGTCTTTTGAGGTTGACTTTGTAGGGCCCAAAGGAGGACCTGTGTGGTACCATAAGCTGTGCTCCTACATTGCTGTAAGTGATGCAGGGAGCAGCTACAGATGCAAATACTGGGAAATGATCTGGAGCTCTGAACAAAGTGTGTATGACAACAGCAGAGGTGAGATCAATAGTTACAAACCAAACTGTGAGGAGTGAGAAGCAGGATTCTCTGGTGTGAAGGCCATCTCTGTGCCTTTAGGTGAAACAACCTTCAGCCAAAGCTCAGAGAAAATTGTGATTTCCAAAACAATAGGATACACAAGAAAAGACATAGGGCTTCTGTTTCTTATGCCATTCAACAAGATTTTGAAGGAAATGCAGCCAGAATTAATGGTCATTACCTGATGAAAACCAGACATCCTTGGGAATGGGCTTGTACAATCCAGGATAAGGCTAAATGCAATTAAAAGGACTCCACTGAGGCCAAAATGGCAGAAAAGCCAGAGGAAACAGACAGATTTTAAAGTATGGAATCATCATTGTGATGAAAGACTTTTTTTTTAAAAAAAAAAAAGAAAAATCCAAGTTCAGGAGCTAAAACAAATGTATTTCCCTAGAAAGCATAAACAACTATAGAGACGAGACAGTGACAACCACTTTATTGATTACTTGTAAAGAAGGAATTGGTGTTACTTTCCAATATAGAATTTGGGTTTTAGGTTAAAGAGTGGTTGAGCAATTTTAAAGAATGATTCACTATTTACAGTAATTGTTTCATCTACAGGTCATTTGTAAGGTGAGAATTTTAAACTACCCCACCTTAGAATGCACTTACAAAAGTACTTAAATGTTACTTCTTTGCTTGCTAATCCCATAATCATTGTAAAAATAAAGCACCAGATCCTCCTTTACCAGTTTCACTTAGACACTTGAAGGATCTTTTGCAATGGATCTCGTCATATAAAAAGGTTCTTGTCTGTCTGAAACTCAGATTCAGAGAGTTCCCTCCAAGTTCACCTCCCTTATATTGCTGTGACATGTGGGTTCATAAGTCCTTCTACATAAGCTTAAGTTAGAAGCAAGAACAATTGTGTAGATTAATACAGTGAGTAAATACTGGTGCAATGAAATACAATTAGCCTAATATTTATGCAGAATTAATAGGTGTTTTCACTTAACACAGGAGAAAACACTATAAAATTATTACAAAATTATAAGCCCTGGAAAAATGTTGCTGTTACATATTTATAAAGGCTGCACATGGTATAAAAAAGGTTGTCAAATTACTTTTGAAAAGCTTTATGAATTTGCTTTTGATAAGCAAATGGCAGGGTGACAATACAATTTAATAATTTATCCAGTATATTAGAATTCATGGGCTACTCGGAAGTTTTGCCCCCAGGCAAGACCCATAGTAGTGCAGGAAGTGATTTATACATTGTAATAAATGTTACTGCTCAATCTGTTTGCTTGTTCAATGGTTAAAGTCCCAAAAGAAAAGTTTATCTCAAATTAGGACTGGCATGCATTATCTGTCAGCTTTATATAGTATTGTAAAAGTCATTCAGCTGACAGAAATACTAGCAGAATGTTTTATAGATTTTTGTTCTGGATGAATCCTTGCATTGGTGAGGAGAAGTGATGGGGCTGTGGTGCTGTGCTGCAGGATTAAAGTTGCGTGTAGATGAGTGGTTTCACTCAGTGGTTTGCTGCAAATGAACATCTGGACTGCATATTGGTTCCATGTGTGCAAATGAGATCAGCCCAAATAATGACCAGAATCAATCAGGCTTCAGCCTAGATGAACACTGGTAGTGATTTGTTAGACAACCAGAATTGGCAGCACCTTGCATAATTTGGCACCAATTGACAAAGATTAGACTATTTTGGGGCCTGAGCAGTTATTAATTTGAACACCCCCCCCCCCAAATATTTAACAAAGTAAAATCAGCTGCGGTTTATTTGTCCCTGCCCCCTCCTTTTCATACCAACCCTAACTGTTTTAGACAAACAAGTGAGCTTGCGGCCTGTTCACTTTACACAGGAAGACATGAATTCTTTGATCCATACAATATTCTCTAGTTCAACCTTGGAGCTATTTACTGAGGAGATTTATTTGCAGACAGACAGTAAAGCAGCTCTTTACAAATGGAAATGAGTTCAGCTTCTTTGATTTTCTGGCTGGAGTTTGTCCCCTCCCATAGGATTCATATCACAAAACAGTTAATAGGTATCTGCGCTGTTTCTTGTTTATTGAAGAGGAGCACAAACAACAGAGTCAAAATCACCCAGATCCTGTAGAGTTTTTTTGAGCAGTGTGTAACATGTCTGGATGAGAGCTGGGACAAACACAACTTTAGGATTCGTTCTAGTTTGCAGTTCAGGCAGGGCTTGCTGTCTCACCAGCCTTTTGACCAAGCTGCCCTCACTTTCAAATCACTTTAGACAAAAAAGGAAGGGGAAAAAAAAAGGAGATACTACATTAAAATATTAAAAATAAATTTCATCTTGTGTTTCTGTGAATTCCAGTCCATGGTAAAAAAATGGGTTGGACCAAACCTCAGGCAGATATGTGCACAAAGTATTACAACATTTACTTTCATGCAGTTGCAAGGGGACTGTCATTGACCATACTGTAATTTTTCTAGGAAGTGTTTTCTTTGTCCTTTGGCTTAAGAACAGGGAGACAGTCAGGCTGGTAAGACCTGAAATTTCTGGTTTGCCCTGCATGAAATGAGTGTAAAGCATCTGAAGGCAGTGAAACTGCAGTGATGCTGAATTGTTGAGTTGGAGAGGAGAGTTTGGCTTTCCTTCACTGTTGATCCATCTGGCACATTGCATGGTGCATCCCTTTATCCATTATAAATTCAGAATTGGCTTTATGGACCCTGGAAATAATCAGGGTTTTACTCCCAAGAGTAATTTTTTATATTCTTCTATGAGTCACTTTTAATTGTTCAGTAATTCTGTACATTGCACTCCCAAAGGGTCTATTGCTTTCTTCAGGGATCACTTCCAAAAATGTGACTTACAGCACCCTTTAGGAACACAGAGTAATTTGTGCTGGAAAGTAAGGGACCTGAAACTCCAGGTGGAAATTAAATAGGTAAAAAGTAATCACCTGGCCAGGTCAGGAGGGTTAACTCTCCCCTGACAGAAGCATGAGGGAATCTTTAATGATCACAGGTGGTGGAAAATTCTCCTGACTTAAACTAGGAGCGAGACATCCAGCGGACGAGCGGCCCCTGATCCCACGCTGAGGCCCTGGTTTAGTGCTGACCCGGGCCATCCTCCGTTTCTGCTGCACTGGCTGTGATTTCGGTCGTGTGAGATCAGAACAGGCAGAGAAACGTAGCGTACCTCTAATGCCGTACCCTGCTGCGTGTCCCAGCATTGCACAGCAATCTTTCTCTCCAGCTCTTGCCCCTGCCTGACCTTGCATTGCTTTTATGTTCCAGTGAGATCAAACAGGATGGCACAGAGTGACAGGAGTGTTTGTTTTGCTTCTGTGAATGGGCATTGCTTGTGGTTCATGTGGTTCACAGTCCTGTGCTGTAGGGATAACTGTTTGGTATGGAGAAGGGTAGTAGGTGTTCGTGATTTGACTTGCCATGCTAACCTCTAGCATCTATGATTCATCTGTTTTGGGAAAAATGATCACAACATTATCAGGGATCTTTGAATGTAAAGCTTATCATAACTGAAAAGGAGTTTGTGTCAAATATACTTACAGCATTCCTATAAGGCTTTTCCCAAAATAAATATCTTCTGTATGTGCATAAAAATATGTGTATCTGCCTGAAAATGTTTTATATGCTACCTAAATTAAGCTCTAGGTGTTAAACTATGCCACTTGTGGTCCTGTTGGAGAAATTCAAGAAACTATATCTGTCATTTTCCCTTCAACTGCTGTTATTTGGTTTGAAAGTGTTATTAATGGCATCCAACTGGCATATATTTCAGTCAGTGGCAGAGTACATTTCCATGAATGCCTGGGCTATGTGATTAGCATCAACCTGCCCAGAAAAGGACAAACCAAGGTACCATATTGGGCTATCCATATTAGAAGAATAAAATCAACCCTTAAAACTTTGTTACCTTGGGATAATGTAAAAAGCAGGTTTTCTGTCTTATGATGGCATTTTACAATGAATCACTAACTCCTCTTTTCCTGTGTCATCTCAAAATTCAGTTCCTTATGCTGTGTGACAAATTATAAAAGGCTTTATTCTTCATAATGTTTATGTCGCTGAAGTGTTTTTTGTAATCACAATTTATTTCTTTGAAGGGGCATATTTCAAACTATGGACATGCCTTACTGTGGTTGATATTTTCCTTGGCTTGTTTGTGTTTCATAATGAAAATGTCTCTTCATGTAGGATTTTCTTGCCTTTGTTTCTTTTTTAATTTAATAAACGCCTCACTAATGCTGCCAAATGGCAATATATAAATGAGATTAAAAACAAAATGAAACAATTCTAACAGGGATTAAAAGAGGTATCCCATTTTAGAAAATTTAGAAATGTTTTTATAGTTGTTACTTTAACATCTTAAGGAGAGGAAAATTGATTTCTGGGTGTCTTTATCCAAAGATGCTGCTGTGATAACTTAGACTAGTTTGATGGCTGCAGGTTTTCCATATAGCAATTCCTGAATCAAGCCACCACAGTCTGATTGCACTGGAACACATCTTTTTAATGATAACAGGTTCAGATATCAAAGACAGGAGATTATATGAATTCCTGATAGTTCGGGTGTATAGCTGTAAGCCTGGATTTGGTTACAGGGGAGTTTAAGTGAGTTCAGTTGCACCATCAGAGCCATTAACACTATGATGATGCTTTTCTGTGGCAAGGGGACATACTTGTTTCCATCATATCCCCCAGGGGGTTCTCCAAGATCATGGCTGCTATGACACTGTAAACCCTTTACAGCAGTTTCCTGCAATAAAGCTCCCCAGAAACAGTAAAGCAGCGATACCATCCCCAGCGGCATCGCTGTGCAGCGTGTCCCACTGCAGCTCCTCCTAGGCAGTGTTTGTTGCCCAACTCTGGGTTCATGTGTGCAGTTCAAAACAGTAGGAATTGCTTCATCCTCAGAGATTCTTGAATGCTTTCCCTTGGTTGTTGTCTTCTGTGTTGCCTGTGCCAGATAGACATTTCTGTAGCTGTTTTCTTCAAAAGCACCCATAAAGAAATTTTTGTTTGGCTTTGCTTTTCATTCTGTAAAACAATCTTTCAACAAGTAAGGATCTGAAGAAAAGAGATTGACTTAATTAATACATGATGGGAAATGGTGTGTGTATATATGTATCTAGAAACAGAAAACAGAAAAAACAGAACTCTGCAGTTGTGTTTCTAAATGTATTCAAAGTCTGCAGGGTGTGGGGAGGAAGGGGCAGCAGTGACTTTCTGCAACGTAACTTTATAAGGAATTTCCCTTCTGGGGCCTGACATTGCTTGGACCCATGTCCTGGAAAATTCACTTAGCCCTCTATTTTAATTTTCCATTCACAAAATAGTATTAAAAATACCTCCTTCTTCAGTTGCATGGAGAAACTGGTGTCTGCAAAGCTGCTGTTCAAAGGGACAGGAATGAACCAAAATGTTAATTTCACTTTGTGATCAGTTTTTGTAGCAACATTTTCATGCCTCTTGTGCAAATGCTACTGCTGTGAGGGCGTTTGCTGGAGCTCTTCAGCTCCAAAACAAGTCCTGACAGGAAAGCTCTTGCCAGCTGCTCCTGACAAGATGGTGGGTGGTTGCTGTGCAGTGTTAGGAATAGCACCATTCTGACTGCTTGTGTCCAGCTTAAGGTTGTCCACAGAGAATGGCAAGGCCAGCTCTGGTAGCAGCTTTTTACCAGGTATTGTCCCTTCTTTATAGCACGGCTTAAGCCTCACTTCCCTGCCCCCCATGTGTGTGACCAGCATTGCTCCTGGAAACAAGTAAAACTTTGAATTCTAAAGAGATTTTTTAAAATGCCCCAGAGTACAGAGATCAGATGCCAATGGCAGCAGTCAGAAGAGAGGATCATCTCCCTGCTAGGGTGTGGGCTGAACCCTGAGAGGCTTTTCTTTGTGGCACTGCTCTCACCAGGAGTTTCCAAATGAGCTGATGTTGAAGCCATCATCAGCTGCAGTGGCAGCACTGGCTCCCAGCTGCTGGCATGTGCAGGAGGAAGCACTCAGCAGCTCAGACACAATTCCTTGCCAGTCCCCCCACGGTTTGCATGTCCCACATGGAACTGCCTTGGGTTCTGGTGCAGCAATTAGGGATCTCTTTAGGAGGTGTGGCTGAATTTTTTTTTGAGGAAGGAAAATACTTCATCCTTTTTTTTTTTTTACTGTTAAGAGTTTTGCCCACTAAATGTTTGTTCTTCTCACTAAATTATTTCCTTTTTATGCTGTATCTTAGAATTTGCAGTCCAATTTGAGAAGAGCAAGAGCTGTTGCAATGTTTTGGAGGGAGGCTGATGCTGCTGCAGCACCTGGGCGGGACAGGCAGCTCTTTTGCTTCCAGACAAGAAGATTGGTACAGAGCTGCTCAGAGACGCCAAACCTCAGTTTCATGCTCTTGTTCAGAGCTGAATATTTCTGATACAATTTCTGAGCTTTAAGTTCACCAATCCTGGCACCCATGGTGTTTAGTTGCCTCCAAACAGCTTTTAGGAGGGCAGTTTGGTACTGAGATAGCTAAAATCTGCCTTATTCTCCTTATTTTTAGCAGTGAAGTCCATTTCTCCATGCAGCTATTGAGCTGCCCTACAGCTCTATCCTATATACTGCAAAAGATAGCATGGCCCTTCCCTTCTTCCCTGTATTGCCTTTTCTGCAGCCCCTGGGTAGCAGGGTGGATAAGAGGCCATTGTGACCTTCAGTGTTGCAGTGAAGGCAACATTTCTCCTCCTGCCTTCCACTTTAAAATAGTTGCCCATGCATTGACTGTTTATTTTGATGTGTTGTGAGCTGCTTTGAAAACTGGAAGAAGCGGGTGCTGACTTGCAGGGTGTCAGCAGCAAGGTGGGCGGCTGAACCCTGAGCTCTTCTGAGTGCTATGTGCAACTCCCTCCATCCTTTCTTGCACCATTTCTCTCTATACTTGTAGAGTTTCAGATGTTCTGCAGCCGTGTGTATGTCTGAATTTTGTTTTCTGTCCTGCTCAAATGAGGTGGAGTGTCAGCTTTTGTAGGCAGGTCCTGTTGTGGTGGTTGCTCACGGTTGGTATTGGGAAGTATGTCCTTTTTCCTTTCCAGATGTTCTGTGCTACCAAATAAGGGGAAAACATGTGTTTCCCAATGCTGTGATAAGTCAGAGGTATAAGTTACAGCTTTACCATATTGAGAAAGGAATGCAAAGTGCACCCTTCTCTATCAGCACTGAATGTTTAGACTTGAGCTAAAAGACATGGCAGTATTCACTAAAACAGGCTACATCACTATACAGAGGGAGTAATGTTTTTTTTTGGCCTTTTTAATTTGTCTTTTGCATTAAAAGTATTTTTGTTTGCTAGATTTTTCATTAGATACAATTCTGTATTTTGTTCTTGTTCTCCTTGGCTAAAGTCCCTCAACTGAATCCAGCCAAAAAAAAATTGTATCAGTTCATTTTAGTTAACTTGCTTTCTCATATAATTTTTTTAATTTCTGTGAACAGCTGAATTTACTTTAGTTAATAATAAACTATCTAAAAAGGGGGCACAGGAAAATTAAAATAAATAGAACTAATCTGTTCATCAGCTTGCTGTTAGTTTCATTTTTTTTCCCTTTCAGCATTTGTTTTTTCTTGTTTGGCTTAGTGCACTGTCTTCTCTTAATGGAGTAAACCCAGCTCTTTTTGTTACCGTGCTATCCTAAAGCAGGAAATAAGCTTTAAAAAAAGCATTATCAGCCAAATCAGCTACAAAATATGTTGCTAAGTTTCTAGTTTTTAGATAGCTATTAAATATATAAAAACAGAAACAGTGACTGGCACTGAGAAATGCAAATCACCACGAAATCTGAAGCATTTCCTTCTGCGAGGATGTGGTGGATGTCGGGGAACTCTGTTATCTGCTTTTTATCTTTACTGAAAGAAAAGCACAAAGAGCCAGAGGAAGGTTTGGAGATGTAACATAGCCTGTGGTACCACATTTTTTTTACATAAGCAAAGGAGCCATGCCAGGGCTCTCAAATGTGTCATTCTGGGTGAGCACCAGTCACCTGTGAAGCTCCTGTGTAGGTAAAATAAAAACACCCTAAAATATTTTAACTTCAGTGGTGTCCAGCATTGTGTCCCCAGGGCTGAGGGAAGCCTCAAACAGTTGTGGACAATTCTGAAAGCAGGAGTAAATTCCTTAAGGTGCCTTGCATGTGTCCTGGTTACAGCTCACAAACAGAATGGGGATCAGGCACTCCTTGCTGGGCTGGGGCCACAGGCTTTGTGATGCTGATGTCCCCAGGCTGTCACGGGGACACCAGTGCCAAAGTGTCTCTCGTTCCCATGGGAGGTGGCACTCCAAAGAGGACCCCATCTTTGGAGCAGATAGAGAGTTCTTGCTGCTGGCCCAGCTGGGGCATTGAGCTCTAGCTCTTGCTGGAGTTCTTCAAGAAAGCCACTGGTGGCCACTGCAATAGCCCCTGCCAGCACATCACTTCTCTAGGCAAGGCCACTGTGCTTCCAGCTCCAGCAGGACCTTCAGTGGCTGATGTTGCCATTGGCCTGTCTCATCGGTCTGTCCATCTGCTGAGCGGTTTTTGGAAAAGCAGGAGAAGACTGGGAATTCTGAACAATCCAGAGTATGGTCACAGATGTGCTGATGGGTGCTGCAAAGAAAGCATTTTCTTTTTGAACTGTCAGCACCGTCTGTGGCTTGACACAATATTTAATCTTCATTTTAAACTTTTTACTCATTATTAAAATATTTAAATTGGCTGGCGTGAAATCCTGTAGGAATAGTAGGAGTTTATTTCAGGGCAGCAGTGCTTAAAAGAGCCCCATAAGCAGTAAGCATAACCATGTATGGAGGCAGCAGGGATCAGTCCAGAGGAAAACTCACTGTCAGTTCAAATGGAATCCATATGTTAGAACTATAGGAAGTGTTTTTTAGTCAGATGGTTGGGCTAATATCAAGGAATGTTCTCCCGTGGGAGACCTAGCTTTCAAGCTCACATAATGATAAGTGCTTTACTGAAGTAATCTTCAGTGTGATATGGGGCTTAGAGGTATTGGTTTGGAAATTATGTGACATTTTGCCAGGTAATGGCCTTAGTTAATTTTGGGGGGCGGTGGGAAATAGTACTGGCCCCTTATCACACATGCACAAGCATGCATACATTAAATACAAAGCCCTCTGACATGGGTCTAGGGAATAGGGACATGTATCTGCCATCCAAGTGGATGTGCTACATGGTTGCACCTCAGGAACAGGGATTGACAAGCTATGAATGTGATGCAGTATTTACTGGGAAATCAGACATGGAGGCAGCTTGACCATTCCCTTGCCTTTCCTGCAGTAATGTCATATAACTAGCACTGAAGTGCTAGAATTGCAGTTGGATGAAAAAATAGGTGGTTGGAAACTAATGGCTGAAAAAACTTCCTTTTCCCCCCTCTACTTTTTCAGATAAAATTTTGCTCCCAATCTGTGTTCAATTTTGCCTAGTTCTAGATCAGCCTGAAATGAGGTGCAAATTTGCAAAAGGAACAGCAAATGGATGCCATTGAGACAAGTACAGGAGGTTGTGCAAGCATCAAGCAAGTTTTGGGCACAGTTTGTGGTATAGTTTCTCTGAGAATCAGAATACAGTTCAACATGCTGGGACCAAGGCCAAGTTTTCAAATCAGCTCAGGGACACCTAGGTAAGGGGCTGAATTTTGGGCTCTCAGGCATAATGCAGACAGACTTTTAGGATGCTGGTGGGAGCTGAGCTTCATCTCAAATACAAGTCCATACCAAGATCTTCATTCAGACAATTGTCAGTGATAAGTGCCTCTTTTACTCTTCTGGTTTTCTGCGAGCACAAATATGCAGAGATAATTTTTTATTCCTCCAATAAAGAAGTGCTATATTGCCAGTATGTCCAGTCTGGCAAAACAATGATTACTGCATTGAGGATATTGTACTTGGGGGTTTGTCCATCCTTGTTTGTTATAAATATTCTTTGAGGATGGAGTACTTCAGTACACTGCTTCTTGGAAATGGAAATAACTTAAAGCAGAGGTCCAGCAACATGCAGTTTTTGATGTGAGGTGGTGATTGCTCTTAAAATCTCAGTAGTGATGCAGCTTGACACTCATCTTTTGGGAGAATAGATAAATTATTCAAGCAACTTCAGCCAAACCTTTTATTTTTTTTGAGTACGTCATGAATCCTGCATACTTGCTTCTGCTGCAAATTCCAGTGATAGAAAAACATGCTAATATTTACTGGTCAACTGGATTGCATTTGACACAGTAGGCTTATAAAATAATTTCTTTAAATGATTTTCAGTTTAAAAAGAAGGAAATCCTTAATCAGGTCAGCAGCAGTCTGTCTTTACCTCTTAAACAAATTCAGTGGGAAACTGCTGGAAGATTAATGATGATGATGATGATGATGATTATTTATTTATATTACCATAGTCCCCCTAAAGCTCATGTTCCTCTTTTTGCTATGAGTTGTGTGTTAACAAAAAGCATTTGCACTTCCAAGTGTTTACACTTGGAATATGCAATATTGCCTCAGAAAAGTGCCAGTCCCAGTAAATGCTGTCAGAGTGTTTGCTACAAGTTCTAGCTGCCTCGGACTTCTTGCCTTAAAAATAAAGAAAACTGACTCAAGATGCTCACTCTACTGGTATGTTAGTTCTATATTGTACCTTCTTTCTCAGCTACCATCTCAAACTGCAGCTCTAACAGCATGACTGAAATGGAGTCTGAAAAAATACAGAATAGAACCAAAGGCAAATAATCTCTGAGCATGTCATGGCAAACCTCTTGCAAAAGTGATGTCATATTTTAATATCATACAGGGAAGAACTTTGGATGAGTTGTGTGTATGCACATACTAAATTTATTAAAAGACTTTTGATATGCTACACCTCTCACATCTTCTACACACAATAAAAACACCCTAAAATATTTTAACTTGCACAGGATAAGTGTTAACTTTGGGTATTTTAAGATATTTTTCATCAGCTGTAAAAGTAGTATTCAACATCATATTAGGTTTACATTCAGAAGTATCAAGTACAATACCAGCACTATAGGAAAATAGAATTTTTTGGGGGGTCTGCATTCCTACTGAGAATATGGGACGACTCTTTTTGTGATGTTGCCATTCTTACTTTTTTCTTGAATCATGACTCATGTTTATGACATGGCACAGATACTTCAGAAAGACAAGACACCTAAAGTTAAGGAAAGTTTTGGATTCAGTACTGTAAACAAACCAAATTTGGCTGGAGAGAAAATTAATGTACACATTTCCAAAGAATGATAATCTATGGTAATGTCATTTTTAAATCCTTGATATTTCAATGATATTAATGTCTAAATTATGTGCTGAATTTCTGTTACATTTTGCTTTAAAAATGTGCAAAATACATTTTCAGACTTAAATGGCACCTAAGTATATTCTTACAATTCATCTGAGTAAAGATAAACTTTGTTAACTGAAAGATTATTTTATGACATTCCCCTGAGACCTGTGTTTACTTTATGTTAAAGTAAATATTTTTGTCAAAATGAACTAAATAAGAAAGAGTCTGAGGATAGAAGATTGGGAAGGTTATTTTCCAAACTAAGTTTCTGAAAGGACCAGAGCTGAAGAGGTGGCTGATAGTACCTCTCACCTCCTAGTCAGTGAATCCCATTTGCCCACATTCCTCTGGAGCATCCCTCTTCAGCTAGTACAAATTTTCCTGTGATTAATCTATGTTTCACTGTTTCTTTTTCTACATCATCATCATCATCATGATGCCCACAAGTTTCTCTGTATATTTTGCAACTCCCTGTTATAAGCCGTCAACAGGAAACAGATCCATCACACAAGTGAGATTAAAATCAGACATGGGTGTCCCAATTTATTATGCATCACCACTCAAGTTTCTCTGGTCTGGTTTATTTCTTGAGAGCCGAGAAAAATCTCCCTTTCCTTTCTCTTAAGTTAAAAACATTTCAGGAAAAAGAGAAGTTGGTATTCACCATTGAAGCAGTCTGAGGTTGATAATACACCATTACTGAAACTGCATATTGATATTCACATATCTGAAAACATACCCAGGTCATACCAATTTCTCTGGTACTAATAAAGTGTCATCACACAACTTGTCCTCTCCACTCTTTGTCCTGGTTCCATAGGCCATGTTAAATGATGATTTATCACCCATGCTATGACCAGCTAATTCAAATTACCATGTGGATGGTGCCTGCGAGTGTATCTACTTTCTGCATGTCAGGGTCAAAATACAAATTCCCAGTGTATAGGTTTCTGACTCAAGTCACTGTTATGCCACATGGAAACCTGATGATTTTCCAAAGTTCTCACTTTCTCTTGCTGCTCTGCTGTGAATTTTGCCTCTTCTCCACCTCCTGGCAATATCTAGGCTTATGATTTGAAACAATTCTTCATATAATATATGATGCTTTTTGAACAGTGTAGAGCAGAAAGTGTTGTGATTTTGATCACCTGTCAGGAGAGGAAAGTCAAGGTAATCCTGACTGCAAACCTGTATGACAACAAGCACAAGCACATTTTGACTGATAGATGTAAACAAAAGTATGTTTATAGGCAACTTTTGTGAAACAGCATCTCCGACCGCTTTGGCTTTTGGCAGTCTTGCTTTGCTAATGAGGTACCAATGGGAACAAAGGCTATATCTGCTCCTCTCAACAGGAACTCATAATAAGTAGAGACATATAAAGATGTGGAATGGGAACTGTGTGGGATTTTGGAGGCGGAAGTGGATCTTGGTTTGTTTGGTTTTTTTGTTTGTTTGTTTGTTTTTAATGAAGAGCTGATGTATGAATTTCTTTATTTTCTGGTTTAGATTGTACTGAAATCAATAGAAAGATTCCATTATGGAAAAATGGGAGCCGGATGAGATCTTCAGGATGGGACTAATTTTTAGGTCCTCTGTGCTTTGTTTCTCCTAGTGAACTCATGTCTTCTAGGCAGGTTGCAAATGAAGTCTTGAACTCTTTCAGAAAAGAAAGCAAAGCACTGAAACCTCCAGTTTAGCTTAGTTTTATCTCAGCCTGACATGGGTTAATAGTGGTGGTCACTAAGCCACTGAATAGGGTGGTGAAAGTGCATGAAATCTTTTAAATTATGTAAAATACCAATCATGAAAATGTACTTCTTTTTTGTCCTATAGAATGATTAATTTTCTTTTATTAGATATTAATGCTGTGAAACAGATTTACCTTTGCTGCCAAAAATACTGATCTATATATGTGTCAAGTATATATATGTACAAACACACACACACATATATATATCTTTAATATTTTGTTATAGAGGTGTGTTCATACACACAGAGCAGTTTCTCAACTGTAGTGTCCTAAAAGTAGTACAGCTTCTTTGCTCCAGCACTGTCTTTTGTTTAAGGAAGCGATCATTGATATTCAAAACACATCAACACTTGTATCAGGCTGAAAGTCTCCCTGGTTCCTCACTGCCCCTCTGTCTGTGCCAGGCTCGGATGGTTCTGCTGAGCAGAACTGGGCAGCAGGCATGTGTGGGGTTACCTGAGAGAGCAGCTTTCCATGGTTAAGTTGGCTCTTACAGTAAGTGCTGTATAAATGCATCACTGTGCTTTAACAAAGCCTCCATCACACCCACATGAAGTGAGCCTTTACTATAATGTGTTTTGATATCAACTGTTTTGGGCTTTTTCATGTTTCTCAAAAAAAAGGGTGCTAGGAAGACAATGGCTATGTCTATCCTTGTATGGAAAATGGTGCTAAAGATCATCCCATGCCACTGAGGCCAGCTGATATATTTTAGTAGTTTTAAACTGCCTCAGTTTCCAGAACAAGATGGGTGCACCCATGCTGCCTTTTCGGATGTGGTCCTTGGTCCATGCTAGCTCCTGAGAATTATTTTCTTTAATAAATACTACAGAATACTACAGAATAGATATCATCCTGGTGATTTTTTTCCCCCCCACAACTGCATAATATAGATAACTAAGCTCTAGTGTCTGGAAACATTTCTTGGCTCCATCTGCAAGAGAGTTAGCCAGTAGATTTATCGTCCCTGTAGAATTTAGACACTAGTCTCACATAAATTGATGAGATTTACAAATACGTTGCTCCACTGGAGTTAGCTCGTAGTCGCACAGAGATTTCATTTATTTCAGTTTGTTTTGTAGCATCCAAATGCACACAACCAAGCATAAAAACATAAACTAAAACTGCTTCTAAGAAAACAGGACCTTTTTGAGTCAATTATGCTGCTATGATTATTCAGTTCTGGTCAGGTTATGGAGAAAGTCAGTGAATTCATAGGTGGAAATGAGCAAAGTCATAGTGGTGAATTGGGATAAGACAGTGGAAAAAAAATGTGTACTTTTTATGGAGTAATTATGTACACAAAAACACATTTTCCATCCCTGTTTGCCCCATTCTATGCTTTAATTTTCCTTGACATTGGATCCATTATGGTATCGTATGAGTTTCGTCACAGAAGTAAATAACAGCTTGTTTCCTTGGGAGCAATTGAAAAACAGAGTAAAAACAGCACTTACTGTTTTTGAAAGTTGTCACATTGTCATGGCAGTGAAGTGTTGCATCATGTCGTCATGACAACTCAAATTATAAAAACTGATTTAAAGAAAAATAAAAGCAGTGTTCAATGATGAAAATCATTTAACATTAAAGATTTCAGCTTTTATTTTCTGTGCCTTACTCTGCCTCTTTCCTTTTTTTTCCTAAGAAATGGGCAACATTCAGGACTCTCAGCAAGTAAAGACTTGGAATACACAGTGACTCAGGCAGCCTTTTTTTTTCTTTCTCACTGAGAGAGGGTGCAAGAATTGAAATGTGGAGGCAAGCACATTACTGGACCAAACCATCACTCTCCAGTACTGGGGGAAAGACAGAATGCGATAAAAAGGTGGTGTTTGTGCCTATTTGCACAATCTCCTCCCAAGCAACTGCTTCAAATATATATCAAGATAAACAGATATCACACAGTCTGGATTCGTCAGGGATAAACAGCAGTGAGACTGCAGCATGTTCGACCTGTTTAGAGATTCTGGTGGAATTTCAAGAGCCCTCAGCAATGACCTGTTTCTGTTTCTCCCATCAAAATCAAGGAGCATTTACTTATTGTGCCAATGGTTGGAGAGAAGTAGGTTAGTGCTGACCACTATTGAAATCCTGTTCTCTTTGCAGAGTGTGCTTAGAATGAGTCAGACTGTTTTGAGGATGGGATTGAACCTCAGTATCAGGATAAAATAAACAAACAAAGAAAGGTAAATTGTGCAGTTGGTCAGTTTGTGTAAAATAGCTGTCACCAAGCTCTAAATGCTTGTGTATAAACTGCAGACCAGCAGTGAAACTACTTGTTCTGAGCAAGGTCAAGCAAAATTTGATTTATCACTGTGCATTGGGCTTGTATACATTGTAACATGGCTTTATGCAATCCTTTTCTTGCATTTATGAAGGGAAGGATGTTTATATATGTCTGTACAGTCATTTCTGCTCCTCCTGCTCTTATCCAGACTTGTGAGCATTTCAGCTTCTTTCAGACAAATTTACAGATGTGCAGAGATAATGTTCCTGGATGTTTCGGGGAAACAGACTGCCTTGTGAAGAGATCCTGTCCTGGGAGCTGTCTGCCCCAGGGCATGCAGCAGGACCTCCTGGGATGACTTCAAAAAGAACTCATACAGGAAGCAGCTCTCATAAATGCCCCAAATACAGGAGGAGCTCCCTGTCAGACATTGGAAAAACACATAGGTGACTTTCACTCATTCTCACAAAGCATCTAGAGTAGTTTAGCTGGGGAATGACACACAAAGTAGAAATGGATTGCATGACATGAAATCTTGAGATAGTTAGAGACTTTAGCAATTCCCTATAAAGGATATGGTCACAGTTGTGGAAGAAGGTCTTCCACCATTAGCCATGCTCTGAACATTACTTAAACTGTATCTCTCATATTTGTGGACTGGGAGAGCTGCCATTTTTAAAGGCCTTTGCCTTGAGCACTTGCACAATATTTCTGAATTGGAACATTTGAAGTATTTTTGCTGCTAAAATCATTTGGCTGTTGCATTGAGCTGCCTTCCTTTTCACATTTCAGTGCTTAAGCAGTTTTCAGTAAAGTAAAAATAAAATCATAGTGGAAAGACACCATTTTTGTTCTCTTCATTTAAAATAAAGCAGCTTTTGTATTAAGTATAGACAAAGAATTTTTATATGTTAGAGCTTAAAATTGCAGTGAAGAGTAGTCATCTTAGGAACAAGAGAAAAATCTATGAAATGCCACCCTGATTAATGGAAGTTTCAGAAGTTTTTAAGAAGGTCTAGAAATGAAACATTTTGGTAGCCCAAATGAGAGGTGCCTCTCCAATATGGCAGATAGTTGAAGACAATCTATTGCACTGCATTGACTGATGTGTTAGTCACTTCAGTCTCTCTCAGTCTTTGCCAGAATCTGCAATCCATCTTTTAATTCTGTTTGATGCCTGTGCAGTGTGGCCTGACATGACCATGTGTCCTTGTTTTACCCCTGGCGGGGAAAAAGAAAGAAAAGTGTAAATATACCTGAGCACTGAGAGACTTTTAGTTTCACTTGAACTGTGTTGGTGCAAATGTGGTTTGGGTTGAATGTGGTGAACGAACATGGTTGTGAAGCTGGGAGAGTTATTTCCTGTGACAACCACCTCCACTGGCAGCATTTAGACTTGCTAGGAATGGAGGTGTAATTCTTTCCTTAATCCAACAGTAGTGTTGCATCTCTGTCTGAATTACACATAGAAGATGGCAGTGTGTAAGTTTTTGAAGCTCACCCTGCCTTTGTGCCTGCACCTGGAACACAACACAGTGGAGCCAATATACTCCAGCTTTCAGAAGTGCAGTCCTTCCCTTAGTAAATTGAAGCAAAGGCATGTTGTGCAGATTTACTGACATGACTGATGCAAAATTGATTTACTGTTAATTTTTCAGCACTACTTTCTGACATCTATTTGCTGTTTACTCCTGTGTTTAAGCTAGGTGGTATGGCTAAACTCCCATCACACACAGTTAAATAAGCATGCTCTAAGTAAATGTTTATTAGTATCTGTTTTTGTGTATTCATCTAGAATTCTTTATTACTGATGCACATTCCTGTCAACTCAGTGCTTTTCTTCACAGATACTTTAAATGAAAAGAGAGCAATGTGGAAATCATTTCAAGGCTGATTTTTCACTTGAAGTAGCTGCTAACTAATACTGTATGTAACTTCTTTTGATCTAATTGCATTGAGCTCAGTCTATCTAGTGCTGTCACTGCAAATCACCATTTTAAGAGCCATGCAAGTTGTAGCACGTTTCAGGCATTAATAGTGGCCAGGTAGTATTGTACTGTTTTTAATGAATGTCTGTTTTCTATTCTTTGCTCTGCTTTCTTTGGAAAGAGGCCCATGTAACAAAGTATTAAGAAAACACACTGCTGCCCTGGAATGTGTATATTAGCTGCAGATTATTTCCTATTAGCAGATTAACTGCGAGGCTATTGGCTCTGAAAGGTCTTTGAGAGTATTTTGTTTTGTAACTGATTCAAGCCATGGGAGAGAATTGCCACCCTGATTGGGAAGAAGAATTAGCTACTGTTGCCATGGCCACTGGAGCTCACAGTCCCATTGTTAGCTGCAGTGCCCTCCGATGAGATGCCACAGCGTGAGCTCCTTGGCTTTGTTAATGCACTGATAGAATAAGGGGGTTTGGGCAGGCGAGGAGTAGGCTGGGAAAATCTCCTGGGGAAGATGGGAAATGTTTGGGTTTTTTCTTCTTTTTTTTCTTCAAATTCAGTGTTTAATTTCAGACATGTTGCTGTTTAACGCTACCCTAGTGCTGTTAGGCTGTGAAATCACTCCCTTTTTAGCAAAATGCTTCTCTGTGCCTTTTGGTAGGGAAGGGGCAAATCCCACTGCCCTGCACAGCGGAGTGCTGGCCACGGCTCCTGAGCAGGGAGGAGGGGAGGGGACACAGGTCCTTCCTGCACCCTGGATCGTTTTTGTGTGTAGGGTTAGAAAGCACAACAGGGCCTGGAGAAAGCAGAGAAAGGACCCCTTAGGGCTCTTGTACACTACACTGGCTCTACTGCTGGCTGACTTGCAGGCAAGGAGAGAGACAGCAGAGGCTTACTGCCCATATCTTCATTGGAAACTATTTTCTTGCTTGGATTTTAGGATTTGACGCTTCAAGCCCATCCTTTAGAAATAATACTTTGAATACAGACAGAAAAAAAGACATAATAGAAAAAAGGCAAATTTTTAAAGACTTAATAAGAGCATAAAAAATGTATGAAATTATTGTCATGTATTTGCAAAATAAATAAATATATTTGACTGATAGACAGGTCTCATGTCTATTTTCTGTATCTCTAACTCTGTTTAACTTCCAAGAAACAGTGAAAAATGTAGTGTTAAAACTACCAAAGTGAATAGTTAACAAAAAAGTAACTATCTTGATGTCTGCATTTGAAACAGAGCTCCTGAAATACACATAAGTGATTTTAAACAAAATGTTTAATTTTTCTTAAAGTTTGCTCTTCTCCTTTTCTCTTTGTTGGTGTTAGTAGATTCAATCACCTTCTTTAAATCACTCTACTCTCCTGAACTCTTTTTTTATACCACGAGTGGAAATGAGCCAAAAAACGTATTTCCACTGGCATGGTAAAATGTTGGCATTGGGCATTTTTCAGCCCAGCAGCAGGGTGTGGATGATGGGCCAATACAAGGATATAATGTGTGCCACACTGAACGGTGGCACGGAGGAGCCGTTCAGCATGGGTGGTGGTGGGGCTGTCTCACTGTGGCTTGCGGGTTTTTATTATGGATATTTTTAAATGATTGCAGACTTATCCTCAGAAAATCATGGGAGGGATTATTATAAAGACTCTTAGAAGCATGCACATCGTTCTTCACAGTTTCTCAGCAAGCTGTAGGTTTACAGTCAGGATATTAGAGGAGTATCTCCCACTGCTGTGGAATCTTTTGGAGTCTCAAGCAGCAGGCAAGGCTATCATTGCTGCCTCCTCCTGCCCGGCATACTCCTTCTTCTATTTTATCCTTTCTTAAATGTGTTTTTCCTCCTCTCCTTCCAGATGTACTGCTTGCAAGTTCTCAGAGGCAATGAAGGAGCATGTTAGGGTGTATGAATATGCACAAAAGCACAAGGGGCATCAAAGGAGGGTGGTTTTGCTTAGCCTAGATCAGCATCTTGCTAAATAAATGGAAGAGCTGGCAAGTAAACATCAGTATTCAGGAGGGACTTGATTTAGATTGGGATCTGGGCAAGGTGACAGACAGTGAAATGCAGGTTGAGAATAAAGAAGCTTCGGAATATGAGTGCAGCCTTGACCTCTGTACTTTCTTTTTCGGCTTTACTTACTAAACTTCTGTCCATTTGGCATTTGTTACTGCTAAGTAATCACCTGTCACATCAAAATAAATGGTTAATACATGCAGGTATAATAATAAGCTGCTGTAAAGTATATGCTGGTTCTGTAGCAGGGCAAAAGCTCAACAGTTATGCAACTGATCCTTCCAATGTGAAAACGGGTAATTCTACCATGTAATACAACTGAAAGTAGAAAATGTGTATATATATTTTTCCTCTTAATTTCTCTGTAAAGTTTATATGAGGCTTTTCTGGTCTTTATGCTTCTGAACTTCTGGAAGATCTAAAACCCTTTTGTAGAATGCATTTTGACCCAAGATTCACTTCTAGATAGATCACTTTTTGGTATAACTGAAATCTCGATCAGTATAGAATAAACTCTTTATCCTGAAAACAGAGATAGTACTGGTCATAATAGTGTGGAAATGGCAGGTGTCATTTGAGGCCAAGGAAGAGGATTGGGTCTTTGCTTTGATCTCCAGATAGTGGTCAGTAGTACTTTTCAGATTACATACTAGGATTTTCACTGGATAGAGAACCAATCTAGAAAAAAAAGTAATAGTCAATGTCCTATTTAATCAGTCTGATTTCAATTAATCCAGTTTCTATTAATGTAATTTTGCCTAATTTTTAAGGCATTTAAAAACAAATTTTAAATGCATACCCATCTGACAGTCCACTGGGGAAAATGGTGTATGATCCTGTAGTCATCCTTTGAAATACCAAGGTTTAATTTTGCTTATTGCCTGAGTGAGGTGAAAGTCCTTGTCTGTGGAAAATTCATGAATTCAGATAGCATAAGGTCTTTGCAATGAATGCTTCATAATCTCTGCTTTTATTTATGCGTTCATGTAAAAAAGTATGTTTTACAATGCAATCTAAAGCACAGATTTTCTCCCAATGGCTACCCTGACTGAAATAATAACACAAGTCCCTATCTGTCGTGTCATCCTAGTGGTGTATTTAACCCAGACTGCTTCTGATGGTGGAAATGACAGTCCATGTTGCAGGAGAGCCAGCTCTCCTGTCTGTCTCATTCTGGAATTACAGTGCCAGGAGTGGAAGGGGATGTTCCAAAAGCGATGCTTTTGTCCCTGGGCTGGTCACGAGCCCTTGAGCCTTTCTATGTACACATTTGGATAGGTTAATGTGTTCATCATGAGATTCTTGTATTTGGAGGGATGGAGGTGTATTTGAATACAGAAAGGTTTACTCATTTTGATTTGATTCTGAGTTACAAATTGAGCAGAAGTTTTTTATTTTTATTCAGCAAAATAGCATTTTATGTTGTCCCTTGCTCTTGCTAAAGTTTCAAGTCTTCTGAAACTGGAGAAAGCTCTATTTTCTAGGAGTTCTTTCCTGTTTCTTAGAACATGAACAAGCCATTCCTTTGTCTTCTCTATCCAGCCTATCCCTCCAAGAAGATGAATGAAGTTATATAACTTCTCCCTTCATTTAGAAAAAAGTCTCCTGTAATTTATTATCCAGAACCCTTAATGGTTTGATTTTCAGCTTCTGTGCAGATACAAACACATGAGCTCTTCTAAATAAAATTATCCATGCTAAAAAGAAAAGGGATTAAAACCTTCCTGACTTCTGTAATGAAATGGGCCTCCTTCTCTGTAATTTTTTTCATGGAATATTTTTGTTTGTGCATAGATATTGATTTAGCTTCTTCAGAAAATGTTTATAATAAAAAACTGTGGTGAGCTGGTTTTGCTCTATTAACTCTGTACACTTGAGAGTACTGGCTTTACTTAGTAAGAGTTTTCAGAGATCTTTTGTGATAGTGCAAATGTACCACAGTCCTGGATTAAAATTTCAAAGTTGTGAATGTGATTACTAGTTTAATTATTTTTATTTTCTTTAGGGATAGAACTGAGCCATTCTGTTACATGGACAAGTATGTGTTGTTGTAGAGGATGAAACTGAAGAAATAATTAGGAAAAGAAAATGAAGAAGTACATAGAAATGTATATTGCATAGCACTTAGTGCAAATGCTCTGTAGCTACCATTGCTTAGAACAAATAATGTAATAGATGTACACAGGAAAGTTTTAGCTGCTGTTTATCTTTTGTAAATTATATAAGTAGGGAAATACAATTGGAGGTTTGCTCGCAATTGCCCTTTAGGGTAGACTTCTGAGTTCTTTCTAGAGCTTTCCAAACTAGATGGGAGTGGGGTACTCACACCTGATAAGTACTTAAGGCCTTGTAAACTTCATTCAGACTTGCACATGGAGGGAAAACCTTCAAGGCTATGATTTAGCACAGTGAATCATGAGTAGGAGAATGAAGCTGTTGAAAAGTTAATACAGAGGCTTTCTTTTGGTTATTCAGGTATCAGGTAGGTAAAGAGCATTTCAAAAGTTCAGATGGCTTTGTAGATACGTTCAGCATAGTCAATATCTCAACATCACGTAGCCTCACTTTGGCTGACTTGTATGTGTATTTGCCTAAGTTGAATAACAAGTTAACAACATTTGCACTGCAGTTGGAAATACTCAAAAGTGCAACAGCATTTATATTTTATATTCATCTAATAGAAAAATGTGTACAGATGTGAGAAGGTGAGTATAATAAATAATTGAGGAGGACATTAGAATAAGAAATCAAAGCCACTTACATGCTTATGATCTTTTAATTAAAGATGCCTGAGTGTAGATCAGTGGAACTAATTCTAGTTTCCTTAACGGGCAGGGGAGGTGATTTCGTTCTTTTTGTAGTGTAGCCTTGTTATCTGACTGCAAGTATAGGTGGGAGTACATATAAGTGATGAATAAGGCTGATGGTTTATTCTGGACTGAAATGTTAAATGGCAAAAAGTTTTAAGAATGTCTGCTTAAATGTAAGTACAGTTAGACATATAAATAATGTAATAATTTAAAAAAATCTTAACATGCATATTAGCAATCCCAAATTAATAGTAATAATTACAAACTTGTTGGAACACGAATTCAGGTATATAACTTTCACCATCTTTGCTGTGATGCAATTCCAAGTGTCTAAATAACTGGTCATAAAAGATTGGTTACTGCTCATTGACTTGAGGAAGACAGCTTTGTCTGTGCACTGGCTTCTCATCCTGTACCCACTCTAAGTGCTAGAAATGTAACCACTGGCTGTACTGGAGTGACAGAAGATGTTCCATCTCCACATAACCTCTTCAGGTAAATGATGTTTTATTTACAACTGTCCTGCTTTTGTGTCTTCTTTCTTCATCACATGAAACAAAAAATTCGTAATGAGTTGTTCACTGCCCAATATAATGTAGTGAGGCATGGTGTGAGCACCTCCTCTGAAGCTGGCCATGCTCCTCTCTTGCAGCTAGTGCCAGTTGTAGTGCCTGTGCAGAACTGAACAGTTCTGTCGTGCAGGCAGTGTCTTCTTGGGACCAGAAGGAGGCAGATCCTGAAATCAGGCTACATTCATGGGAAATCAGGTGAATCCATTTTGCACAGCCACAGACATGGACGCACCTAAAGGCCGCACATGCAAGCAGTGGAAGAGCTAGAAGCACATCTGATACTGCTTCACAGGCTTGAAGAGCACAGGAGAATAATGCACTTTTTATTTGATCGAGCATGACTGTAGTGAAACAGCCAGGCATTATCACAGAAACTAACAGAAAGTTAAAGCTACCTGTACCATAAGAGCTCTCCTTCTTGCTGGGCTGGACACTGCCTGTGCTGTGCAAGATGGGCACAAATGGTACAGTGGGACAAAAAGATCATAGTGTACTAAAGAAATCGTAGTGCTGTGGGGAACTCCTCGCCTCATATCTGCCTTGTCTTTATATGATCTTTACAGTTATCCATACATCTTGATATTCCCTTGAAATCGCTAGAAATGTTCTGTAAATTGCAAAATTAAATTCTTAAACAGACTTGCTCACTAGAGATTCGTACCAGTTTTTCACTTTGCCCGTGGACAAGGACTGTGCTGAAAATGTGCTAGCATACCTATAATATGAAAGGCAGTAACAATTCCTGAGCATAACAGCTCTCTTGTTGTGGCACAGACTGTCAGTCTTCCTCTTCTCTCTGTGCCTAGTTTCTGTGAGAAACTAGGTAAGAAGAGTCATCAGCTTTGGAGATGATGATGAAGGAAAGTCACTTGCAGTAGCCAGGGGCTTGGGTTTACTTCTTTCAGGTCATCACCTTAGAAGCCACAGACCACTTAGAAAAGATTCCAATTTTCTGAAAACTGCGGAGTATCAATAAGTGTGTGGGCTAAAGCAATTACTTAACCAGATTAAAATGAAAGAAGTTTTTTTTCCCAGGACCCCCTATATATATATATATATATATATTAGAGGTGTAGCATGCTCTCCCAGAAACTGTGCTTTTTTCTTTATTAGTCACATCATTTTCTTAAATTCCTGCAGTCATCTTTGAATTCTGCCCAGTGGATAATAAATGGATAGTGGATGTGACAGTAACTGAAAATTATTTTGGTTTCAATATCTAACAGTAATGCTCTATGCCAGCAGCATGATGTGACTAAACAGTGTAAGTAATGGATTTAAAAATAGGAGGAGTTACTGGATTTTCATATTAAAATCTAAAAGTAGTTCTTAAAAACTGAGAAACAGTTGGATTGATTTTTGATGATGAAAAATAATATTCTTACTGCCCTGAGGATGTTCAGATTAAGTTAATTTTACTTTATTAAAAAATAAAAGTAGCAGTTTCATGTTATTGCTTTGGAATTCTGAAAGCACTGTGTGATAAAACCTACTTCTTTCCCTTTTTTAAGTTATGAAATTTGTTATACACAGAAAAAGAAAGTGGGTTGGAGAGATGATGCATCAGCTTGTGGTAATTGCTATATACTTTTCAGATACAAGCAAAATCTTTCATAATATTTATGGAACAATCCACTGTTTATATTTTGTTTCATTTTTACACTAAGAATTTATCCTTTAATGTTCTCTCAGAAATGAAATAATTCCTTTTTTATATGATTATTTGTGGACTGTGGAGTGAAAACCTCTTAGGTTTAAGTAACAAAAAATTATAAACTAGATCTCCTTCATGTGGAACAACTCTTTTTCATGTAAATGGGAATATAGGACTTGTAAGGTAGGTCACAGATGATGGTTTTTTTCATTAAAAGGTGCATACATTTTTCTCAGAGTCTGTCGAAAAACAAATCTAAAGAAAACAACATGATGTGTTGTAAGCTACCTTTCACACAACTCTCAACTTTTTTTTTTTCACTTTCTAATTCTAGGCGGTTCTGTGTGAAATTTCTAGTTATCATGGTAGAAAGGTTAGAAAATGTGATGTTTAATAGGAAGATCACCACAATTGGCAGCTCCACGGACTAGGAGAACTTGAATGTTTATGAGTTGTCTTGGACATAAATAAATCATGAAAATTTACCTTGTGAGCAATAATTCACTGCATGGAACTCATTTTTACGGGATTTACTGTTTTTCTGAAGGCAGCAAGACCTTTTTCATCTGACAAAATCTAAGTTCTCTACTACAAAGGCTTGTAGAACATGTCTGATCTTAGCTCTGCACATTGCAAGCCTGTCATGTTCTCCATGATATATAAGCAAGGCAAAAGTTAAACATCTTTGGCTTGAAATAAGCTGCTTTCTGTCTCGTTATATTTCTGTAGCCGACCTCTCATATCCAGAAAATGACTCATTTTAAGAAATAGTACAATTTTGAAATTAATATTATCATGTAAGTGCTGCCAGTACCCTACTTGACAGTGGGGTTTGTGTTAAGGGTCTGAAGCAATTCTTGAATATTCTGTATTGAGGAGGTCCAGTCATTACCAAAGTCATCAGAAACATAAGTCAAAGTGAGTAAAACAGTTTCCAGATTCTATAAATTGAGTGACACAAAACATTAAGTATGAGTCCTGCCGTAAGGTTATGAGAAAGCAATGTGGTTTTCAGGCCCACTGATGGAGCCGGCAAGTTACTCTGTGTGTAACCCCCTGATGCAGGACTCCTCTGCCATGGTACAGAATGATGTAGGTCTGCTGAAGCTTCTCTGGTATGCTCTGATGACCTGATGACTTGCCTCTTCCATGCACAGAGGGAAGTCATTCCTTGTAAAACAGTCTTTTGAAAATTAGTGTAGTCTTCTGGTATTGAGTTTCCCTTGAAGTCCCACACAGCAACCCACTCCACCTGTTTTCTGCGACTAACCGTGCAAACGCTATGTTCACTTTAGCCCTCTGTTTAGACTGCTAGCATGGGGTGAGATGGAAATCCAGCTGCTGTGGTGGCTACAGTTTTGTTATTTGGGCTAGGTCAGAGCTTTGAAACAATCGATTTCTTTTATAGTAGTCATTGCTCTTAAAAAGACTTCAACTATAGAGACTTTAAAATGAACAAAAATATGGGTGATCAAAAGAGGAAGTGAGCTGTGTCCAAATGGTTTTCTTTTCAGCTGCCAACTGGGGGAGCTGCTTGTATAAATAACTGTAAGATGGGGATAAGCACAAGGATGCCATCAATAGTTTATGTTCTTAAGTAATTTTTCTGCCATCTCGCAGATAAGGTCTCCATTCACAGGGATGCTCAGAAGTTAGTTTGCAGCCATCAGGATGAGCTGGTGAGTGTGAGCTCAAGTCTGTGCCTGGTATGCTTCCCATAGTGTTCACTGTCAATTGTCTAGTCACAAATCAGAAATTTTTCTAAATCAAACTTATTTTTATTAATTTTATTTTAGCATGGCAATCATCTACTTAAAACATTAAGCAAAAAATTCCTAAACATGCAAAAAGACTTAAAAGTAATCTTGTTGGAGAAGGTGTAATGTGCCATTCGCTGCGCTGTTTCTTGTCGTCACCCAGATTATTAGCCCTTGCATTGTAAGGCTGAAAAAATGCAGAAAGAAGATCTATGCATGTGAAACAGCTAAAGGAAATGTGAGTCATGGGTGACCCTAAAATAGTGTTTGAAATGGCCGACAGAAAGCTTTGGAAAGAATTTATTTAGAAATAATTCTGCTAATACGTCCTTGGTCTCCATTTTTTTTTTACTAGGAGCATTTAAGCTCTAATCTTCAGGTTGTGGCGTAAGAGTCCTCTCTGTGTCAATCACTCATAGCGTAAAATACGGATTATGTCTTTAAGTGGGAATTACAGAACAATGGAATCTTTCAGGGCCTCATTCATTTTTGGGGGAGTCTACAGAGAGTGTCCTAGGAATTGCTGTCAGAAAACACAGCAATAATATTCACTCACACACACAGAATTGAACTAATCTCTAGATCTGGTGTTAGAGAGGAATTTTTCTGCAGAGGAGATTGGCAAGGCAGCTAGGTGTGGAGAAGCTTCATCCTTTTCTAGGACAGTGATCTATGAAGGGAGCATCTTCAGGCTCTGCCTGGGGTGATGCAAGTAAAGTGTGGCAACTCGGCTTCTTTCCAAAACCTCCCCAGTCAGAGCTAGCCAGGTCCTGTAGGGCAACTGCTTCTTCTAACACATCAGTACTCTTTGTAAGTCATTTACATTTTCCCACATGAAACTTCCTCCTTCCTCCTTGGACTGAGGAGGGACATGCTAAGGAAGAAGGAGATTTTTGCTGCCTTCACACTAAGCTGATTTGTTGTGGAGGGAAATCTCTGCGGTCTGCAAAAAAGCACATCTAAGTGTTCAGTAGTGAGGGACCTTATGATGAGCTGCATTATGTAAGATAGACAGCCTTCTTAAATACTCTCTTGCTACTTTAATTTGTATTTATTATTTTGATGCATTCTCTCTTTGGTAGAGGAAGTTTCAATTTTACCACTTCTTGCACAAGCCAGAGGTAGGAGAAATTTGATTGACTAAGCTAAATGTAACTTCAGGTGCTTCTGCTGGAATGTTGCCATAGAAGAACTGATACTGTAACTGCTGCCAGTTTTGTTGTGTTTGTGTTAAAAGCAACACAAGAGGAGTACCTGGAAAAGGAGGATGTAAACATATCAGTACATTCTCACAGTCTCATGGATCTTTAAAGGCCAGTCTTGTGATATACCCAATGTCCTCCTGACTGACTTAGTTTCAAGGAAGAAAGTTCATTGGGTCTTCTTAAAACAGTTGCAGCTGTTCTACTGATGAGGCTGCAGAACCTGACAATTAACTAGAGATGGAAAGTGGCAGACCTTTCAGTTTCTCCCTGACAGATCCTGAGTTACCTGTTGGCACACCTGATTTCTCTTTGGAAGAGAAATTGCTGTCTCGCCCAAAATAATACACATAAAAATCTGAAGAACAGTCTCATGCCAATTTCTCTTTCACCTTGATGGTGCCTCCCTTGGCTGTAAGGGATTTGAAATAGCTAGTCACTTATTTTTGTGCAATGGAAAATAAAGAACAGCGCCCAAAGGGTTGAGTTGACCAAGCAAAGTCCTTAAATCATGGTGTTGAAATCAGAGGGAGTGGTTGAAGTAGAAAACTTTCTCTTTGGTGTACTAAATGGATCAGGCCCCAAGTTCAAGTAAACCCTTGACTGTAGTATCTTGGGTAAAGGTAACAGATGAAGTTACTGTCTATTATTTTACCAGCGTATTTCTACAGATGAGAGCAGCAGCAGCAACCTGTGCCCTGAACAAATGAACATTTGTCTGAAGGGTATCACTGAGGGATCTAAAAAGGAAAATTATAATAGTAGTAATAAGAATAACAATTATAATGAAGAGTTATTGTATTTGAAGCAGAATACTGCTATCAGATACTTTAGAAATGTTAACAGTGAGGTCAAATGTTTAATGAAAACATACAGCTATTATTTTGAGCTTAACCTAGATAAACTATCTTTTTTTGATCCAAGACATATTTCACCTGTAAATAGAACTATGATCTTTCTTTATATATTAATAGATCTCTTTTGATTTGAGATGAGATAGATTATTGTATTGGTTCATCTGTTTTGAATTGGCAGGGTTCTTGATTTCAGGTTTACTCCTGTGGCTTTCTTGTGATCAGGTATTTGTAACCTTAATGAAAAGCTTAGAACAATAAATGAAGAATATGTTCAGTTTTTCTAAATAGCCCAACGAGTTATTATTGGTCTATAAAGGATTTACTGCTTTGTTCTGAGGGTTTTGTGCTTCATCTAAGTGGAAGGTAGCTCTTAATGTTTAGCACAACATAACAGGTATGCACATGTATGGCTGAGCAGACAATCTGCCTTTACCAAGATTATACATTGTCAATCATTCAGCACAGAAAAGATCTTTGGTAATTTGATTATTCCTCCAGCCCTTTAACACAAAGCACATTTCAGGTTTGTTTCCTGTTAAGACTGTGTCTTTCTCATGTTATTTGTCCATGTATGTAACTTTTTAAAAGTGCAGTGTGTGTTACCATTTAGAGTTGATGGAAGAATTCTTTTGAGGAAAAAAATCTGTAAGCAAAGAAAAAAAAAATTCAAAATCAAAATAGGAGTCAAGTTTCAAGACTTCAGAAGGGTAAAGCCCTGAGTGTCAACAAGTATTAAAGAAAACTTAATTTCCCTAAGAAGAAGAACAAAGAAAAATTACAGAAATTCTTCTGACATATGATGGAAAAAGCTTTTCCTCTTAGTTGTCATTTTAATGCCAAATTTCATCTCCATGTCTCATTAGAAGTAAACTAATTGCAAAATAGATATATTTAGAATAACTTCTTTTATTGTAGCCTGTGTATTGATGTAATCATGTTTATACATATTTCATGAACCAGAATGTTTTTCCAGTTGACTGTACATCATTTAAGGAGAACTGTGATCCAAAGGTAACAATGTGAGTGTTGTGTCTCATTAGGAAGGCTAGGTCCCACCTGAGTTCATTTTTTATAGAGGTATAGAACTCAGAGGAAAACCTATTTCAACTTGTCTATTTGACATGTATGAGAAGTATTTTTAGTCTTGTTAGAGGTAACTGACTTGCCATATACTTGCATTAAAATTTAGATTTGTAAAATACCAGCAATGTACAGAGTTAAGAACTACTTAACTGACAAATCCCAAAAAAGTTGTCATTAGTGGGAAATCACAGCTGATTAGATATGTTTAGTGGGTAAATGCACAAATACTAAGTAAATGTCCCACAGGACTGTGATGGCTTAACCCCAGCCAACAGCTCAGCCTCACACAGCCACTTGCTCCCTCCCCACATCCCCTGTGTCAGGCTGGGGGAGAGAATCAGAAGAGTAAAAGTGAGACAGCTTGTGAGTTGAGATAAAGACAGTTGAAGAGGTAAAGCAGAAGCCACGTGCACAAGCAAAGCAAATTAAGGAATTCATTCAACCCTTCCCATGGGCAGCCAGGTGTTCAGCCATCCCCAGGAAGGAAGGGCTCCGTCGGTATAACAGTGACTCGGGAAGATGAATCACATCACTCCACAGATCCCTAAATGCTTGGGGCATATTTACAGTTAAGCCCTTCTACCTCGTGGGCAAAAAGAAAACTTCAGAGATTATTTCATTTCCGTGTATAGGATGTTCCTGAGTACAAAATGCAAATTCCTAATAAAACATCTTTTTTTCAAGCATGGGGAAAACTCCTGTCTAGAAGCTGAAGTCTTATAAATTCAGATTAGAAAAGATCAGCTTTGAGACACTGCCAGTGGAGTCTCTTGGTTTATTCAGATCAGAATGGGGTGTCTTTTTACAGGACTGCTTTAGCCCAACGTAAGTTTTAATCAAATACAATTTACTGGGTTCCATCCAGCAGCAATGACTTGAAATTTAGTGCTTTCCAGCCATAAATTTGACATATCCAAAAATGAATAATGAAGTCTTAGTCTCACTAAAATCAGCATCAGCATTTCTCAGTTTCACTTCGCCTTCCAAACTGGCAGAAAGGTAAAACTAACTTTTGAGGTTTTTTTCCTGTGATTTCTCATCTCAGGAGGTAGCAGCCTCCCCCAGTTCCTTGCACAGCCTACTATTCCATATTACTAGACTGAATTTTCTTGGCTCCAAGACAGATGAATATTATCTTATTGCATATTAACAGGTTAATGCTGTCATCAGTGCTTTACTGAGCTAATGCTAAAAATAATCCAGGACTGGCAAAAAAAGGTATCCACTTCAGTTCAATTGACTTAACGTCGTTATCAAGGTGACCATCTAACTGTTTCATATTCTGAATCTTTCTTCTCCCTTCAGGTACAGCTGCTGCATAATCATAAGGCCAAATATTTGCCAGTTCAAATCTATTGATTAAACTGTTGATACTCTCTGCTGAGTTAACTGTTGGACTAGAGGATCTTACAGGTATTTTCCAACCTAAAAAATTCTGTGATTCTGTGATCCTGTGATACCTTCTGCAGTAAAGATGAGTTCTTAGGAAGAAAGCAGCATGTAAAGCAGAGAGCTGGTGAAGGCACTTGATCCCTTCTCTCTTCTCTGAAAACTTAAAGCTGAGGTCTCCTCTGATCTCGGGGATGTGAATCTCTCCTGCACGCTCTGCACTTGCTCAGAGCACGATCTGCCTATTGGTGCTGACGGGTTTGCCTCCCTGGAAGTGAGGCCGTGTGTGCAGCGGGATCCACTCTGGCAGCCAGAGCTGCAGAGCAGGACTGAAAACTGGTCAGTCCCAATACACTGCTTTAAGTTAAAAATCTTGATGCATGCATTAGAATCACAGAATGTTAAGGGTTGGAATGGACCTTAAAGGTCATCTAGTCCCAGTCCCCCCCTGCCATGGGCAGGGACACCTCCCACCAGACCAGGTTGCTCGAAGCCTTATCCAGCCTGGTGTCTAACTCACATGTATTCAAGCCCAGGTGACTTGTGCAGGAAAATCTTACATTTTCTGGTTGCAAGTTAGTATATAGATTTTCTTGGTGCTAAGCAAGTTTTAGGGTTTTTTTAATCTTTCAGTATTTAATCTTTCTGCTGCTTTTGTTTTTCCTTTGAGCTATAGTCATGCACTTTGCCCCAGACAGGTCTCTGAAATAAAAGAGTAATGAATCTTTCTTTCTAGTTTCAGCTTGCAGCCAGTTCATTCGGATAGATTATATTTCTAAACTCTGGGTGTGAGGTACATGGTCTCAAATGACACATCATGAGAAATATTTTAGCAAATGATGGTTTGTTATCACTCTGTCCTTTGAACTGCAACAACATTAAAAAAAGGGGAAAAACCCACATTAATTTAAATACAAAGAATATGGTAGATGATTCTTCTCCTCTATCCAAGGCTGGTGGTTCAAAGGAATGATGTTTTCTTTGATTTCTTCTGCATTATATTTCTGTATGAGTACACAGAATTTTGAATACAGTTGCCTGAATTGATGTATTTTTTGTGGCTTTATTTTGATTCCTGGATTGCAGTGTGAAACAAAGTATATATACAAAGCAGATTTTCTGTCCTATCACACTGTGCGATTTGTATAACCCTGAAAATTGAGCTAAATCCTCTGGGTGTGAAGTAAGAAGAAACAGCTCATTCCCCTCTGCTCCTCAAAACCACATGAACTTAAATATTAATGAAACTTTCATGAATCACACATAACACATACTGCCCCTTTGTGCTGGAAAAGGCCCCAGCTTTTTATGGTTGGTACTGTACAGCCAGGAGAATAGAAAGCAGAGTCATAAAACAGTAATTAATACACTTCTGAGCTGAGCTGTTTTATTGTGTAGATGCTAATTAAGAATGATAGGTCCCAGTAACTATGTGGCACATAATACATTTGGTCAGCATAAGTGAAAGGTCAGTTATCATTTTGACTGCCTTAAGTGAAAATGTTTTTCCCTTATGTCAGTGATTTCAGGAACCACAAATGTCAAAGTGAAATGTCTTATGCTTTCTCTTTCTAGAATGCAGATTTTTAGTGACATAACAGGAACATTTGCTTTGTGAAAGCGTTTGATTTGCTGTGGAGATTCTGACCAAACAGTCAGGAGGGAAATTAAAATTAAAAAAATTAGAAATTAGATATTAAACCTTGGTGTTGCAAGTGCATTCTGTTCGAGGTGGTTCTCTGAGACGCTGTAAAACGGACTGGCTTTCCAAATGGGGCAACCCCTGCTGCCAAAATATGAATCAATGAGACTGGACACTTCAAAGTTCTCTTTTGGAAAATCTCATCCCCTTGATCAAAACACTTCTTGATGGGTTCAGAATATTTCTAAGTTATTAATTTTCAGAAAAATGGGAAAGGGTAGTCTTAAGTCCAAAACCTGAGATGAATTCAGACATTGCAGCTTTATACAGCAAGGAGACAAGTCAGAAAGGGAGCTCATGTTCTGGCAGTAGGAATGTTAGACATCTCACAGATGCTCGTACCAGCGCTACATGTTTAACTTCACTTGTCATCTCGGTATTCTTCATAGCTTAGACACCTTCTATTTTTCTTTGGTACTGTATAACCATGATTAAAGTCAATAGAAAAAATCCTGTCCTGAGGCTATTAAGACCCTTAGATACTTTAAAGGGTACATGCTGAGACAAAAGCATGACATAAGTTTTTTGAAAGAAGTCAATATTACTTTTGAAATCTTGCTTTATTAAATATAATTTGATATTTTGGTCTCATATATATCTCATTTTTCCTTAAGGATGATCTACTACAATTAAAAAAGAAAACAAAGGAAAAAAAGTAGGTAACAAAGGAAGACTTTTAGTTCAGCTCTCTGATGCATTTTGGGCAGTACCAAAACCACTGGAGTTATAACTGGGGACCGCAGTTAATATTGTAGTTCACATAGCAGCTGAGTATTTTAAAAATACAAGCATGAATTTACCATGAGGTGCTGTTATACCTCCTGCAGATCCTGTTGCACTGCAAGAAAAGAATGATGCTGTATTTAAAAAAAAAAAAATTGAAACAGGCCTGCAAGTAGCAGTTCATGGTTTTACATACTAGTGTTACTACTATTGAGTGCTTTAAAGAATAGCATCTCCTTGCACAGGAAATTGATACTTGATAGTGCTTCTGATAATGTCAGCGTAGGTGTTTGAGTAAATGGGTTTACCATGCTATAAAGTGAGTGACTAACTGAAATTTCTTAGGTAAATGGGTATGATCAGTAATGCTGATCACTAGAGCAAAAGAACATGCAGCAAATGGGAAAGTAAGAACAGTAACAAAGGCAGAGATTTCACCTAAAAGTCGGTGATGGACAAAAATACCCAGCACACATCAGAGAATGAGTGCTCGGTGAAAAGGAGTAATAACTGATGTAAATGGCATCTGAATAAAGCCCTTGACCTTGCTAAAAATGAAGAATAAAAATGAATGGGCTTTCAGGCTTTCAGCTCTTGGAAGAAGCCAGCGAGTGGGCAGGCACAGAGCTCAGGGCAGTCTGGGCAGTGCTCCCGCCGCTCGCCGGGATGTGGTGCATGAGAGCCAGCGATAGAGCCTGGCTTGTGTGCACAACGGGGACATTGCAACTAGCAGCTTATGTTTTAGTATAATGCTAACTTACTTGGGCAGCTCTGGGCACACTCCTAAGAAGCCACTAATGACATTGCAGTTGTGTAACTTGAACAGTCTCTGTTCTTGCTCAGACTGCCAAGAAAACTGCAACCCAAAAATCCTGTTACGCAACTGCGAGAGAGAAACTTGGGCCACTGCAGACAGCCACTCTTGGCAATTAGATCTTTGTCCTGACTGGCTTTTTGGCTCATTTTTTATTTTAACAGGACTATGGTTTTCCCATATAGGCTTCTTTAGTATAGCAAAGCCATTTATTTTACCAGGAAGCTGAGCACAGTGTTATAGTATAATGGCATCTGTAATTCAGCTTCTATTTATCTCACCTTTCTGAGTAATGAAGCTGCGGACAGCTTTCCAGAAGGTCTAAGATCCACTGCAAAATTATAATCAAGCTAGGTGTTCTTTGGAGAACAGAAGGAAGAATTTTTTCTGCACAGCATGCTTGTGTGGACCTATAACAGGAAGAAGAAGACACTGAAGAAGAGACCTCGTGTATCACTTGCTCCAGTCCTGTCCAATCATAGGATGTCACATTGTCTTTTTAGAATTAGATCACATTCTATTTTAAAATGCATAGAGCCTTTTTCTTTCCCCCTCTGCTGCTATTCCTGTGGAAGGAGTGTTCCAGAAGTCTGCTTGCGTTATAAAACCATCTTCTCCTTTCTGCCCTCAATTTATGCCTGACCATAATTGATGAAAGACTAGACAAATTACATCATTAATTGTTTATTCTCATTTGTGGTATGCCATTTATGTGGATGTCATTTTAGTAAACTTCAGTTGTTGAATTACTGACTTTAAAAGACTGAGAAGAATATGTGGGATCTGGGAAGTTGAGTGGAAATCTGTTGATATCCAAGATATATTTTGATTGGTTTTCTGGTTGCTGGTAATGCTCAGTTTGAGAATTTGAGTAACTTTTCTCTGTTTTTGAGATGAAGATGAAGTCCTTGTCAACACAGGACAGCACTCACTGAACTGCTAACTGTGCTTAGTAATTTACCTGCAGGCACAATAAAATCCATTATGTCTTCAAATATTGATCTTACATTTGATTTGGAGTTTAAGATATTATTTGAACTATTGAAGCAAGTTGTAGATTTTCTTTGGGAATTAACTATGAGTAATTAAAAGAGATTGTCTGGCTCAAAAGGAGAAAGCAGAAGACTGCTCAAAAGGAGGTGATTGAAAGGGAGGGAGGTTATTAGTGACATCCAGGAAGTGTAGTCTAGGGACCAATTTTTTAAACAGTTTCTTTAATGTCCGCAGCACAAAATGAAGAGCCCAACTATACATTTGGGAAATGATGACAATTTCTGCTTAACATGGCTGGTTACAGCAGTTGTTAGACAGAAGTAGCTCCTGGAGCAAACCCAAAGAAGTAGCACTCTTGAACCAGATGCTGAGCTCCAGAGTCAGGCTCTTCCTTTCTTCTTCTCTCCCTTGATTTTTGAATTCATTACTGAAAAATGGCCTTTGCTTTAACAAAGATTGACTCTGGGTAAAGATCTAGAATCCATCTCATTTTTTGTGCAGGTGTTGTACCAGCTAAGCTAGAGGAAAGTATTTCCATGTATGTTTCCAAGTCAATGTGTCCCCAGTTACTCTGAAATTTTTCTGTGCTCACTGTTCTGATTATTTTCTTAAGAGACATTTCAGTGTATTTTGCCTATTTTCCAGGTTCCTGCTGAGCTTATGTAGGAAACAGAGAGTTCTTGAGGCACAAGGAGCTCTACTGACTAGGGGGAGAACTTCATGTGGCTGAGAAGCTTTCAGGTGAAAGCCAAAGCTGTTTTCAGGGTTAATGGCTGCTAAGCATGGCTTACGTAGCTCACAGTTTTGAATTCAGGCACTCAGGACAAACTAAATCCTGGTTTAGATACCTAAAGCCTACTTTGGATCTGGACCAAATGCTTTATGTTTGGAGAAACGTTGTGGAGAATATAAGTGCTTCTGATTTCAACATGCAGATACTTAAACTTGATTAGAATGAAAAAGCAAGAATCCTATGCATAAATTAGTGTTAAAAGACATTCAGATTGAGACCTAAGCCTAAAATCCAAGGAAATCCTGGGGTAGGATTATTACATCAGTCTTTCTGTCCTCTTCCACCAGACTCAAACTCCTTTTGTCCCAACACGTATGGTTGTCTCTGTCTCTGTATCTGGGGTTTATCATCTTCATGTGGAACAGTTTATTATCATGCAGCCAATATGTACAGTTAAAAAGATGTTGTCCCTGTTATATTTTTGGCTGACCAGAGCCTGATTTTTTAACCTTCTGAGCCTACTGTGAACCTTGCTTAGTTTTCAGTAACATATAAGACCATTGGCCTTAATGCTGTGGGTTGCTATAGATGTGCTGCTTCTCGTGCTCTTTCATTTTTCTTGTCATTTGGAACATGTATCATTTTAGATGAGATAGTTTGGGGTAGTTTGATTTTTTTAATACAGTATTGTAAAAACACTTAAATTTTGGTTATTGCTTCCATCATCCCAAAATAGCATTCTAAATAGATACTGTAATACTGTACTTGTTTTTCTATTATTTATCTAACAAACCACCCATGGTGTGTAAATTCCATCAAACAATGTCTGCATTGTGAAAAAGAATAACTGTTGGTGTCTGGTTTAAAAGTTATTCTGTTTGCTTAGTGGGACTACATATACATTTGAAAATAGCCAACCAAGTTATCATGAGCTAATGCTTTTTTAGTGCTTTTTTCTTCCTCTTCCAAGTTGTTCTTTCCCTCTAAAATACAGAAATATTTCTAGAAAGATGAGGAGCTTTGTCCTGAATAGGAATATTGGCCTTTGAACACCAAACACTCATCTCAGCATTTTGTTACAGGGAACAGCAATTTTCTGTATGGGGCTGGAGAAAGAGGATAAATCATAAAATAATTAACACATTTAAGTTTTTTACGCATTTGTGTGCCCTATGGATATTTGATGTAAATATATAAATTATCATTGTAAGACTAGATCCAAAAAAATCAAAGAGCAGTGAAGAATCTCTCTTTTCAAAGGTATTGACAGATAAGCACCTGAGTGTCTGTTTCTTAAATACAGAGTAAATAAACATTTTCATGTGTGGCCTGTGACTTTCAAAACGAAGTATATTAAAGAAGTTGATGTTTTTCAACTATGAATCTATTGCAATATTTTAGCTTTTGAAACTGCTTTAATGAGTGTCAATTGTGTAGCATGTTGCATTTTACTAGACCCACAAGAACTAAATATAACACTCAGATTTCCAGGAACTCATAAAAGATCCTTCTTTTGTGCAGAAGAAGGCATTTTTAATGTGTCTTAAAGCACAAATATTTTACTTGTAGTTCTTCGTGTAATGAGATTTATTACTACTCTGTATGCACAGTTGCTAGATCTGTGCATGGTAATACAGCATTTTAGATCCCCATTGTTAAGTATTTTCCATGCATTTAATAGGATTAATGGACTGCTTGCATGGCAGATTCTATTTACAATTTAGAGTTTAAATCTGCAGGTATGTGCTGTTTACAGCTGAGACAATCACTTGTTGATCCTTGCAAGAATGTACATTTAACTTTATCAATACTGGCAATGTTTAATTTACAGATGACTCGGGTCTTTACAGCAGGGTTTAAAAATGAGGGAGGTAATTTTTACATATATATTGTTATTAAATATATTATTCATTTTAGGAGTGTTCACCATTTAAGCAATAAGGAGCGTATGTTTAAAGTTGACACTGTTGTTCAAAGCAAAAGAAAGCAGAGTCCCATCTTTTTTATTTGTCTCATACAGGCTCCTGCACAGTAGCGGGCAAAGCAATGTATATTTACAAATAAAAAAGGAATATGAAAACTTAGATTTAATACTTGATGGTTTATTCAACTCTGTTATCACCATGAGATTAATGTAATCAGAATGACTGTCCTACCATAGTAGTTTGTAGACTAGAAGTGATTAGGTACATTCTGAAATTTATGTTTGTGTTTATATTTTAGTTAGTGGTTTAGGCTATGAAATTTTGGCCCTGGGGTTAAACCTAAAGGTTTTCAAACCAAGAAATCCATGGCTAAAATATGTTTGGTGGGAGGGAATAACGTAATTACAAACAGCTTTTTGATAAACAGCCTAAATTGTTCTTCAAAGGACAGATGTGTCTTTAATAATCTGAACCATTTGCATTTTCAGATTAAACCCTGCTTGATTGCATTGTACTTGATACGTATACTTAAATCTATATGTTAAATGTTATACTTTGATATAGAGCATATTGTTTGACTTTGTTCTTATGATCTGACAAGCTTCATTATATAATAAACTAGTTTAAATAAATCTTAAAGACATAAAAGTGTTCTTGACACTAAAAAAAAATTTGAAGCACACAAATGATATATTGGTTAGATGTTCCAGAGAGAGTCAAAGCTTTTTTTCATTCAGATCTTTGAACATGTGTTTTGAATAAAGCTGTAAGGCATTTTCCAGTAACCAGTGTTGTATTACAAAAATGAGTAAAGTAAAACAAAAGGAAAACATGTTTCAACATTTTATTCAGTATTGTCACACATTGTTGCACATTTCCAGCTGGAAGTGAATGTGACATTTGTAATGCTAATTTTTCAAACCTAACCTTTTATAACATATAAAATATTACTTGGAATGGTGTGCCCTTGTGAAAAGAGCAGGAGTAATGAAGTACTCGATCAGGGTTCAATTGGATTCCTAATGGCTTGAGTGCAATTACACTGCCAGTTGGTTGCAATCAATCAAAACCATTTTTGAATTGTTCTCTTAAACTGTATCTAGTGTTAACTGCTGATAAGCAGGTTACAGAGCACTTGACCTGCTATAGTAGCAGTGCGTGTGTCTCACAAACAACAAGTGATGCTGTTAATGCTACTGCGTTTGTCCCACGTGAGGAAGACCCCGATTTGTTAGTACAGAAGAGCACACTGCAGCTTTGCTCCATACTATGTGTGATGGAAAAATGTGAACATAAGAGTAATGCAGCAGCATGTAAAGAAAATGCAGTATATAATTTCGGTGTTAGGTATGTAATACTGTTAATTGTGGGCCACATATATATTAACTGACTAAAAAATAAAAAAAATCTCATTGAGTTACTCCCCATTTTCATCTACCTTAATGACAAATTGCCAGGCTGTGTTGACTCATAGAGGGAAAGCAGAGGAGAAGCAAGAAGCAAAAGAGCACATGCAAGCAATTCGGATATTAAAAAAATGGCAAATTAAAGAAAAAAAAAAGAAAGAAAAAAATCTTACAATTAAGCTATAATGGAATTTATGGAAAGATGGATATAATTTATTTTGGTTTTATTTGTCCAGGGCCATAACATATTAGCCTGGGAATATAATCTAAACCATACCACATTCAATGTCGCTAATAGGACATTTATGCTAAAGGGACTTATTCCCATACTTCAGGATAGGAAAAATATGCTCTAATGTTTCATTGCAAGACATTCCTCTGAAAATGAAAGCTAATTAAATATTTTTTACTGTTAGTTGAAAATATCATACACCTGAAGACCTTTAATCCATGTGAAAAACAGTAGAACTCAGGAAATGTGGTACTTGAAGCAAGGCTGATGGTCTCAGGAGGCTCAGTACCTCCTCACTAGCCAGTACCTAATTTTTACCCCACTACACCTCAGCAGGTGACATTTTGCTATGAGTGTAGCAGTACAAAAGCGTTTCCCTATTTGTGTTTGATCCCACGATCCTTACTCTGGCAGCACAAATGCCGTGCAACTGTAGCAAGACAGGGTGGGTGCTAATGTGCTTTTTTTACAAGCTGGGTTAATGCTTACATTCAAATATTGTTCCAATTGAAGACAGCAACAATAATTGCATGCATCTCACTCAAAGGATATCTGCTTGTTTCCTGAACAAGTTTTTATTAAATATGTATCTCTTTTCAATAATGAAAAATCGGTTAGGTTTCACTCTGTAACTGTACTCCTTAAACACATCCCAAGCATCAACAGGTAAGTTTGATGCTTAAAACATTGGCTTCCTCAATATTTAGCCTGCACCTCTACTTCAGATTCCCAGCTTGGCAGGTGTATAGATCAAGTCCTCATTTTTTAAGAAACTAAAACAAGCACAGTTTCATTGCACAGTGAAAACTTGCAGCTAGAAAAGGAAAAGCAGAAAGGAGTATTTTTTTTTTATTATTAAAAAAAAAAATAGTTAAGGACAAAACATACTTCCAGATGGTCTCTCTTATATTGTACTGCTTTATATACAGGGCCATCTGTAACTCTTTAGTTAATTTCCACTGGTCTAATTCTGTACTTGCATGTATGTTTCTAGAATAGATTTGACTAAAATATGGGGCTTTTATGTACTGTTTGTGGGATATTTTCAGAGTAATATGTAACAGACCTTGGCTACTCTGCCCTTTGTGTAGATACAGAATGCCAAAGGGTAGGGGAATGGCCTCCTCTCGTATCTTAGCCGATTCTTTGGAGGCTTCTTAAGTCAAAGGAGTACAACAGATTCGGTTTGTCACGTGTACATACAGTGGGAAGCTCTGCATGCTCATTTGAATCCACAGTATTTATAATGAACATGCTTTATATGAGTGTTTAAAACCCCCATCCATTTATTGCATTTAAAAATACCTCTCCTCTCTTTTCTCAAAGACAGTCATTTAGAGCTTTCAAGATAATGGTGGGAAAATCTTGTGCAGAGGCATTGATGTAACGGCAACAGCATTTATTCTCTTCATGTGCCAGCTTTCAAAAGACTTGAAATTGCAGAGTGAATTTTTGGTGCATTCATTTTTAATTGACCATGTTGAAAAAAAGGGAGAAAACATCTGAAAACATCAACTTGTCTGAAGTGTTTTCACTCATATTTTGTTTTCAAAATGTCTTCTCACTTCATATAACTTAGATTGTAAAGTAAAAAAGTAAGAAGTATATCAAAGTAATCTAATCTGTTAAAATGGCCTTAATGTAGGCAATGCTTTCTGCATTTGAGATCTATTTAAATATTTGTTCTATATAAGCCATATAGAACAAAGTAATTACTTCTGTTACCTCATATATTCAGATTTCACTATCCAACTTTTATTTCTTACTGGGGTTTTTTATGTATTTTGCTTTTAATGGCTTACTTTCTTGAATTTAAAAACATTATGCAGTTCTCTTTTTGGGCCTTAGACATGCAAAGAAATAGGTAATCTTTCTGTCTCTGACGTAATTTTTCATTCTTCTTATTGTAAAACTAACATTTAGAAGAACAGTAACATTGCAGTTGTCTCTGTCTCCTTGTAGATCTTTCATAATGGGTGCTTTCAGGCAATGAAAACCACAGAGCATATGGATCAAAAAGAATGGGATTCAGGTGATGAAAGCAATTGTTTCTTGTTGCCTGTCTTGATTTTCTTTTGAGTTTGCGCTGAAAGGTTGAGGTTGAAGTCAGATGATTAATTTCCAAGGTCCTTGGATGGTTTAACCATCCTCTTGTTCTTGGGAAAGATAGCTGAATCCATTTTCCTACTAGTTTCAGCTGGAGATTTTAGTTTTTCTTGCTAGAAAATCCTATTATTTCTTTCCATGAAAAGAGTGATAGTGAACAACAAATGTTGCTCTGATCTTCTCACTTGGAATTAACTGGTTTTGCTTGTTAACTAAGCCTGGGAATAACAAAAAATCTGATGTATGTGTTGCCAGAGGATGATTGTTACATATAATTCAGTTAATGACTAACACGACTGGTCAGAGATAAATGTCTGTGCCTGAAAAACAGCTCTAACCCCCTGTGGACTTAGATACTTCCCACGGAAGACAGGAGTCCCACCAAGTTGGGACATACCAGTGGTCCTGTGCTACTTTGGGGTTTTACCTACCTGACAATATATGAAGTGGAAAGGGTTGTTTGTTTTTTTAGTTCAGCAGTTTCTGTAAAGTGCTCTCTACAATCCACTACTGCTCTGGTGTTTTAAATCTAATTTCAGAAGTGTAGGCATCAGCTATCATGAAGAGGATAGGGAGAGTTGGTAGGGGGCTCTGGAAAGAGTGGTGAGCACGGGTTTAGCTGGGACATTTTTCTGGCTGCCAGAGCAAGAGAGCAGGTGTTGGCGTTTATGTTCCATCTGTGTAAATTGACAGTGGGTATCTGTTTGGTTAGTTGTTCATATGATCTAATTCTGTGCAACATTTGAGCACCTACATGATGCAAAGCACAGAGGGGCAGGCCACTCCTGCAGTCCTATGGGATGATGTTGCTCTTGCCTGCTGCTGAATCTGTCTTACCAGGAAGTCAGTGAGGATGCCAGCATGTTCCTCTTTTTCTCTTCACTGTGTTGTTGCTCATGTTTTTCTTCTTACCTCTCGAAAGAAAGAAATAAATATCTGTGTTGGCTGCAACCCTGTAACAACTTTTCCCCAAAGTGATAGGCAAAATAAATGGCAAAATGATATTGTTCAGAATTACTCATCTCAGACGGGCTGCTATAAATTCACCGACATTGTAATCACAGATACTGAAAATAGAAGGATAAACTTTCATTCCAAATGAGGAGTTTGCTCTGCTTTTCCTGCTCTTCTCAAGTCAGTTGTCTTATAGTCATCAGGGTGTTATTTGAGAGCCTCCAACTATCAATTAAATGTGACTTTCAGTCTCGTGTAGAACCTCATGGTATTTTATTCAAACATTCAGTCTGACTTCTTCAGCTTATTTTAGTCCTGGATTTCATAATTTTGGAAAGTAGGCAATCTAATCTAGTCTGTACATCTTTCTGCAACATCTACTGGAATGACGTAGTAAAAGTCCTAAGAGTACTGGCACACAGCTCTTACCAGTGGGGAAATTTTATTGGAAAGAAAGGAAAGAAAAACCCCAAAGAAAGCAACATCCTGCTGCTGTCACAACCCGCTTCCAGAGCCAGGTTTGATTGTGGCTTCATCTTGCTTTATCTTTCAAAAACACAATTGTATTTGATGTCATTGATATTTCGTTTCCAGAAATTTCCGGTGTTTTCTTCCTGCTTCTCTGTGGAAACACAGGAGTAAGTCAATGACATTCAAAATCTTATTGTACATCTACAATGCGTGTTGTTCGAAATGCGTCCAGTATACAGCTGATATGGCATTTGAAGATGTCATTTGAAGTTTATTAGTTGGCCTGGGAAATATTTAAGTAATAAACTTGTATAGATTTTATTGCTGTAAAGTAATAAATAGTTGATAAAAAAGTAATGGTCTGTAGGCTCAGTGCATTCCTAAGTGCCCCAAAATTCATTCATTAAATCCTCAAATGAGCCTAACAGTAATTGTGACAACTTGCAGCACTAACACAATAACCTGCAAAAGATGAATTATGAAAGGATTGCCGTTACCAGAGTTGTGCTCACTGTCTGAGTAGGGGCTATAGACAAATGTAAATGGACTTAGTAAATAACTGGCTGCTTGAAGTCATTTTTGTCCAGACATGAGGAAA